>OX463233.1:137185503-137188003 GCA_949820135.1 Sylvilagus floridanus | reverse complement strand
GGGCTAGGGCTAGGGTTAGAGCTCGGGTTAGGGTTAGGGTTAGAGTTAGGGTTATGGTTAGGGCTAGGGTTAGGTTTAAGGTTAGGTTCAGGGCTAGGACTACGGCTCGGGCTAGGGCTAGGGCTCGGGTTAGGGTTAGGGTTAGTGTTAGGGCTAGGGCTAGGGTTAGGGTTAGGTTTAGGGTTAGGGCTAGGGCTAGGGCTAGGGCTAGGGCTAGGGCTACGGTTAGGGTTAGGGTTAGGGTTAGTGTTAGGTTTAGGGCTAGGGTTAGGGTTAGGGCTAGGGTTAGTTTTAGGGTTAGGGCTAGGGCTAGGGCTAGGGCTAGGGCTAGGGTTAGAGCTCCGGTTAGGGTTAGGGTTAGAGTTAGGGTTATGGTTAGGGCTAGGGTTAGGGTTAGGTTTAGGGCTAGGGCTAGGGCTAGGGCTAGGGCTAGGGCTAGGGCTAGGTCTAGGGTTAGTGTTAGGGTTAGGGCTAGGGCTAGGGCTAGGGCTAGGGCTAGGGTTAGGGTTAGGGTTAGTGTTAGGGTTAGGGCTAGGGCTAGGGTTAAGGTTAGGGTTAGGTTTAGAGCTAGGGCTAGGGTTAGGGTTAGGGTTAGTGTTAGGGCTAGGGCTAGGGCTAGGGCTAGGGGTAGGGCTAGGGCTAGGGTTAGGATTAGGGTTACGGTTAGGGCTAGGGTTATGGCTAGAGCTAGGGCTAGGGCTAGGACTAAGGTTAGGGTTAGGGCTAGGGCTAGGGTTAGGGTTAGGTTTAGTGTTAGGGTCAGGGCTAGGGCTAGGGTTAGGGTTAGGGTTAGGGTTAGGGTTAGGGCTAGGGTTATGGCTAGGGCTAGGGCTAGGGCTAGGACTAGGGTTAGTGTTAGGGCTAGGGCTAGGGTTAGGGCTAGGTTTAGGGTTAGGGGTAGGGCTAGGGCTAGGGCTAGGGCTAGGGTTAGGGTTAGGGCTAGGGTTAGGGTTAGGGCTAGGGTTAGGGTTAGGGTTAGAATTAGGGCTAAGGCTAGGGTTTGGGTTAGGTTTAGGTTTAGGCCTAGGGTTAGGGTTAGGGCTAGGGCTAGTTGTAGGGCTAGGGCTAGGGTTAGGGTTAGGGTTAGGGTTAGGGCTAGGGTTTAGTCTAGAGCTAGGGCTAGGGCTAGGGCTAGTGTTAGGGTTAGGGCTAGGGCTAGGGTTAGGGCTAGGGCTAGGGTTAGGGTTAGGTTTAGGGCAAGGGTTAGGGTTAGGGCTAGGGTTAGAGTTAGGGGTAGAATTAGGGCTAGGGCTAGGGTTAGGGTTAGGGTTAGCTCCAGGTTTAGGGTTAGGGTTAGGGCTAGGGCTAGGGCAATTCTAGGGCTAGGGCTCTGGTTAGGGTTAGGGTTAGGGTTAGGTTTAGGGTTTGGGTTAGGGTTAGGGTTAGGGCTAGGGCTAGGGCAAGTCTAGGGCTAGGCTAGGGCTAGGGTTAGGGTTAGGGCTAGGGTTAGGGTTTGGGTTAGGGTTAGGGTTAGGGTTAGGGCTAGTGCTAGGGCTTGGGCTAGGGCTCGGCTAGGGCTAGGGTTATGGTTAGGGTTAGGGTTATTGCTAGGTCTAGGGTTAGGGTTAGGGTTAGGTTAGGGTTAGGGCTAGGCCTAGGGTAAGGGTTAGGGTTAGGTTTAGGGTTAGGGCTAGGGCTAGAGCTAGTTGTAGGGCTCGGGCTAGGATTAGGGTTAGGGTTAGGGTTAGGGCTAGGGTTAAGTCTAGAGCTAGGGCTAGGGCTAGGTCTAGGGTTATTGTTAGGGCTAGGGCTAGGGCTAGGGCTAGGGCTAGGGTTAGGGTTAGGGTTAGCTCCAGGGTTAGGGTTAGGGTTAGGGCTAGGGCAAGGGCTAGGGCTAGGGCTAGGGCTCTGGTTAGGGTTAGGGTTAGGGTTAGGGCTAGGGTTAGGCCTAGGGCTAGGGTTAGTGTTAGGGTTAGGGCTAGGGTTAGGGTTTGGGTTATGGTTAGGATTAGGGCTAGTGCTAGGGCTAGGGCTAGGGCTCGGCTAGGGCTAGGGTTAGGGTTAGGGTTAGGGTTATTGCTAGTGCTAGGGTTAGGGTTAGGGTTAGGGTTAGGGTTAGGGCTAGGGTTAGGTTTAAGGTTAGGTTCAGGGCTAGGACTACGGCTCGGGCTAGGGCTAGGGCTCGGGTAAGGGTTAGGGTTAGGGCTAGGGCTAGGGTTAGGGTTAGGTTTAGGGTTAGGGCTAGGGCTAGGGCTAGGGCTAGGGCTAGGGCTAGGGTTAGGGTTAGGGTTAGGGTTAGTGTTAGGGTTAGGGCTAGGGTTAGTGTTAGGGCTAGGGTTAGGTTTAGGGTTAGGGCTAGGGCTAGGGCTAGGGCTAGGGCTAGGGTTAGAGCTCGGGTTAGGGTTAGGGTTAGAGTTAGGGTTATGGTTAGGGCTAGGGCTAGGGTTAGGGTTAGGTTTAGGGCTAGGGCTAGGGCTAGGGCTAGGGCTAGGGCTAGGTCTAGGGTTAGTGTTAGGGTTAGGGCTAGGGCTAGGGCTAGGGCTAGGGCTAGGGTTAGGGT
>OX463233.1:137173003-137175503 GCA_949820135.1 Sylvilagus floridanus | reverse complement strand
GCTAGGGCTCGGGTTAGGGCTAGGTTTAGGGTTAGGGTTAGGGTTAGGGCTAGCGTTAGTGTTAGGGTTAGGGCTTGGGCTAGGGCTAGGGCTAGGGCTAGGGCTCGGGTTAGGGTTAGGGTTAGTGTTAGTGTTAGGGCTAGGGTAAGGTTTAGGGCTAGGGTTAGGGTTAGGGTTAGGCCTAGGGCTAGGGCTAGGGCTAGGGCTAGGGCTAGGGTTATGGCTCGGGTTAGGGTTAGGGTTAGGTTAGGGTTAGGGCTAGGGCTAGGGTTAGGATTAGGGTTAGGGTTAGGGGTAGGCCTAGGGTTAGGGTTAGGTTTAGGTTTTGGGTTAGGGCTAGGGCTAGGGCTAGGGCTAGGGCTAGGGTTAGGGTTAGGGTTAGGGTTAGTGTTAGGGTTAGGGCTAGGGTTAGGGTTAGGGCTAGGGTTAGGGTTAGGGCTAGGGCTAGGGCTAGGGCTAGGGCTAGGGTTAGAGCTCGGGTTAGGGTTAGGGTTAGAGTAAGGGTTATGGTTAGGGCTAGGGTTAGGGTTAGGGTTAGGGCTAGGGCTAGGGCTAGGGCTAGGGCTAGGTCTAGGGTTAGTGTTAGGGTTAGGGCTAGGGCTAGGGCTAGGGCTAGGGCTAGGGCTAGGGTTAGGGTTAGGGTTAGTGTTAGGGTTAGGGCTAGGGCTAGGGTTAGGGTTAGGTTTAGGGCTAGAGCTACGGTTAGGGTTAGGGTTAGGGCTAGGGCTAGGGGTAGGGCTAGGGCTAGGGTTAGGGTTAGGGCTAGGGTTATGACTAGGGCTAGGGCTAGGGTTAGGGTTAGGGCAAGGGTTAGGGTTAGGGCTAGGGTTAGATTTAGGGTTAGAATTAGGGCTAGAGCTAGGTTTGGGGTTAGGGTTAGGTTTAGTGCTAGGGTTAGGGTTAGGGCTAGGGCTAGTTGTAGGGCTAGGGCTAGGGCTAGGGTTAGGGTTAGGGCTAGGGTTATGGCTAGGGCTAGGGCTAGGGTTAGGGTTAGGGCAAAGGTTAGGTTTAGGGCTAGGGTTAGAGTTAGGGTTAGAATTAGGGCTAGAGCTAGGTTTTGGGTTAGGGTTAGGTTTAGGGCTAGGGTTAGGGTTAGGGCTAGGGCTAGTTGTAGGGCTAGGGCTAGGGCTAGGGTTAGGGTTAGGGTTAGGGCAAGGGTTAGGGTTAGGGTTAGGGTTAGCTCCAGGTTTAGGGTTAGGGTTAGGGCTAGGGCTAGGGCAAGTCTAGGGCTAGGGCTCTGGTTAGGGTTAGGGTTAGGGTTTGGGTTAGGGTTAGGGTTAGGGCTAGGGCTAGGGCAAGTCTAGGGCTAGGCTAGGGCTAGGGTTAGGTTTAGGGCTAGGGTTAGGGTTTGGTTTAGAGTTAGGGTTAGGGCTAGTGCTAGGGCTTGGGCTAGGGCTCGGCTAGGGCTAGGGTTAGGGTTAGGGTTAGGGTTTTTGCTAGGTCTAGTGTTAGGGTTAGGGTTAGGGTTAGGTTTAAGGTTAGGGCTAGGGCTAGTGCTAGGGCTCGGGTTAGGGTTAGGGTTAGGGTTAGGGTTAGGGCTGGGGCTAGGGTTAGGGTTAGGGTTAGGGCTAGGGCTAGGGCTAGGGCTAGTGCTAGGGCTAGGGTTAGGGTTACGGTTAGGGTTAGTGTTAGGGTTAGGGCTAGGGTTAGGGTTAGGGCTAGTGTTAGGGTTAGTGTTAGGGCTACGGATAGGGCTAGGGCAAGGGCTAGGGCTAGGGCTGGGCTAGGGTTAGAGCTCGGGTTAGTGTTAGGGTTAGGGTTAGGGTTAAGGCTAGGGCTAGGGTTAGGGTTAGGGCTAGGGCTAGGGCTATGGCTAGGGCTTGGGCTAGGGCTATGGTTAGGGTTATGGTTAGGGCTAGGGCTAGGGCTAGGGCTAGGGCTAGGGCTAGGGTTAGGGCTCAGGTTAGGGTTAGGGTTAGGTTTAGGGCTAGGGTTAGGGTTAGGTTTAGGGCTATGTCTAGGTCTAGGGCTAGGGCTAGGGCTAGGGCTAGGGCTATGGTTAGGGTTAGGTTTAGGGCTAGGGCTAGGGCTCGGGCTAGGGCTAGGGTTAGGATTAGTGTTAGTGTTAGGGTTTTGGCTAGGGCTAGGGTTAGGATTAGGTTTAGGGTTAGGGCTAGGCCTAGGGATAGGGTTAGGTTTAGTTTTAGGGTTAGGGCTAGGGCTAGGGCTAGGGCTAGGGCTAGGGTTAGGGTTAGGGTTAGGGTTAGGGTTAGTGTTAGGGTTAGGGCTAGGGTTAGGTTTAGGGCTAGGGTTAGGGTTAGGGTTAGGGCTAGTGCTAGGGCTAGGGCTAGTGCTAGGGTTAGAGCTCGGGTTAGGGTTAGGGTTATAGTCAGGGTTATGGTTAGGGCTAGGGCTAGGGCTAGGGTTAGGGCTAGTGCTAGGGCTAGGGCTAGGTCTAGGGTTAGTGTTAGGGTTAGTGCTAGGGCTAGGGCTAGGGCTAGGCCTAGGGTTAGGGTTAGGGTTAGTGTTAGGGTTAGGGCTAGGGCTAGGGTTAGGGTTA
>OX463233.1:137158003-137160503 GCA_949820135.1 Sylvilagus floridanus | reverse complement strand
GCTAGGGTTAGGGTTAGGGTTAGTGTTAGGGCTAGGGCTAGGGCTAGGGCTAGGGGTAGGGCTAGGGCTAGGGTTAGGATTAGGGTTACGGTTAGGGCTAGGGTTATGGCTAGAGCTAGGGCTAGGGCTAGGACTAAGGTTAGGGTTAGGGCTAGGGCTAGGGTTAGGGTTAGGTTTAGTGTTAGGGTAAGGGCTAGGGCTAGGGTTAGGGTTAGGGTTAGGGTTAGGTTTAGGGCTAGGGCTAGGGTTAGGGTCAGGGTTAGTGTTAGGGTTAGGGCTAGGGCTAGGGCTAGGGGTAGGGCTAGGGCTAGGGTTAGGGTTAGGGTTAGGGTTAGGGCTAGGGTTATGGATAGGGCTAGGGCTAGGGCTAGGACTAGGGTTAGTGTTAGGGCTAGGGCTAGGGTTAGGGCTAGGTTTAGGGTTAGGGGTAGGGCTAGGGCTAGGGCTAGGGCTAGGGTTAGGGTTAGGGCTAGGGTTAGGGTTAGGGCTAGGGTTAGGGTTAGGGTTAGAATTAGGGCTAAGGCTAGGGTTTGGGTTAGGTTTAGGTTTAGGGCTAGGGTTAGGGTTAGGGCTAGGGCTAGTTGTAGGGCTAGGGCTAGGGTTAGGGTTAGGGTTAGGGTTAGGGCTAGGGTTTAGTCTAGAGCTAGGGCTAGGGCTAGGGCTAGTGTTAGGGTTAGGGCTAGGGCTAGGGTTAGGGCTAGGGCTAGGGTTAGGGTTAGGTTTAGGGCAAGGGTTAGGGTTAGGGCTAGGGTTAGAGTTAGGGGTAGAATTAGGGCTAGGGCTAGGGTTAGGGTTAGGGTTAGCTCCAGGTTTAGGGTTAGGGTTAGGGCTAGGGCTAGGGCAATTCTAGGGCTAGGGCTCTGGTTAGGGTTAGGGTTAGGGCTAGTGCTAGGGCTTGGGCTAGCGCTCGGCTAGGGCTAGGGTTAGGGTTAGGGTTAGGGTTATTGCTAGGGCTAGGGCTAGGGTTTGGGTTAGGGTTAGGTTTAGGGCTAGGGTTATGGTTAGGGTTAAGGCTAGTAATATGGCTAGGGCTAGGGCTAGAGCTAGGGTTAGGTTTAGGGTTAGGGCTAGGTCTAGGGTTATGGCTAGGGCTAGGGTAAGGGTTACGGTTACGGCTAGGGCTAGGGTTAGGGCTACAGCTAGGTTTAGGGTTAGGGCTAGGGCTAGGGCTACGGCTAGGGCTAGGGCTAGGTTTAGGGTTAAGGTTAGAGTTAGGGCTAGGGCTATGGTTAGGGTTAGGTTTAGGGCTAGGGTTAGGGTTAGGGTTAGGGTTAGGGCTAAGGCTAGGTCTAGGGCTAGGGCTAGGGCTAGGGTTAGGGTTAGGTTTAGTTCTAGTGCTAGGGCTACGGTTAGGGCTCGGGCTAGAGCTAGGTTTAGGGTTAGGGTTAGGGTTAGGGCTAGGGCTAGGGTTAGTGTTAGGCTTAGGGTTAGGTTGAGGGCTATGGCTATGGCAAGGGCTAGGGCTAGGGCTAGGGCTCGGGTTTGGTTTAGGCTCAGTGTTAGGGTTAGGGCTAGGGCTAGGGTTAGGGTTAGGGTTAAGCTTAGGGTTAGGGCTAGGGCTAGGGCTAGGGCTAGGATTAGGGTTAGGGTTAGTGTTAGGGTTAGGGCTAGAGTTAGGTTTAGGGCTAGGGTTAGGGTTAGGCCTAGGGCTAGGGCTAGGGCTAGGGCTAGGGCTAGGGTTAGGGCTCGGGTTAGGGTTAGGGTTAGGGTTAGGATTAGGGTTAGTGCTAGGGTTAGTGTTAAGTTTAGGGCTAGGGCTAGGGCTAGGGCTAGGGCTAGGGCTATGGTTAGGGTTAGATTTAGGGCTAGGGCTAAAGCTCGGTCTAGGGCTACGGTTAGGGTTAGTGTTAGTGTTAGGGTTAGGGCTAGTCCTAGGGTAAGGGTTGGGGTTAGGTTTAGGGTTAGGGCTAGGGCTAGAGCTAGTTGTAGGGCTAGGGCTAGGTTTAGAGTTAGAATAGGGTTAGGGCTAGGGTTAAGTCTAGAGCTAGGGCTAGGGCTAGGGCTAGGGTTATTGTTAGGGCTAGGGCTAGGGCTAGGTCTAGGGCTAGGGTTAGGATTAGGGTTAGCTCCAGGGTTAGGGTTAGGGTTAGGGCTAGGGCAAGGGCTTGGGCTAGGGCTAGGGCTCTGGTTAGGGTTAGGGTTAGGGTTAGGGCTAGGGTTAGGCCTAGGGCTAGGTTTAATGTTAGGGTTAGGGCTAGGGTTAGGGTTTGGGTTATGGTTAGGATTAGGGCTAGTGCTAGGGCTAGGGCTAGAGCTCGGCTAGGGCTAGGGTTAGGGTTAGGGTTAGGGTTATTGCTAGGGCTAGGGTTAGGGTTAGGGTTAGGGTTAGGGTTAGGGTTAGGGTTAGGGCTAGGGTTAGGTTTAAGGTTAGGTTCAGGGCTAGGACTACGGCTCGGGCTAGGGCTAGGGCTCGGGTTAGGGTTAGGGTTAGTGTTAGGGCTAGGGCTAGGGTTAGGGTTAGGTTTAGGGTTAGGGCTAGGGCTAGGGTTAGGGCTAGGGC
>OX463233.1:137145503-137150503 GCA_949820135.1 Sylvilagus floridanus | reverse complement strand
GGGCTAGGGTTAGGGTTAGGGCTAGGGTTAGGGTTAGGGTTAGAATTAGGGCTAAGGCTAGGGTTTGGGTTAGGTTTAGGTTTAGGGCTAGGGTTAGGGTTAGGGCTAGGGCTAGTTGTAGGGCTAGGGCTAGGGTTAGGGTTAGGGTTAGGGTTAGGGCTAGGGTTTAGTCTAGAGCTAGGGCTAGGGCTAGGGCTAGTGTTAGGGTTAGGGCTAGGGCTAGGGCTAGGGCTAGGTCTAGGGTTAGTGTTAGGGTTAGGGTTAGGGTTAGTGTTAGGGTTAGGGCTAGGGTTAGGGTTAGGGCTAGGGTTAGGTTTAGGGTTAGGGCTAGGGCTAGGGCTAGGGCTAGGGCTAGGGTTAGAGCTCGGGTTAGGGTTAGGGTTAGAGTTAGGGTTATGGTTAGGGCTAGGGTTAGGTTTAAGGTTAGGTTCAGGGCTAGGACTACGGCTCGGGCTAGGGCTAGGGCTCGGGTTAGGGTTAGGGTTAGTGTTAGGGCTAGGGCTAGGGTTAGGGTTAGGTTTAGGGTTAGGGCTAGGGCTAGGGCTAGGGCTAGGGCTAGGGCTAGGGCTACGGTTAGGGTTAGGGTTAGGGTTAGTGTTAGGTTTAGGGCTAGGGTTAGGGTTAGGGCTAGGGTTAGTTTTAGGGTTAGGGCTAGGGCTAGGGCTAGGGCTAGGGCTAGGGTTAGAGCTCCGGTTAGGGTTAGGGTTAGAGTTAGGGTTATGGTTAGGGCTAGGGTTAGGGTTAGGTTTAGGGCTAGGGCTAGGGCTAGGGCTAGGGCTAGGGCTAGGGCTAGGTCTAGGGTTAGTGTTAGGGTTAGGGCTAGGGCTAGGGCTAGGGCTAGGGCTAGGGTTAGGGTTAGGGTTAGTGTTAGGGTTAGGGCTAGGGCTAGGGTTAAGGTTAGGGTTAGGTTTAGAGCTAGGGCTAGGGTTAGGGTTAGGGTTAGTGTTAGGGCTAGGGCTAGGGCTAGGGCTAGGGGTAGGGCTAGGGCTAGGGTTAGGATTAGGGTTACGGTTAGGGCTAGGGTTATGGCTAGAGCTAGGGCTAGGGCTAGGACTAAGGTTAGGGTTAGGGCTAGGGCTAGGGTTAGGGTTAGGTTTAGTGTTAGGGTCAGGGCTAGGGCTAGGGTTAGGGTTAGGGTTAGGGTTAGGTTTAGGGCTAGGGCTAGGGTTAGGGTCAGGGTTAGTGTTAGGGTTAGGGCTAGGGCTAGGGCTAGGGGTAGGGCTAGGGCTAGGGTTAGGGTTAGGGTTAGGGTTAGGGCTAGGGTTATGGCTAGGGCTAGGGCTAGGGCTAGGACTAGGGTTAGTGTTAGGGCTAGGGCTAGGGTTAGGGCTAGGTTTAGGGTTAGGGGTAGGGCTAGGGCTAGGGCTAGGGCTAGGGTTAGGGTTAGGGCTAGGGTTAGGGTTAGGGCTAGGGTTAGGGTTAGGGTTAGAATTAGGGCTAAGGCTAGGGTTTGGGTTAGGTTTAGGTTTAGGCCTAGGGTTAGGGTTAGGGCTAGGGCTAGTTGTAGGGCTAGGGCTAGGGTTAGGGTTAGGGTTAGGGTTAGGGCTAGGGTTTAGTCTAGAGCTAGGGCTAGGGCTAGGGCTAGTGTTAGGGTTAGGGCTAGGGCTAGGGTTAGGGCTAGGGCTAGGGTTAGGGTTAGGTTTAGGGCAAGGGTTAGGGTTAGGGCTAGGGTTAGAGTTAGGGGTAGAATTAGGGCTAGGGCTAGGGTTAGGGTTAGGGTTAGCTCCAGGTTTAGGGTTAGGGTTAGGGCTAGGGCTAGGGCAATTCTAGGGCTAGGGCTCTGGTTAGGGTTAGGGTTAGGGTTAGGTTTAGGGTTTGGGTTAGGGTTAGGGTTAGGGCTAGGGCTAGGGCAAGTCTAGGGCTAGGCTAGGGCTAGGGTTAGGGTTAGGGCTAGGGTTAGGGTTTGGGTTAGGGTTAGGGTTAGGGTTAGGGCTAGTGCTAGGGCTTGGGCTAGGGCTCGGCTAGGGCTAGGGTTATGGTTAGGGTTAGGGTTATTGCTAGGTCTAGGGTTAGGGTTAGGGTTAGGTTAGGGTTAGGGCTAGGCCTAGGGTAAGGGTTAGGGTTAGGTTTAGGGTTAGGGCTAGGGCTAGAGCTAGTTGTAGGGCTCGGGCTAGGATTAGGGTTAGGGTTAGGGTTAGGGCTAGGGTTAAGTCTAGAGCTAGGGCTAGGGCTAGGTCTAGGGTTATTGTTAGGGCTAGGGCTAGGGCTAGGGCTAGGGCTAGGGTTAGGGTTAGGGTTAGCTCCAGGGTTAGGGTTAGGGTTAGGGCTAGGGCAAGGGCTAGGGCTAGGGCTAGGGCTATGGTTAGGGTTAGGGTTAGGGTTAGGGCTAGGGTTAGGCCTAGGGCTAGGGTTAGTGTTAGGGTTAGGGCTAGGGTTAGGGTTTGGGTTATGGTTAGGATTAGGGCTAGTGCTAGGGCTAGGGCTAGGGCTCGGCTAGGGCTAGGGTTAGGGTTAGGGTTAGGGTTATTGCTAGTGCTAGGGTTAGGGTTAGGGTTAGGGTTAGGGTTAGGGCTAGGGTTAGGTTTAAGGTTAGGTTCAGGGCTAGGACTACGGCTCGGGCTAGGGCTAGGGCTCGGGTAAGGGTTAGGGTTAGGGCTAGGGCTAGGGTTAGGGTTAGGTTTAGGGTTAGGGCTAGGGCTAGGGCTAGGGCTAGGGCTAGGGCTAGGGTTAGGGTTAGGGTTAGGGTTAGTGTTAGGGTTAGGGCTAGGGTTAGTGTTAGGGCTAGGGTTAGGTTTAGGGTTAGGGCTAGGGCTAGGGCTAGGGCTAGGGCTAGGGTTAGAGCTCGGGTTAGGGTTAGGGTTAGAGTTAGGGTTATGGTTAGGGCTAGGGCTAGGGTTAGGGTTAGGTTTAGGGCTAGGGCTAGGGCTAGGGCTAGGGCTAGGGCTAGGTCTAGGGTTAGTGTTAGGGTTAGGGCTAGGGCTAGGGCTAGGGCTAGGGCTAGGGTTAGGGTTAGGGTTAGTGTTAGGGTTAGGGCTAGGGCTAGGGTTAAGGTTAGGGTTAGGTTTAGAGCTAGGGCTAGGGTTAGGGTTAGGGCTAGGGCTAGGGCTAGGGCTAGGGCTAGGGTTAGGGTTAGGGGTAGGGCTAGGGCTAGGGCTAGGGCTAGGGCTAGGGTTAGGGTTAGGGGTAGGGTCAGGTTTAGGGCTAGGGATAGGGCTAGGGATAGGGCTAGGGTTAGGGTTAGGTTTAGGGTTAGGGCTAGTGTTAGGGCTAGGGCTAGGGATAGGGTTAGGGATAGGGTTAGGGTTAGTGTTAGGGCTAGGGTTAGGGCTAGGGTAGGGTTAGGGCTAGGGTTAGGGTTAGGGCTAGGGCTAAGGCTAGGGCTAGGGCTAGGTTTAGGGTTAAGGTTAGATTAGGGCTAGGGCTAGGGTTAGGTTTAGGTTTAGGGCTAGGGTTAGGGTTAGGGTTAGTGTTAGGGCTAGTGCTAGGGCTACGGCTAGGGCTAGGGTTAGGGTTAGTGTTAGGGCTAGTGCTAGGTCTAGGGCTAGGGCTCGGGTTAGGGCTAGGTTTAGGGTTAGGGTTAGGGCTAGGGCTAGCGTTAGGGTTAGGGTTAGGGCTTGGCCTAGGGCTAGGGCTAGGGCTAGGGCTCGGGTTAGGGTTAGGGTTAGTGTTAGTGTTAGGGCTAGGGTAATTTTTAGGGCTAGGTTTAGGGTTAGGGCTAGGGCTAGGGCTAGGGCTAGGGCTAGGGTTAGGCTTAGGGCTAGGGTTAGGGTTAGGGCTAGGGTTAGGGTTAGGGTTAGAATTAGGGCTAAGGCTAGGGTTTGGGTTAGGTTTAGGTTTAGGGCTAGGGTTAGGGTTAGGGCTAGGGCTAGTTGTAGGGCTAGGGCTAGGGTTAGGGTTAGGGTTAGGGTTAGGGCTAGGGTTTAGTCTAGAGCTAGGGCTAGGGCTAGGGCTAGTGTTAGGGTTAGGGCTAGGGCTAGGGCTAGGGCTAGGTCTAGGGTTAGTGTTAGGGTTAGGGTTAGGGTTAGTGTTAGGGTTAGGGCTAGGGTTAGGGTTAGGGCTAGGGTTAGGTTTAGGGTTAGGGCTAGGGCTAGGGCTAGGGCTAGGGCTAGGGTTAGAGCTCGGGTTAGGGTTAGGGTTAGAGTTAGGGTTATGGTTAGGGCTAGGGTTAGGTTTAAGGTTAGGTTCAGGGCTAGGACTACGGCTCGGGCTAGGGCTAGGGCTCGGGTTAGGGTTAGGGTTAGTGTTAGGGCTAGGGCTAGGGTTAGGGTTAGGTTTAGGGTTAGGGCTAGGGCTAGGGCTAGGGCTAGGGCTAGGGCTAGGGCTACGGTTAGGGTTAGGGTTAGGGTTAGTGTTAGGTTTAGGGCTAGGGTTAGGGTTAGGGCTAGGGTTAGTTTTAGGGTTAGGGCTAGGGCTAGGGCTAGGGCTAGGGCTAGGGTTAGAGCTCCGGTTAGGGTTAGGGTTAGAGTTAGGGTTATGGTTAGGGCTAGGGTTAGGGTTAGGTTTAGGGCTAGGGCTAGGGCTAGGGCTAGGGCTAGGGCTAGGGCTAGGTCTAGGGTTAGTGTTAGGGTTAGGGCTAGGGCTAGGGCTAGGGCTAGGGCTAGGGTTAGGGTTAGGGTTAGTGTTAGGGTTAGGGCTAGGGCTAGGGTTAAGGTTAGGGTTAGGTTTAGAGCTAGGGCTAGGGTTAGGGTTAGGGTTAGTGTTAGGGCTAGGGCTAGGGCTAGGGCTAGGGGTAGGGCTAGGGCTAGGGTTAGGATTAGGGTTACGGTTAGGGCTAGGGTTATGGCTAGAGCTAGGGCTAGGGCTAGGACTAAGGTTAGGGTTAGGGCTAGGGCTAGGGTTAGGGTTAGGTTTAGTGTTAGGGTCAGGGCTAGGGCTAGGGTTAGGGTTAGGGTTAGGGTTAGGTTTAGGGCTAGGGCTAGGGTTAGGGTCAGGGTTAGTGTTAGGGTTAGGGCTAGGGCTAGGGCTAGGGGTAGGGCTAGGGCTAGGGTTAGGGTTAGGGTTAGGGTTAGGGCTAGGGTTATGGCTAGGGCTAGGGCTAGGGCTAGGACTAGGGTTAGTGT
>OX463233.1:136983003-137103003 GCA_949820135.1 Sylvilagus floridanus | reverse complement strand
AGGGCTAGGGTTAGGGTTAGGGCTAGGGCTAGGGCTAGGGCTAGGGTTAGGGTTAGGTCTAGGGCTAGGGCTAGGGCTAGGGCTAGGTTTAGGGCTAGGGTTAGGGCTAGGGCTAGGGCTAGGGTTAGGGTTAGGGTTAGGGCTAGGGCAAGGGCTTTTGGAAAATGAAGTGTAACCCTTTCCAGATGGGACAGCTCTGAATTCCCTCAAAATTGAATGTGAATGGTGTTTTCAGGTGTATTCAATCAGCAGCATTCAGGTCTCCTGCTAAACAATTGCCTAAATTTTTCTGGGTTTCTGTTCCTGTTAGATTTTTCCTTTCCAAATTTTGTATTTGCCACCATATAAAAATGAGGTTAGACATAGTATGCTTAAAGCAATAAATAACACATGATGTGGGTTTTCATTCTTAGAAATCTACAGGCAACACGACCAAGATGAGTTTTTGTGTTTTGGAAAATGAAATATAACTCTTTTGCCGAGGGGACAGCTCTGATTTCCCTGCAAATCGAGTGTGAATGGGAGTTTCAAGTGTATTCCATCGGCAGCATTCAGGTCTCTTGATTGGCAATTGCCTGAATTTGTTCTGGGTTTCTGTTTGTTTTGCCTTCTTCCTTTCCAAATTTTGTATCCTGGCAGCATAGAAAAATGAGGTTAGGCAGCGTATCCATAATGCAATAAAACACAGCAAATTGGCATTTCACGCTTATATATGTACAGGCAACACATGCAAGATGAGGTTTTGTGTTTTGCAAAATATAATGTAACCCTTTTGCGGAGGAGAAAGCTCTGAATTCCCTCCAAATCGAGTGTGAACTGGATTTTCAGGTGTATTCAATCATCAGCATTCAGGTCTCTTGACTGGCTATTGCCTCAATTTGTTCTGGGTTTCTCTTCATTGTACATTCTTACTTTCCCAATTTTGGATCCTGACACCATACAAAAATGTGGTTAGGCAGAGTATCCATATTGCAATAAAACCAAGCAAATTGTGGTTCCATGCTTAGAAATCTACAGGCAGCAAGACCAAGATGAGTTTTTGTGTTTTGGAAAATGAAATATAACTCTTTGCCGAGGGGACAGCTCTGAATTCCCTCCAAATCGAGTGTGAATGGGATTTTCAGGTATATTCAATTGGCAGCATTCAGGTCTCATGATAGGCAACTGCCTCAACTTGTTCTGGGTTTGTGTTTGTTTTGCCTTCTTCCTTTCTCAATTTTGTATTCTGACACCATACAAAAATGAGTTTAGGCAGAGTATTCATAATAAAATAAAAAACACAGTAAATTGGCATTTCACGATTAGAAATCTACAGGCAAAAGACCAAGATAATGTTATGTGATTTGGAAAATGAAATACAACACTTTTGCCAAGGGGACAGCCCTGAATTCCCTCCAAATTGAGTTTGAATGGATTTTCATGTGTATTCAATCGACAGCATTCCGGTCCCATGACTGGCAATTGCCTCAGTTTGTTCTGGGTTTGTGTTTGTTTTGCCTTCTTCCTTTCTGAATTATGTATTCTGACACCATACAAAAATGAGGTTAGGCAGAGTATTCATAATAAAATACAAAACACAGGAAATTTGCATTTCATGCTTACAAATCTACAGGCAACACGACCAGGATAAGGTTATGTGTTTTTTGGAAAATGAAATGCAACCCTTTTCCAGAGGGGACAGCTCTGAATTCCCTCCAAATCGAGTGTGAATGGGATTTTCAGGTGTATTCAATCGGCAGCATTCAGGTCTCCTGCTAGGCAATTGCCTGAATTTGTTCTGCGTTTGTGTTTGTTTTGCCTTCTTCCTTTCTGAATTTTGTATTCTGACACCATACAAAAATGAGTTTAGGCAGAGTATTCATAATAAAATACAAAACACAGTAATTTGGCATTTCTTGCTTAGAAATCTACTTGCAACATGACCAAGATAAGGTTATGTGTTTTGGA
The DNA here is from genome assembly GCA_949820135.1 of Sylvilagus floridanus. Lineage (NCBI taxonomy): Eukaryota > Metazoa > Chordata > Mammalia > Lagomorpha > Leporidae > Sylvilagus > Sylvilagus floridanus. The sequence goes on along the minus strand of OX463233.1, from coordinate 137,101,056 downwards.
AAATTAAATGTAACACTTTTCCAGAGGGGACAGTTCTGAATTCCCTCCAAATCAATTGTGAATGGTGTTTTCAGGTATATTCAATCTAAAACATTCAGGTCTCCTGCTAAGCAATTGCCTCAATTTGGTCTGGGTTTCTCTTCGTGTTACTTTCTTCCTTTTCCAATTTTGTATTCAGACAGCATACAAAAATGAGGTTAGGCAGAGTATCCATAATGCAATAAAAAACAAAGCAAATTGGTATTTTATGCTTAGAAATCTACATGCAACACGACCAAGATGTGTTTTTGTGTTTTGGAAAATGAAATGCAAGACTTTTGCCGAGGGCACAGCTCTGAATTCCCTCCAAAATGAGTGTGAATGGGATTTTCAGGTGTATTCAATCGGCAGCATTCAGGTCTCCTGCTAGGCAATTGCCTGAATTTGTTCTGGGTTTGTGTTTGTTTTACCTTCTTCCTTTAAGAACTGTGTATTCTGACACCATACACAAATGAGGTTAGGCAGAGTATTGATATTGCAATAATAAAAAAGGCAATATCTGGGTTTCATGCTTAGAAATCTACAGGCAACAAGACCAAGATGAGGTTTTGTGTTTTGGAAAATGAAATACAACACTTTTGCCGAGGGGACAGTCCTGAATCCCTCCAAATCAAGTGTGAATGGGATTTTCATGTGTATACAATCGACAGCATTCAGGTCTCATGCCTGGCAATTGCCTCAATTTGTTCTGGGTTTGTGTTTGTTTTGCCTCCTTCCTTTCTTTTTGTATCCTGACACCATACAAAAATGAGTTTAGGCAGAGTATTCATAATAAAATACAAAACACAGGAAATTGGCATTTCTTGCTTAGAAATCTACAGGCAACACGACCAAGATATGGTTATGTGTTTTGGAAAATGAGATGTAACACTTTCCAGATGGGACAGCTCTGAATTCCCTCGAAATTGAATGTGAATGGTGTTTTCAGGTGTATTCAATCAGCAGCATTCAAGTCTCTTGCTAAGCAACTGCCTCAATTTGTTCTGGGTTTCTCTTCGTGTTACTTTCTTCCTTTCCCAATTTTTATTCAGACACCATACAAAAATGAGGTTAGGCAGAGTGTCCTTAAAGCAATAAATAACACAGGAAATGGCGTTTCCTTCTTAGAAATCTACAGGAAACATGAACAAGATGATTTTTTCTGTCTTGGAAAATGAAATGTAACTCTTTTGCCGAGGGGCCAGCACTGAATTCCTTCCAAATCGAGTGTGAATTCGATTTTCAGGTGTATTGAATCGGAAGCATTCATGTCTCTTGATTGGCAATTGCCTCAATTTGTTCTGGGTTTGTGGTTGTTTTGCCATTTTTTTTTAATTTTGTATTGTAACACCATACAAAAATATGTTTAGGCAGAGTATTCATAATAAAATACAAAACAGAGTAAATTGGCATTTCATGCTTAGAAATCTACAGGCAACACGACCAAGATAAGGTTATGTGTTTTGGAAAATGAAATGTAATACTTTTCCAGAGGGGACAGCTCTGAATTCCCTCCAAATCAAGTGTGAATGGGATTTTCAGGTGTATTCAATCGGCAGCATTCAGGTCTCCTGCTAGGCAATTGCCTGAATTTCTTCTGGGTTTGTGTTTGTTTTACCTTCTTCCTTTCCAAATTTGTATTCTGACACCATACGAAAATGAGTTTAGGCAGAGTATCCATATTGCAATAATAAAAAAAAGCAAATCGGGGTTTCATGCTTAGAAATCTACAGGCAACAAGACCAAGATGAGGTTTTGTGTTTTGGAAAATGAAATACAACACTTTTGCCGAGGGGACAGCACTGAATTCCCTCCAAATCAAGTGTGAATGGATTTTCATGTGTATTCAATCGAGAGCATTCAGGTCTCATGCCTGGCAATTGCCTCAGTTTGTTCTGGGTTTGTGTTTGTTTTGCCTTCTTCCTTTCTGAATTTTGTATACTGACACCATACAAAAATGAGTTTAGGCAGAGTATTCATTAAGTATACAAAACTCAGGAAATTGGCATTTTATGCTTAGAAATCTACAGGCAACATGACCAAGATAAGGTTATGTGTTTTGGAAAATGAAATGTAACCCTTTCCAGTGGGGACAGCTCTGAATTCCCTCAAAATTGAATATGAATGGTGTTTTCAGGTGTATTCAATCAGCAGCATTCAGGTCTCCTGCTAAACAATTGCCTAAATTTTTCTGGGTTTCTGTTCCTGTTAGATTTTTCCTTTACAAATTTTGTATTCTGACACCATACAAAAATGAGGTTAGACATAGTATCCTTAAAGCAATAAATAACACAGGATGTGGCTTTTCATTCTTAGAAATCTACAGGCAACACGACCAAGATGTGTTATTGTGTTTTGGAAAATGAAATGTAACACTTTTGCCAAGGGGACAGCTCTGAATTCCCTCCAAATCGAGTGTGAATGGGATTTTCAGGTGTATTCAATCGGCAGCATTCAGGTCTCCTGCTAGGCAATTGCCTGAATTTCTTCTGGGTTTGTGTTTGTTTTGCCTTCTCCCTTTCCAAATTTTGTATTCTGACACCATACAAAATGAGGTTATGCAGATTATCCATAAAGCAATAAAAAACACTGCAAATTCGTGTTTCACACTTGGAAATCTACAGGCCACCTGACCAAGATGAGGTTTTGTGTTTTGGAAAATGAAATACAACTCTTTTGCCAAGCGGAAAGCTCTGAATTCCCTCCAAATCGAGTGTGAATGGGATTTTCAGATGTATTCAATCAGCAGCATTCAGGTCTCTTGATTGGTAATTGCCTCATTTGTACTGGGTTTGTGTTTGTTTTGCCTTCTTCCTTTCTCAATTTTGTATTCTGACACCATACAAAAATGAGGTTAGGCAGCGTATCCATAATGAACTAAAAAACACAGCAAATTGGTGTTTCACGCTTAGAAATCTACAGGCAACAGGACCAAAATGATTTTTTATGTTTTGCAAAATGTAATATGACCCTTTCGCCATCTGGACAGCACTTAATTCCCTCCAAATTCAGTGTGAATTGGATTTTCAGGTGTATTCAATCAGTAGCATTCAGGTTTCTTTCTAGGCAATTGCCAAAATTTGGTCTGGGTTTGTGTTTTTTTTGCCTTCTTTCTTTCCAAATTTTGTATTCTGACACCATACAAAATGAGGTTAGGCAGAGTATCCATAAAGCAATAAAAAACACTGCAATTTCGTGTTTCACGCTGAGAAATCTACAGGCAACACGAGCAAGATGAGTTTTTGTGTTTTGGAAAATGAAATGTAACACTTGTCAAGAGGGGACAGCTCTGAATTCTCTCCAAATCGAGTTTGAATGGGATTTCAGGTCTATTCATTCCGCAGCATTCAGGTCTCTTGATTGGCAATTGCCTAAATTTGTTCTGGGTTTCTGTTTGTTTTGCCTTCTTCCTTTCCAAATTTTGTATCCTGGCAGCATAAAAAAATGAGGTTAGGCAGTGTATCCATAATGCAATAAAACACAGCAAATTTGCATTTCACGCTTATATATGTACAGGCAACACAAGCAAGATGAGGTTTTGTGTTTTGCAAAATATAATGTAAACCTTTTGCGGAGGGGAAAGCTCGGAATCCCCTCCAAATCGAGTGTGAATTGGATTTTCAGGTGTATTCAATCATCAGCATTCAGGTCTTTTGACTGGTAATTGCCTCAATTTGTTCTGGGTTTCTCTTCAATGTACATTCTTACTTTCCAAATTTTGGATCCTAACACCATACAAAAATGAGGTTAAGCAGAGTATCCATATTGCAATAAAAAACCAAGCAAATTGGGCTTCCATGCTTAGAAATCTACAGGCAACAAGACCAAGATGAGTTTCTGTGTTTTGAAAACTGAAATATAACTCTTTGCCGAGGGGACAGCTCTGAATTCCCTCCAAATCGAGTGTGAATGGGATTTTCAGGTGTATTCAATCGGCAGCATTCAGGTCTCCTGGTAGGCAATTGCCTCAATTTGTTCTGCGTTTGTGTTTGTTTTGCCTTCTTCCTTTCTCAATTTTGTATTCTGACACCATACAAAAATGAGTTTAGGCAGAGTATTCATGATAAAATAAAAAACACAGTAAATTGGTATTTCACGATTAGAAATCTACAGGCCAAAGACCAAGATATTGTTATGTGATTTGGAAAATGAAATACAACACTTTTGCCAAGGGGACAGCCCTGAAAACCCTCCAAATCGAGTGTGAATGGATTTTCAAGTGTATTCAATCGACAGCATTCCGGTCTCATGCCTGGCAATTGCCTCAGTTTGTTCTGGGTTTGTGTTTGTTTTGCCTTCTTCCTTTCTGAATTTTGTGTTCTGACACCATACAAAAATGAGGTTAGGCAGAGTATTCATAATAAAATACAAAACACAGGAAATTGGCATTTCATGCTTAGAAATCTACAGGCAACACGACCAGGATAAGGATATGTGCTTTTTGGAAAATGAGATGTAACCCTTTCCAGAGGGGACAGATCTGAATTCCCTCCAAATCAAATGTGAATGGTGTTTTCAGGTGTATTCAATCAGCAGCATTCAGGTCTCCTGCTAAGCAATTGCCTCAATTTGTTCTGGGTTTCTGTTCGTGTCACATTCTTCCTTTCCCAATTTTGTATTCAGACACCATACAAAAATGAGGTTAGGCAGAGTATCCATAATGCAATAAAAAACAAAGCAAATTGGTATTTTATGCTTAGAAACCTACATGCAACACGACCAAGATGTGTTTTTGTGTTTTGGAAAATGAAATGTAACACTTTTGCCGAGGGCACAACTCTGAATTACCTCCAAATCGAGTGTGAATGGGATTTTCAGGTGTATTCAATCAGCAGCATTCAGGTCTCCTGCTAGGCAATTGCATTAATTAGTTCTGGGTTTGTATTTGTCTTGCCTTCTTCCTTTAGGAATTGTGTATTCTGACACCATACAAAAATGAGTTTAGGCAGAGTATTCATATTAATATACAAAACTCAGTGAATTGGCATTTTATGCTTAGAAATCTACAGGCAACACGACCAAGATAAGGTTATGTGTTTTGGAAAATGAAATGTAACACTATTCCAGATGGGACAGCTCTGAATTCCCTCCAAATCGAGTGTGAATGGAATTTTAAGGTGTATTCAATTGTCAGCATTCATGTCTCCTGAAGGCAATTGCCAAATTTTTTCTGGGTTTATGTCTTTTTTACCTTCTTCATTTCCAAATTTGTATTCTGACACCATACAAAAATGAGGTTATGCAGAGTATCCATGTTGCATTGAAAAACACTGCAATTTCATGTTTCACGCATAGAAATCTACAGTCAACAAGACCAAGATGAGGTTTTGTGTTTTGGAAAATGAAATATAACTCTTTTGCCGAGGGGACAGCACTGAATTCCCTCCAAATCGAGTGTGAAGGTGATTTTCAGGTGTATTCAATTGGCAACATTTGGTCTCGGGCTAGGCAATTGCCTAAATTTGTTTTGAGTTTGTGTTTGTTTTGCCTTCTTCATTTCTGAATGTTGCATTCTGACAGTATACAAAAACGAGTTTAGGCAGAGTATTCATAATAAAATACAAAACACAGTAAACTTGCATTTCATGCTTAGAAATCTACAAGCAACATGACCAAGATAAGTTTATATGTTTTGGAAAATTAAATGTAACCCTTTTCCAAATGGGGCAGCTCTGAATTCCCTCCAAAATGAGTGTGAATGTGATTTTCAGGTGTATTCCATCTGCAGCATTTAGGTCTCCTGCTAGGCAATTGCCTAAATTTGTTCTGGGTTTTTGTTTGTTTTGCCTTCTTCGTTTCCAAATTTTGTATTCTGACACCATACAAAAATGAGGTTACGCAGAGTGTCCTTAAAGCAATAAATAACACAGGAAATGGCGTTTCCTACTTAGAAATCTACAGGAAACATGAACAAGATGATTTTTTCTGTTTTGGAAAATGAAAAGTAACTCTTTTGCTGAGGGGACAGCACTGAATTCCTTCCAAACTGAGTGTGAATTCGATTTTCAGGTGTATTGAATCGGAAGCATTCATGTCTCTTGATTGGTAATTGCCTCAATTTCTTCAGGGTTTGTGGTTGTTTTGCCATTTTTTTTTAATTTTGTATTGTAACACCATACAAAAATATGTTTAGGCAGAGTATTCATAATAAAATACAAAACAGAGTAAATTGGCATTTCATGCTTAGAAATCTACAGGCAACACGACCAAGATAAGGTTATGTGTTTTGGAAAATGAAATGTAATACTTTTCCAGAGGGGACAGCTCTGAATTCCCTCCAAATCAAGTGTGAATGGGATTTTAAGGTGTAATCTATTGGCAGCATTCAGGTCTCCTGCAAGGCAATTGCCTAAATTTGTTCTGGGTTTGTGTTTGTTTTGCATTCTTCCTTTCCAAATTTGTATTCTGATACCATACAAAAATGAGTTTAGGTAGAGTATCCATATTGCAATAATAAAAAAAGCAAATCGGGGTTACATGCTTAGAAATCTACAGGCAACACGACCAAGATAAGGTTATGTGTTTTGGAAAATGAAATGTAATACTTTTCCAGAGGGGACAGCTCTGAATTTCCGCCAAACTGAGTGTGAATGGGAGTTTCAGGTCTATTCAATCGGCACCATTCATGTCTCTTGATTGGCAATTGCCTAAATTTGTTCTGGGTATGTGTTTGTTTTGCCTTCTTCCTTTCTGAATTTTGTATACTGACACCATACAAAAATGAGGTTAGGCAGAGTATCCATAATGCAATAAAAAACACAGCAAATTGGCGTTTTATCCTTAGAAATCTATAGGCAACACGACCAAGATGAATTTTTGTGTTTTGCAAAATGTAATGTAAAACTTTTACAGTGTGAACAGCACTGAATTCCTTCTAAATTCAATTTGAATTGGATTTTCAGTAGTATTCAATCAGCAGGAATTAGGTTTCTTTCTAGGCAATTGGCTAAATTTGATCTGGGTGTGTGTGTTTTGCCTTCTTCTTCAAAAATTATGTAATCTGACACCATACAAAAATGAGGTTAGGTGGAGTATCCATAATGCAATAAAAAACAAAGTAAAATGGCATTTCATGTTTAACAAAATACAGGCAACCCGACCAAGATGAGGTTTTGTGTTTTGGAAAATGAAATATAACTCTTTTGTCCAGGGAAAGCTCTGAATTCCCTCCAAATCCAGTGTGAATGGGATTTTCAGGTGTATTCACTCAGCAGCATTCAGGTTTATTTCGAGGGAATTGGCTAAATTTGATCTGGGTGTGTGTTTGTTTTGCCTTCTTCCTTTCAAAATTTGTATTTGGACACCATACCAACATGAGTTTAGGCGGTGTATTCATAATGAAATTAAAAACACATCAAGATGGTGATTCACACTTAGAAATCTACAGGTAACACTACCTCGATAAGGTTTTGTGTTTTGGAAAATGAAATACAACACTTTTGGCGAGGGGACAGCACTGAATTCCATCCAAATCGAGTTTGACTTGGATTTTCACGTGTATTAAATCAGCAGCAATCAGGTTTCTTTCTAGGAAATTGGATAAATTTGTTCTGGTTTTGTGTTTGTTTTGCCTTCTTCCTTTCCAAATTTTGTATTCTGACACCATACAAACATGAGGTTAGGCAGAGTATCCATAATGCAATAAAAAACACATCAAATTGGCGTTTCACGCTTAGAAATACAGGCAACATGACCAAGACGATTATTTGTGTTTTGCAAAATGTAATGTAAAACCTTTGCAGTGTGGACGGCACTGAATTCCTTCTAAATTCAGTGTGAATGGGATTTTCAGTGGTATTCAATCAGCAGAAATTAGGATTCTTTCTAGGAAATTGGCTAAATTTGTTCTGGGTTTCTGTTTGTTTTGCCTTCTTCCTTTCCAAATTTTGTATTCTGACACCATACAAAAATGAGGTTAGGCAACCTATCCATAATGCAATAAAAAACAAAGTAAATTGGCGTTTCATGCTTAACAATCTACAGGCAACACGACCAAGATGAGGTTTTGTGTTTTGGAAAAAGAAATATAACTATTTGCCGAGTGGAAAGCTCTGAATTCCCTCCAAATGGAGTGTGAATCAGATTTTCAGGTGTATTCAATCAGCAGCATTCAGATCTTGATTGGAAATTGCCTAACTTTGTTCTGGGTTTCTGTTTGTTTTGCCTTCTTCCTTTCCTAATTTTGTATTCAGACAACAAACAAAATGAGGTTAGGCAGAGTATCCATAAGGAAATAAAAAAACAGTGCAAATTAGTGTTTCATGCTTAGAAGTGTACAAGCAACACGACCAAGATTATATTTTGTGTTTTGGAAAATGAAATAAAGTTCTTTTGCTGAGGCGAAAGCTCTGAATTCCATCCAAATCAAGTGTGAATTGGATTTTCAGGTGTATTCAATTATCAGCATTCAGGTTTCTTTCTAGGCAATTGGATACATTTGATCTGGGTGTGTGTTTGTTTTGCCTTCTTCCTTTCAAAATTATGTAATCTGAAACCATACAAAAATGAGGTTAGGCGGTGTATCCATAATGCAATAAAAAACAAAGTAAATGGCGTTTCATTCTTAACAATCTACAGGCAACACGACCAATACGAGGTTTTGTGTTTTGGAAAATGAAATATAACTCTTTTGCCGAGGGGACAGCTCTGAATTCCCTCCAAATCGAGTGTGAATGGGATTTACAGGTGTATTCACTCAGCAGCATTCAAGTCTCTTGATTGGCAATTGCCTAAATTTGTTCTGGGTTTGTGTTTGTTTTGCCTTCTTCCTTTCCAAATTTTGTATTCTGACACCATGCACTCATGAGGTTAGGCGGTGTATTCAAATGAAATAAAAAACACAGTATATTGGCGTTTCACGCTTAGAAATCTACAGGCAACAGACCAAGATGAGGTTTTGTGTTTTGGGAAATGTAATGTAACCCTTAGGCGAGGAGACAGCCCTGAATTCCCTCCAAATTCAGTGTGAATCGGATTTTCAGGTATATTCAATCAGCAGCATTAAGGTCTCTTGAATCGCAATTGCCTCAATTTGCTCTATGTTTATGTTTGTTTGGCCTTCTTGCTTTCCAAATTTTGTATTCTGACACCATGCAAACATGATGTTAGGCGGTGTATTCATAATGAAATAAAAAACAAAGCAAGTTGGCGTTTCACACTTAGAAATCCACAGTGAACACCACGAAGATAAGGTCTTGTGTTTTGGAAAATGAAATACACCCCTTTTTTTTTATAACTCTTTTATTTAAAGAATATAAATTTCCAAAATACAGCTTATAGATTACAATGGCTTCCCCCCCATAACTTCCCTCCCACCTGCAACCCTCCCCTTTCCCACTCCCTCTCCCCTTGCTTCACATCAAGATCATTTTCAATTCGCTTTATATACAGAAGATCAGTTTACTATATATTAAGTAAAGATTTCAACAGTTTGCCCTCACATAGCAACACAAAGTGAAAAATACTGTTGGAGTACTAGTTATAGTATTAATTCACAATGTATAGCACATTAAGGACAGAGATCCTACATGACATATATTTTTAAAATTGATTAATTTTCTATGCAATTTCCAAGGTAACACCAAGATTTTTTTTTCATTTTTAATTATCTATATACAGAAGATTGATTCAGTATATACTAAGTAAAGATTTCATCAGTTTGCACCCACACAGAAACACAAAGTGTAAAATACTGTTTCAGTACTAGTTATAGCATTACTTCACATTGGACAACACATTAAGGACAGATCCCACATGAGATGTAAGTACACAGTGACTCCTGAAGTTGATTTAACAATTTGACACTCTTGTTTATGGCGTCAGCAATCTCCCAAGGCTCTAGTCATGAGTTGCCGAGGCTATAGAAGCCTTTAGGGTTCACCGACTTCGATCTTATTCCGACAGGGTCATAGTCAAAGTGGAGGTTCTCTCCTCCCTTCAGAGAAACGTACCTCCTTCTTTGATGGCCCCGTTCGTTCCACCGGGATCTCACTCACAGAGATCTTTCATTTAGGTCTTCTTTTTTTTCCAGAGTGTCTTGGCTTTCCATGCCTAGAATATTCTCATGGGCTCTTGAGCCAGATCTGAATGCCTTAAGGGCTGATTCTGAGGCCAGAGTGCTATTTAGGACATCTGCCATTCTATGAGTCTGCTGTGTATCTCGCTTCCCATGTTGGATCATTCTTTCCCTTTTTGATTCTATCAGTTAGTATTAGCAGACACTAGTCTTGTTTGTGTCAGACCTTTGACTCTTAGACCTATCAGTGTGATCAATTGTGAACTGAAATTGATCACTTGGACTAGTGAGGTGGCCTTGGTACATGCCACCTTGATGGGATTGTATTGGAATTCCCTGGCACAATTCTAACTCCATCATTTGGGGCAGTTCCGATTGAGCATGTCCCAAATTGTACATCTCCTCCCTCTCTTATTCCCACTCTTATATTTCACAGGGATCACTTTTCAGTTAACATTTAAACACCTAAGAATAATTGTTTGTTAATTACAGAGTTCAACCAATAGTACTAGAATAAAAAAAAATTACTAAAATGGATAAAGTATTACATTGTACAACAACAGTCAGCACAAGAGCTGATCAAGTTACTGTTTCTCATAGTGTCCATTTCACTTCAATAGGTTTCACCTTTGGTGCTCAATTAGTTGTCACCGATCAGGGAGAACATATGATATTTGTCCCTTTGGGACTGGCTTAATTCACTCAGAATGATGTTTTCCAGATTCCTCCATCTTATTGCAAATGACCAGATTTCATTGTTTTTGACTGCTGTATAGCATTCTATAGAGTACATGTCCCATAATTTCTTTATCCAAATGTATGCTTTGAATTCCCTGTGATCTTTTGCTGTGAGGTTCCCTTCGTTTATCTTCTTTCATGTTGATGGCCGTGTTTCTGTGTTTCTGTGTGTAACACATCTTTAAGTATCTTTTGCAGGGCTGGACGAGTGGCAACAAATTCTTTCAATTTTTGTTTGTTATGAAAGGTCTTTATTTCACCTTCATTCACAAATGAGAGCTTGGCAGGATATAATATTCTGGGCTGGCAGTTTTTCTCTCTAAGTACCTGGGCTATGTCTCGCCATTCCCTTCTAGCTTGTAGGGTTTCTGATGAGAAGTCTGCCGTGAGTCTAATTGGAGATCCTCTGAGTGTAATTTGACGTTTCTCTCTTGCGCATTTTAGGATCTTTTCTTTCTGTTTCACTGTGGTGAGTTTAATTACAACGTGTCATGGTGAGGACCTCTTTTGGTCATGTTTATTAGGGGTTCTATGAGCTTCCTGTACTAGGATGTCTCTGTCCTTCTCCAAAACTGGGAAATTTTCTGCTATTATCTCAATAAAAAGGCATTCTAATCCTTTCTCCCTCTCCATGCCTTCAGGAACTCCTAGAACTCGAATGTTGGGTTTTTTAATAGTATCCTGTAGATTCCCAACAATATTTTTTAGATTTCTAATTTCCTCTTCTTGTCTTTGGTTTGACTGTATAGTTTCCTGTGCTCTGTCTTCTAAGTCCGATATTCTCTCTTCTGCCTCACCCATTCTGTTTGTAAGGCTCTCTAATGTGTTTTTCATTTGATCTATTGAATTCTTCACTTCATTATGATTTCTCATCACTATCACAGTTTCATGTTCTACTAGTTGTTTCATTTCAGCTTGATTTCTCCTTAATATTTCATTTTCACGAGAGAGATTTTCTACCTTGTCCATTAAGGATTTCTGTAGTTCAAGAATTTGTTTTTGAGTACTTCTTAGTGTTCTTATCAATTTTGTGAGATCCGCTTCTTGCATCTCTTCTATCTCATCATCTTCGTAATCTTGAATTGGGGTGTCTTTTTCATTTGGGGATGCCATAGTGTCTTCCGTGTTCTTATTACCTCGGTTTTTGCGTTTGTTGTTTGGCATATTGGTTTCTTCGCTGTGGTGTTTTTTTCTTGTTATACTATGACTCTAGATTAAGTGGACTGTCTGCTTTTGATGGAGCCTTAGAGGCTTGAGATGGGTGTGGCCTGAGAGCTCTGTTTGGTTCCTCAGGGTTGAGGGTGTGTCAAAGGTTAGGCGTGGTAAATCTCACTCTGTTACTTTTTTTTTTTTTTTTGGTTCAAAAGGAAAGTAATTCCACACAGCTGAATGGAATTGGGGGTAGTTAGCAGGCGAATGATATACCCACAGGAGCCAGAGATCGGAAGCTCTTTCCCAAGGACCAGAGAAGGAATCTTTGCGGCCCTTTGTGTGGGCTGAGATTCTCCTGTAGTCTCCCACTGGGCTGCCAAGGCTACTGAACTGTAGCGTCTCTGGAGAGTACTCACATAAATTCGTGATTTCCGTGAGTTCTCTCCCCCACCGTCTCTTTTTTCACAGTCTCAGTTCATTAGCACCACACATTCATTAGGTTCTAATCTCCTGTTATTTCACCCCTCCCACCCAGAGTCAGGTTTTTCTGCTAGGCTCGGGGCCGGTGCCGACCCGAGGTCGCCCTGCTTATGATGTATTCCAAAATGGCGCCTGCTCTTTGTCTTGCTCACCTTTGAGAGGTGAGTGGAGAGAGAGAAGCTCGTGTCCGTATGGGTCACTTTCCCCCCCCCCCTCTCTCTCTTCTAGTTAGCCTGGTGAACTTTTCCCCGCAGGGTTTCAAGCCTTGTTCGCTCTAGGCTCCCTTTTCCGCTTCCCTGCTGGTATATCGGGCTATTGAGTTTCTGCTCACCTCGCGTTCCAGCGCTGGTGTGTTGAATCTGCTGCTGGTGTCCCAAACTGCGGGCTCCCACGCTCTCCACTCAGGTCCACTGTGAATCACCAGTTCCGGAAGGGTTTCCTCTGCTGTTTCGTCCCCTACTCTTCCTTGAACCTGCAGTATCTCCACTTTTATTAAACTGTCTCTCCCCAGACTATCGTTGTGCTCCCTTCCTATTCCGCCATCTTGCCGCTCTCTTGAAATACACCCCTTTTGATGAGGGGACAGCACTGAATTCCGTCAAAATCGAGTTTGACTCGGATTTTCACGTGAATTCAATCAGCAGCAATCATGTTTCTTTCTAGGCAATTGGCTAAATTCGATCTGGGTGTGTGTTTGTTTTGCCTTCTTCCTTCCTTCTGTTTTGGGAAATGGAATACAACCCTTTTTTCCTAGGGGACAGCACTGAATTCCATCCAAATTCAGTGTGAATGGGCTTTTCAGATGTATTCAATCAGCAGCATTCAGGTTTCTTGAATTCCAATTGCTTCAATTTACTCTATGTTTGTGTTTGTTTGGCCTTCTTGATTTCCGAATTTTATAGTGTGACGTGATACAGAAATGAGGTTACGCAGTGTATTCATAATGAAATGAAAAACACAGCAAATTGGCATTTTACATTAGAAATCTACAGGCAACAGGAGCAAGAAGAGGTATTGTGTTTTGGAAAATGAAATATAACACTTTTGCCGAGGGGAAAGCTCTGAATTCCCTCCAAGTTGACCGTGAATCAGATTTTCAGGTGTATTCAATCAGCAGCATTGATTGGCAATTGCCTAAATATGTTCTGGGTTTGTGTTTGTTTTGCCTTCTTCCTTTCCGAATTTTGTATTCTGACACCATGCAAACAATAGGTTATTCAGAGTATCCATAATGAAATGAAAAACTCAGAAATTGGCGTTTCACGCTTAGAAATCTACAGGCAACATGACCAAGATGATTTTTTGTGTTTTGCAAAATGCAATGTGATCCATTTGCCGTGTGGACAGCACTGAATTCCCTCCAAATTCAGATTGACTCGGATTTTCAAGTGTATTCAATCAGCAGCATTCAGGTTTCTTTCTAGGCAATTGCTAAAATTTGTTCTGAGTTTGTGATTGTTTTGCCTTCTTCCTTTCCAAATTTTGTATTCAGACAACAGACAAAATGAGGTTAGGCAGACTATCCATAAAGCAATAAAAAACAGTGTAAATTTGTGTTTCATGCTTAGAGGTGTACAGGCAACACTACGAAGATGATGTTTTGTGTTTTGGAAAAGGAAATATAATTCTTTTCCGAGGGGAAAGCTCTGAATTCCCTCCAAATGGAGTGTGAATGGGATTTTCAGGTGTATTCCATCAGCAGCAATTAGGTTTCTTTCTACGCAATTGGCTAAATTTGATCTGGATTTCTGTTTCTTTTGCGTTCTTCCTTTCCGAATTTTGTATTCTGACCCCATACAAAAATGAGGTTAGGCAGAGTATCCATAATGCAATAAAAAACTAAGCAAATTGGCATTTCACGCTTGGAAATCTGTAGGCAACACGACCAAGATGAATTTTTGTGTTTTGCAAAATGCAATGTCACCCTTTTGCCATGTGGACAGCACTGAATTCCCTCCAAATTCAGTGTGAATCGGATTTTCAGGTGTATTCGATCAGCAGCATTCAGGTCTCTTGATTGGCCATTGTCTCAATTTGTTCTGGGTTTGTGTTTGTTTTGCCTTCTCCATTTCCATATTTTGTATTCAGACAAAAAACAAAATGAAGTTAGGCAGAGTATCCATAAAGCAATAAAAAACAGTGCAAATTCGTGTTTCATGCTTAGAAGTGTACAGGCAACACGACCAAGATGATGTTTTGTGTTTTGGAAAATGAAATATAACTCTTTTGCCGAGGGGAAAGCTCTGAATTCCCTCCAGATTGAGTGTGAATTGGATTTTCTGGTGTATTCAATCAGCAGCAATCAGGTTTCTTTCTAGGCAATTGTCTCAATTTGTTCTGGGTTTGTGTTTCTTTTGCCTTCTTCCTTTCTGAATTTTGTTTTCTTACACCATAGAAAAATGAGTTTCGGCGGTGTATTCATAATGAAATAAAAAACACAGTAAATTGGGGTTTCATGCTTAGAAATCTACAGACAACACGACCAAGATGAGGTTTTGTGTTTTGCAAAATATAATGTAACCCCTTTGCCAAGGGGACGGCCATGAATTCCCTCCGAATTGAGTGTGAATTGGATTTTCGGGTGAATTCAATCAGCAGCATTCAGGTTTCTTTCTAGGCAATTGTCTCAATTTGTTCTGGGTTTGTTTTTGTTTTGCCTTCTTTGTTTAAAAACTTTGTATTCTGACACCACAGAAAAATGAGTTTCGACTTAGTATTCATAATAAAATACAAAACAGAGGAAATTTGCGTTTCACTCTTAGAAATCTACAGGCAACACGAGCAAGATGAGGTTTTGCGTTTTGGAAAATGAAATATAACACTTTTGCTGAAGGGACAGCCCTGAATTCCCTCCAAATCGAGTGTGAATGGAATTTTCAGGTATATTCAATCAGCATCATTCAGGTCTCTTCATTGGCAATTGCCTCAATTTGTTCTTGGTATCTCTTTGTTTTGCCTTCTTCCTTTTGGAAATTTGAATTCTGACAACATAGAAAAATGAGGTTCGGCGGTGTATTCTTAATGATATACGAAACACAGTAAATTGGCATTTCATGCTTCAAAATCTACAGGCAACATGACAAAGATGAGGTTTTGTGTTTTGGAAAATGAAGTAAAACTCTTTTGCCGAGGGGACAGCTCTGAATTCCCTCCATATTGAGGGTGAATGGGATTTTCAGGTGTATTCAATCGGCAGCATTCAGGTCTCCTGCTATGCAATTGCTAAATTTGTTCTAGGTTTGTTTTGTTTTGCCTACTTTCTTTCTGAATTTTGTATTCTGACATCATACAAAAATGAGGTTAGGCAGAGTATCCATAATGAAATAAAAAACAAAGCAAATTGGCATTTTATGCTTAGAAATCTACAAGGAACACGAACAAGATGAGGTTTTGTGTTTTGGAAAATGAAATATAACTCTTTTGCCAAGGGGACAGCTCTGAATTCCCTCCACATCCAGTCTGAATGGGATTTTCAGGTGTATTCAATCAGTGGCATTTATGTTTCCTTGTAGTCTATTGCTTAAATTTGTTCTGGATATGTGTTTGTTTTGCCTTCTTCCTTTCCAAATTTTGTATTATGACACCATAGAAAAACGAGGTTAGGCAGAGTATCCATAATGCAATAGAAAATACAGGAAATTGGCGTTTCATGCTTAGATATGTACAGGCAAAACAAGCAAGATGAGATTTTGTGTTTTGCAAAATATAATATAACCCTTTTGCCGATTGGACAGCTCTCAATTCCCTCCAAATCGAGTGTGAATAAGATTTTCAGGTGTATTCAATCAGGAGCATTCAGGTTTCTTTCTAGGCAATTGTCTCAATTTGTTCTGGGTTTGTGTTTGTTTTTGCCTTCTTCATTTAAAAATTTTGTATTCTGACACCATACAAAAATGAGGTTAGGCAGAGTATCCATAAAGCAATAACTAACACAGAAAATTGCGTTTCATGCTTAGAAATCTACAGGCAACAGGACTACCATGATTTTTTGTATTTTGGAAAATGAAATATAACTCTTTTGCCGAGGCGACAGCTCTGAATTCCCTCCAAATTTTGTGTGAATGGGAATTTCAAGTGTATTCAATCAGCAGCATTCAGGTTTCTTGAATGGCAATTGCCTCAATTTGTTCTTGGTTTCATTTATTTTACCTTCTTCTTTTCCAAATTTTGTATTCTGACAACATAGGAAATGAGGTTCGTCGCTGTATTCTTAATGAAATACAAAACACAGTAAATTGGCGTTTCGTGCTTAGAAATGTACAGGCAACATGACCAAGATGAGGTTTTATGTTTTGCAAAATATAATGTAATCCTTTTGCTTAGGCGACAGATCTGAATTCCCTACAAATCGAGTGTGAAAGGGATTTTCAGATGTAATCAATCTTCAGCATTCAGGTCTCTTGATTGGCATTTGCCTCAATTTGTTCTGGGTTTGTGTTTGTTTTGCCTTCTTCGTTTAAAAATTTTGTATTCATATACCATACAAAAATGAGGTTATGCTGAGTATTCATAATGAAATACAAAACAAAGGAAATTGGCATTTCATGCTAAGAAATGTACAGGCAACACGACCAAGATGAGGTTTTGTGTTTTGGAAAATGAAATATAATTCTTTTGCCGAGGGTATAGCACTGAATTCCCTCCACATCGAGTGTGAAAGGGATTTTCAGGTTTATTCAATCGGCAGCATTCAGGTCTCCTACTGGGCAATTCCTAAATTTGTTCTGGGTTTGGTTTTGTTTTGCCTACTTCCTTTCGGAATTTTTTATTCTGACACCATACAAAAATGAGGTTAGTCTGAGTATCCATAAAGCAACAAAAATAAAGCAAATTTGCATTTCATGCTTAGAAATCTACAGGCCACACAACCAAGCTGAGGTATTGTGTTTTGGAAAATGAAATGTAACACTTTTGCTGCTGGGACAGCTCTGAGTTCCCTCTAAATCGAATGTGAATGGTATTTTCAGGTGTATTCAACCAGCGGCATTCAGGTCTCTCGATTGGCAAATGCCTAAATTTTTTCTGGGTTTCTGTTTGTTTTGCTTTCTTCTTTTCATAATTCTGTATTCTGGCCCAATACAAAAATGAGTTCAGGCAGAATATTCATAATGAAATAAAAAACTCAGGAAATTGGCATTGTATGGTTAGAAATCTACAGGAAACACGAATAAGATGATGTTTTGTGTTTTAGAAAATGAAATATTACACTTTTCCAGAGGGGACAGTTCTGAATTAACTCCAAATCGAGTGTGAATGTGATTTTCAGGTGTATTCAATCAGCGGCATTCAGGTTTCATTCTAGGCAATTGCCTAAATTTGTTCTGGGTTTGTGTTTGTTTTGCCTTCTTCCTTTCCAAATTTTGTATTCTGACACCATACAAAAATGAGGTTAGGCAGAGTATCCATAATGCAATAAAAAACTAAGCAAATTGGCATTTCACGCTTAGATATGTGCAGGAAACACAAGCAAGATGAGGTTTTGTGTTTTGGAAAATGAAATATAACACTTTTGCTGAGTGGACAGCTCTGAAATCTCTCCAAATCGAGTGCGAATGGGATTTTCAGGTGTATTCAATCAGCAGCATTCAGGTTTCTTTCTAGGCAATTGCCAAAATTTGTTCAGGGTTTGCGTGTGTTTTGCCTTCTTCCTTTCTGAATTTTGTATTCTGAAACCTTACAAAAATGAGTTTAGGCAGAGTATTCATAATGAAATAATAGCAAAGCAAATTGGCGTTTCATGCTTAGAAATCTACAGGCAACATGACCAAGATAAGGTAATGTGTTTGGAAAATGAAATGTAACCCTTTTCCAGAGGGGGCAGCTCTGAATTCCCTCCAAATCGAGTGTGAATGAGATTTTCAGGTGTATTCAATCGGCAGCATTCAGGTCAACTGCTAGGTAATTGCCTAAACTTGTTCTGGGTTTGTGTTTGCTTTACATTCTTGCTTTCCAAATTTGGTATTCTGACACCATACAAAAATGAAGTTAGGCAGAGTATCCATATTGCATTAAGAAACCCTGCAAATTCGTGTTTCATGCATAGAAATCTACAGGCAACAAGACCAAGATGAGGATTTCTGTTTTGGAAAATGAAATATAACTCTTTTGCCAAGAGGACAGCTCCTAATTCCCTCCACATCGAGTGTGAATGGGGTTTTCAGGTGTATTCAATCGGCAGCATTCAGGTCTCTTGATTGGCAATTGCCTCAATTTGTTCTGTGTTTGTGTTTGTTTTACCTTCTTTCTTTCTGAATTTTGTATTCTGACACCATACAAAAACGAGTTTAGGCAGAGTATTCATAATGAAATAAAAAACAAAGCAAATTGGCGTTTCATGCTTAGAAATCTACAGGCAACAGGACCAAGATGAGGTTTTGTGTTTTGGAAAATGAAATGTAAATCTTTTGCCAAGTGGAGAGGTCAGAATTCCCTCCAAATCGAGTGTGAATGAGATTTTTAGGTGCCTTCATTCAGCAGCATTCTGGTCTCTTGATTGAATAATTGCCTAAATTTCTTCTTGGTTTCTCTATGCTTTGCCTACTTCCTTTCTGAATTTTGTATTCTGACACCATACAAAAACGAGTTTAGGTAGAGTATTCATAATGAAATAAAAAACAAAGCAAATTGGCGTTTCATGCTTAGAAATCTACAGGCAAAATGACCAAGATAATGTTATGTGTTTTGGCAAATGAAATGTAACTCTTTTGCTGAGGACAATGCCCTGAATTCCCTCCAAATCGTGTGTGAATGGGAATTTCAAGTGTATTCAATAGGCAGCATTCAGGTCTCCTGGTAGGCAATTGCCTAATTTTGTTCTGGGTTAGTGTTTGTTTTGCCTTCTTCCTTTCTGAATTTTGCATTCTGACACCATACAAAAATGAGTTTAGGCAGAGTATTCATAATAAAATACAAAACACAGTAAACTTGCAATTCATGCTTAGAAATCTACAGGCAACACGACCAAGATGATTTTTGTATTTTGACAAATGAAATGTAACCCTTTTCCAGAGGGGACAGCTCTGAATTCCCTCTAAATCGAGTGTCAATGGGATTTTCAGGTGTATAAAATCGTCAGCTTTCAGGTCTCTTGATTGGCAATTGCCTAAACATGTTCTGGGTTTGTGTTTGTTTTACTTTCTGACTTTCTGAATTTTGTATTCTGACAGCATACAAAAATGAGTTTAGGCAGAGTATTCATAATAATATACAAAACTCAGGAAATTGGCAATTTATGCTTAGAAATCTACAAGCAAAACGACCAAGATAAGGTTATGTGTTATGGAAAATGAAATGCAACCCTTTTCCAGAGGGGACAGCTCTGAATTCCCTCCAAATCGAGCAAGAATGGGATTTTCAGGTGTACTCCATCGGCAGCATTCAGGGCTACTGCTAGGCAATTGCCTCAATTTGTTAAGATTTGTGTATGTTTTGCCTTCTTCCTTTCTGAATTTTGTATTCTGACACCATACAAAAACGAGTTTAGGCAGAGTATTCATAATGAAATAAAAAACAAAGGAAATTGGCCTTTCATGCTTAGAAATATACAGGCAACAAGACCAAGATAAGGTTATGTGTTTTGGAAAATGAAATATAACACTTTTGCCGAGAGGAATGCTCTGAATTCCCTCCAAATCATTTGTAAATGGGAATTTCAGGTGTATACAATTGGCAGCATTCACGTCTCCTGCTAGGCAATTGCCTCAATTTGTTCTGGGTTTGTGTTTGTTTTGCCTTCTTCCTTTCTGAATTTTGCATTCTGACACCATACAAAAACGAGTTTAGGCAGTGTATTCATAATGAAATAAAAAAACAAAGGAAATTGGCATTTCATGCTTAGAAATCTACAGGCAACAGGACCAACATAAGGTTATGTGTTTTGGAAAATGAAATATAACTCTTTTGCCTTGGGGACAGCTCTGAATTACCTCCAAATCGTGTGTGAATGGGAATTTCAGGTGTATTCAATCTAAAACATTCAGGTCTCCTGCTAGGCAATTGCCTCAATTTGTTCTGGGTTTGTGTATGTTTTGCCTTCTTCCTTTCTGAATTTTGTATTCTGACAACATACAAAAATGAGTTTAAGCAGGGGATTCATAATAAAATACTAAACACAGTAAACTTGCATTTCATGCTTAGAAATGTACAGGCAACAGGACTAACATGATTTTTTGTATTTTGGAAAATGAAAGGTAAAACTTTTGCCGAGGGGACAGCTCTGAAATCCCTCCAAATCGACTGTGAATGGGATTTTCAGGTGTATTCAATTGGCAGCATTCAGGTCTCCTGATTGGCAATCGCCTCAATTAGTTCTGGGTTTGTGTTTGTTTTGCCTTCTTCCTTTCTGAATGTTGTATTCTGACACCATACAAAAACGAGTTTAGGCAAAGTATTCATAATAAAATAGAAAACACAGTAAATTGGCATTTCATGCTTATAAATCTACAGCAACATGACCAATGTAACGTAATGTGTTTGGAAAATGAAATGTAACACTTGTCAAGAGGGGACAGCTCTGAATTCCCTCCAAATCGAGTGTGAATGAGATTTTCAGGTGTATTCAATCGGCAGCATTCAGGTCAACTGCTAGGTAATTGCCTAAACTTGTTCTGGGTTTGTGTTTGCTTTACATTCTTGCTTTCCAAATTTGGTATTCTGACACCATACAAAAATGAAGTTAGGCAGAGTATCCATATTGCATTAAGAAACCCTGCAAATTCATGTTTCATGCATAGAAATCTACAGGCAACAAGACCAAGATGAGGATTTCTGTTTTGGAAAATGAAATATAACTCTTTTGCCAAGAGGACAGCTCCTAATTCCCTCCACATCGAGTGTGAATGGGGTTTTCAGGTGTATTCAATCGGCAGCATTCAGGTCTCTTGATTGGCAATTGCCTCAATTTGTTCTGTGTTTGTGTTTGTTTTACCTTCTTTCTTTCTGAATTTTGTATTCTGACACCATACAAAAACGAGTTTAGGCAGAGTATTCATAATGAAATAAAAAACAAAGCAAATTGGCGTTTCATGCTTAGAAATCTACAGGCAACAGGACCAAGATGAGGTTTTGTGTTTTGGAAAATGAAATGTAAATCTTTTGCCAAGTGGAGAGGTCAGAATTCCCTCCAAATCGAGTGTGAATGAGATTTTTAGGTGCCTTCATTCAGCAGCATTCTGGTCTCTTGATTGAATAATTGCCTAAATTTCTTCTTGGTTTCTCTATGCTTTGCCTACTTCCTTTCTGAATTTTGTATTCTGACACCATACAAAAACGAGTTTAGGTAGAGTATTCATAATGAAATAAAAAACAAAGCAAATTGGCGTTTCATGCTTAGAAATCTACAGGCAAAATGACCAAGATAATGTTATGTGTTTTGGCAAATGAAATGTAACTCTTTTGCTGAGGACAATGCCCTGAATTCCCTCCAAATCGTGTGTGAATGGGAATTTCAAGTGTATTCAATAGGCAGCATTCAGGTCTCCTGGTAGGCAATTGCCTAATTTTGTTCTGGGTTAGTGTTTGTTTTGCCTTCTTCCTTTCTGAATTTTGCATTCTGACACCATACAAAAATGAGTTTAGGCAGAGTATTCATAATAAAATACAAAACACAGTAAACTTGCAATTCATGCTTAGAAATCTACAGGCAACACGACCAAGATGATTTTTGTATTTTGACAAATGAAATGTAACCCTTTTCCAGAGGGGACAGCTCTGAATTCCCTCTAAATCGAGTGTCAATGGGATTTTCAGGTGTATAAAATCGTCAGCTTTCAGGTCTCTTGATTGGCAATTGCCTAAACATGTTCTGGGTTTGTGTTTGTTTTACTTTCTGACTTTCTGAATTTTGTATTCTGACAGCATACAAAAATGAGTTTAGGCAGAGTATTCATAATAATATACAAAACTCAGGAAATTGGCAATTTATGCTTAGAAATCTACAAGCAAAACGACCAAGATAAGGTTATGTGTTATGGAAAATGAAATGCAACCCTTTTCCAGAGGGGACAGCTCTGAATTCCCTCCAAATCGAGCAAGAATGGGATTTTCAGGTGTACTCCATCGGCAGCATTCAGGGCTACTGCTAGGCAATTGCCTCAATTTGTTAAGATTTGTGTATGTTTTGCCTTCTTCCTTTCTGAATTTTGTATTCTGACACCATACAAAAACGAGTTTAGGCAGAGTATTCATAATGAAATAAAAAAACAAAGGAAATTGGCCTTTCATGCTTAGAAATATACAGGCAACAAGACCAAGATAAGGTTATGTGTTTTGGAAAATGAAATATAACACTTTTGCCGAGAGGAATGCTCTGAATTCCCTCCAAATCATTTGTAAATGGGAATTTCAGGTGTATACAATTGGCAGCATTCAGGTCTCCTGCTAGGCAATTGCCTCAATTTGTTCTGGGTTTGTGTTTGTTTTGCCTTCTTCCTTTCTGAATTTTGCATTCTGACACCATACAAAAACGAGTTTAGGCAGTGTATTCATAATGAAATAAAAAAACAAAGGAAATTGGCATTTCATGCTTAGAAATCTACAGGCAACAGGACCAACATAAGGTTATGTGTTTTGGAAAATGAAATATAACTCTTTTGCCTTGGGGACAGCTCTGAATTACCTCCAAATCGTGTGTGAATGGGAATTTCAGGTGTATTCAATCTAAAACATTCAGGTCTCCTGCTAGGCAATTGCCTCAATTTGTTCTGGGTTTGTGTATGTTTTGCCTTCTTCCTTTCTGAATTTTGTATTCTGACAACATACAAAAATGAGTTTAAGCAGGGGATTCATAATAAAATACTAAACACAGTAAACTTGCATTTCATGCTTAGAAATGTACAGGCAACAGGACTAACATGATTTTTTGTATTTTGGAAAATGAAAGGTAAAACTTTTGCCGAGGGGACAGCTCTGAAATCCCTCCAAATCGACTGTGAATGGGATTTTCAGGTGTATTCAATTGGCAGCATTCAGGTCTCCTGATTGGCAATCGCCTCAATTAGTTCTGGGTTTGTGTTTGTTTTGCCTTCTTCCTTTCTGAATGTTGTATTCTGACACCATACAAAAACGAGTTTAGGCAAAGTATTCATAATAAAATAGAAAACACAGTAAATTGGCATTTCATGCTTATAAATCTACAGCAACATGACCAATGTAACGTAATGTGTTTGGAAAATGAAATGTAACACTTGTCAAGAGGGGACAGCTCTGAATTCCCTCCAAATCGAGTGTGAATGAGATTTTCAGGTGTATTCAATCGGCAGCATTCAGGTCAACTGCTAGGTAATTGCCTAAACTTGTTCTGGGTTTGTGTTTGCTTTACATTCTTGCTTTCCAAATTTGGTATTCTGACACCATACAAAAATGAAGTTAGGCAGAGTATCCATATTGCATTAAGAAACCCTGCAAATTCGTGTTTCATGCATAGAAATCTACAGGCAACAAGACCAAGATGAGGATTTCTGTTTTGGAAAATGAAATATAACTCTTTTGCCAAGAGGACAGCTCCTAATTCCCTCCACATCGAGTGTGAATGGGGTTTTCAGGTGTATTCAATCGGCAGCATTCAGGTCTCTTGATTGGCAATTGCCTCAATTTGTTCTGTGTTTGTGTTTGTTTTACCTTCTTTCTTTCTGAATTTTGTATTCTGACACCATACAAAAACGAGTTTAGGCAGAGTATTCATAATGAAATAAAAAACAAAGCAAATTGGCGTTTCATGCTTAGAAATCTACAGGCAACAGGACCAAGATGAGGTTTTGTGTTTTGGAAAATGAAATGTAAATCTTTTGCCAAGTGGAGAGGTCAGAATTCCCTCCAAATCGAGTGTGAATGAGATTTTTAGGTGCCTTCATTCAGCAGCATTCTGGTCTCTTGATTGAATAATTGCCTAAATTTCTTCTTGGTTTCTCTATGCTTTGCCTACTTCCTTTCTGAATTTTGTATTCTGACACCATACAAAAACGAGTTTAGGTAGAGTATTCATAATGAAATAAAAAACAAAGCAAATTGGCGTTTCATGCTTAGAAATCTACAGGCAAAATGACCAAGATAATGTTATGTGTTTTGGCAAATGAAATGTAACTCTTTTGCTGAGGACAATGCCCTGAATTCCCTCCAAATCGTGTGTGAATGGGAATTTCAAGTGTATTCAATAGGCAGCATTCAGGTCTCCTGGTAGGCAATTGCCTAATTTTGTTCTGGGTTAGTGTTTGTTTTGCCTTCTTCCTTTCTGAATTTTGCATTCTGACACCATACAAAAATGAGTTTAGGCAGAGTATTCATAATAAAATACAAAACACAGTAAACTTGCAATTCATGCTTAGAAATCTACAGGCAACACGACCAAGATGATTTTTGTATTTTGACAAATGAAATGTAACCCTTTTCCAGAGGGGACAGCTCTGAATTCCCTCTAAATCGAGTGTCAATGGGATTTTCAGGTGTATAAAATCGTCAGCTTTCAGGTCTCTTGATTGGCAATTGCCTAAACATGTTCTGGGTTTGTGTTTGTTTTACTTTCTGACTTTCTGAATTTTGTATTCTGACAGCATACAAAAATGAGTTTAGGCAGAGTATTCATAATAATATACAAAACTCAGGAAATTGGCAATTTATGCTTAGAAATCTACAAGCAAAACGACCAAGATAAGGTTATGTGTTATGGAAAATGAAATGCAACCCTTTTCCAGAGGGGACAGCTCTGAATTCCCTCCAAATCGAGCAAGAATGGGATTTTCAGGTGTACTCCATCGGCAGCATTCAGGGCTACTTCTAGGCAATTGCCTCAATTTGTTATGATTTGTGTATGTTTTGCCTTCTTCCTTTCTGAATTTTGTATTCTGACACCATACAAAAACGAGTTTAGGCAGAGTATTCATAATGAAATAAAAAACAAAGGAAATTGGCCTTTCATGCTTAGAAATATACAGGCAACAAGACCAAGATAAGGTTATGTGTTTTGGAAAATGAAATATAACACTTTTGCCGAGAGGAATGCTCTGAATTCCCTCCAAATCATTTGTAAATGGGAATTTCAGGTGTATACAATTGGCAGCATTCAGGTCTCCTGCTAGGCAATTGCCTCAATTTGTTAAGATTTGTGTATGTTTTGCCTTCTTCCTTTCTGAATTTTGTATTCTGACACCATACAAAAACGAGTTTAGGCAGAGTATTCATAATGAAATAAAAAAACAAAGGAAATTGGCCTTTCATGCTTAGAAATATACAGGCAACAAGACCAAGATAAGGTTATGTGTTTTGGAAAATGAAATATAACACTTTTGCCGAGAGGAATGCTCTGAATTCCCTCCAAATCATTTGTAAATGGGAATTTCAGGTGTATACAATTGGCAGCATTCAGGTCTCCTGCTAGGCAATTGCCTCAATTTGTTCTGGGTTTGTGTTTGTTTTGCCTTCTTCCTTTCTGAATTTTGCATTCTGACACCATACAAAAACGAGTTTAGGCAGTGTATTCATAATGAAATAAAAAAACAAAGGAAATTGGCATTTCATGCTTAGAAATCTACAGGCAACAGGACCAACATAAGGTTATGTGTTTTGGAAAATGAAATATAACTCTTTTGCCTTGGGGACAGCTCTGAATTACCTCCAAATCGTGTGTGAATGGGAATTTCAGGTGTATTCAATCTAAAACATTCAGGTCTCCTGCTAGGCAATTGCCTCAATTTGTTCTGGGTTTGTGTATGTTTTGCCTTCTTCCTTTCTGAATTTTGTATTCTGACAACATACAAAAATGAGTTTAAGCAGGGGATTCATAATAAAATACTAAACACAGTAAACTTGCATTTCATGCTTAGAAATGTACAGGCAACAGGACTAACATGATTTTTTGTATTTTGGAAAATGAAAGGTAAAACTTTTGCCGAGGGGACAGCTCTGAAATCCCTCCAAATCGACTGTGAATGGGATTTTCAGGTGTATTCAATTGGCAGCATTCAGGTCTCCTGATTGGCAATCGCCTCAATTAGTTCTGGGTTTGTGTTTGTTTTGCCTTCTTCCTTTCTGAATGTTGTATTCTGACACCATACAAAAACGAGTTTAGGCAAAGTATTCATAATAAAATAGAAAACACAGTAAATTGGCATTTCATGCTTATAAATCTACAGCAACATGACCAATGTAACGTAATGTGTTTGGAAAATGAAATGTAACACTTGTCAAGAGGGGACAGCTCTGAATTCCCTCCAAATCGAGTGTGAATGAGATTTTCAGGTGTATTCAATCGGCAGCATTCAGGTCAACTGCTAGGTAATTGCCTAAACTTGTTCTGGGTTTGTGTTTGCTTTACATTCTTGCTTTCCAAATTTGGTATTCTGACACCATACAAAAATGAAGTTAGGCAGAGTATCCATATTGCATTAAGAAACCCTGCAAATTCGTGTTTCATGCATAGAAATCTACAGGCAACAAGACCAAGATGAGGATTTCTGTTTTGGAAAATGAAATATAACTCTTTTGCCAAGAGGACAGCTCCTAATTCCCTCCACATCGAGTGTGAATGGGGTTTTCAGGTGTATTCAATCGGCAGCATTCAGGTCTCTTGATTGGCAATTGCCTCAATTTGTTCTGTGTTTGTGTTTGTTTTACCTTCTTTCTTTCTGAATTTTGTATTCTGACACCATACAAAAACGAGTTTAGGCAGAGTATTCATAATGAAATAAAAAACAAAGCAAATTGGCGTTTCATGCTTAGAAATCTACAGGCAACAGGACCAAGATGAGGTTTTGTGTTTTGGAAAATGAAATGTAAATCTTTTGCCAAGTGGAGAGGTCAGAATTCCCTCCAAATCGAGTGTGAATGAGATTTTTAGGTGCCTTCATTCAGCAGCATTCTGGTCTCTTGATTGAATAATTGCCTAAATTTCTTCTTGGTTTCTCTATGCTTTGCCTACTTCCTTTCTGAATTTTGTATTCTGACACCATACAAAAACGAGTTTAGGTAGAGTATTCATAATGAAATAAAAAACAAAGCAAATTGGCGTTTCATGCTTAGAAATCTACAGGCAAAATGACCAAGATAATGTTATGTGTTTTGGCAAATGAAATGTAACTCTTTTGCTGAGGACAATGCCCTGAATTCCCTCCAAATCGTGTGTGAATGGGAATTTCAAGTGTATTCAATAGGCAGCATTCAGGTCTCCTGGTAGGCAATTGCCTAATTTTGTTCTGGGTTAGTGTTTGTTTTGCCTTCTTCCTTTCTGAATTTTGCATTCTGACACCATACAAAAATGAGTTTAGGCAGAGTATTCATAATAAAATACAAAACACAGTAAACTTGCAATTCATGCTTAGAAATCTACAGGCAACACGACCAAGATGATTTTTGTATTTTGACAAATGAAATGTAACCCTTTTCCAGAGGGGACAGCTCTGAATTCCCTCTAAATCGAGTGTCAATGGGATTTTCAGGTGTATAAAATCGTCAGCTTTCAGGTCTCTTGATTGGCAATTGCCTAAACATGTTCTGGGTTTGTGTTTGTTTTACTTTCTGACTTTCTGAATTTTGTATTCTGAAACCTTACAAAAATGAGTTTAGGCAGAGTATTCATAATAATATACAAAACTCAGGCAATTGGCAATTTATGCTTAGAAATCTACAAGCAAAACGACCAAGATAAGGTTATGTGTTATGGAAAATGAAATGCAACCCTTTTCCAGAGGGGACAGCTCTGAATTCCCTCCAAATCGAGCAAGAATGGGATTTTCAGGTGTACTCCATCGGCAGCATTCAGGGCTACTGCTAGGCAATTGCCTCAATTTGTTATGATTTGTGTATGTTTTGCCTTCTTCCTTTCTGAATTTTGTATTCTGACACCATACAAAAACGAGTTTAGGCAGAGTATTCATAATGAAATAAAAAACAAAGGAAATTGGCCTTTCAT
Source organism: Sylvilagus floridanus (assembly GCA_949820135.1). Lineage (NCBI taxonomy): Eukaryota > Metazoa > Chordata > Mammalia > Lagomorpha > Leporidae > Sylvilagus > Sylvilagus floridanus. The sequence continues at coordinate 137,072,755 of OX463233.1, read as the reverse complement.
GCTTAGAAATATACAGGCAACAAGACCAAGATAAGGTTATGTGTTTTGGAAAATGAAATATAACACTTTTGCCGAGAGGAATGCTCTGAATTCCCTCCAAATCATTTGTAAATGGGAATTTCAGGTGTATACAATTGGCAGCATTCAGGTCTCCTGCTAGGCAATTGCCTCAATTTGTTCTGGGTTTGTGTTTGTTTTGCCTTCTTCCTTTCTGAATTTTGCATTCTGACACCATACAAAAACGAGTTTAGGCAGTGTATTCATAATGAAATAAAAAAACAAAGGAAATTGGCATTTCATGCTTAGAAATCTACAGGCAACAGGACCAACATAAGGTTATGTGTTTTGGAAAATGAAATATAACTCTTTTGCCTTGGGGACAGCTCTGAATTACCTCCAAATCGTGTGTGAATGGGAATTTCAGGTGTATTCAATCTAAAACATTCAGGTCTCCTGCTAGGCAATTGCCTCAATTTGTTCTGGGTTTGTGTATGTTTTGCCTTCTTCCTTTCTGAATTTTGTATTCTGACAACATACAAAAATGAGTTTAAGCAGGGGATTCATAATAAAATACTAAACACAGTAAACTTGCATTTCATGCTTAGAAATGTACAGGCAACAGGACTAACATGATTTTTTGTATTTTGGAAAATGAAAGGTAAAACTTTTGCCGAGGGGACAGCTCTGAAATCCCTCCAAATCGACTGTGAATGGGATTTTCAGGTGTATTCAATTGGCAGCATTCAGGTCTCCTGATTGGCAATCGCCTCAATTAGTTCTGGGTTTGTGTTTGTTTTGCCTTCTTCCTTTCTGAATGTTGTATTCTGACACCATACAAAAACGAGTTTAGGCAAAGTATTCATAATAAAATAGAAAACACAGTAAATTGGCATTTCATGCTTATAAATCTACAGCAACATGACCAATGTAACGTAATGTGTTTGGAAAATGAAATGTAACACTTGTCAAGAGGGGACAGCTCTGAATTCCCTCCAAATCGAGTGTGAATGAGATTTTCAGGTGTATTCAATCGGCAGCATTCAGGTCAACTGCTAGGTAATTGCCTAAACTTGTTCTGGGTTTGTGTTTGCTTTACATTCTTGCTTTCCAAATTTGGTATTCTGACACCATACAAAAATGAAGTTAGGCAGAGTATCCATATTGCATTAAGAAACCCTGCAAATTCGTGTTTCATGCATAGAAATCTACAGGCAACAAGACCAAGATGAGGATTTCTGTTTTGGAAAATGAAATATAACTCTTTTGCCAAGAGGACAGCTCCTAATTCCCTCCACATCGAGTGTGAATGGGGTTTTCAGGTGTATTCAATCGGCAGCATTCAGGTCTCTTGATTGGCAATTGCCTCAATTTGTTCTGTGTTTGTGTTTGTTTTACCTTCTTTCTTTCTGAATTTTGTATTCTGACACCATACAAAAACGAGTTTAGGCAGAGTATTCATAATGAAATAAAAAACAAAGCAAATTGGCGTTTCATGCTTAGAAATCTACAGGCAACAGGACCAAGATGAGGTTTTGTGTTTTGGAAAATGAAATGTAAATCTTTTGCCAAGTGGAGAGGTCAGAATTCCCTCCAAATCGAGTGTGAATGAGATTTTTAGGTGCCTTCATTCAGCAGCATTCTGGTCTCTTGATTGAATAATTGCCTAAATTTCTTCTTGGTTTCTCTATGCTTTGCCTACTTCCTTTCTGAATTTTGTATTCTGACACCATACAAAAACGAGTTTAGGTAGAGTATTCATAATGAAATAAAAAACAAAGCAAATTGGCGTTTCATGCTTAGAAATCTACAGGCAAAATGACCAAGATAATGTTATGTGTTTTGGCAAATGAAATGTAACTCTTTTGCTGAGGACAATGCCCTGAATTCCCTCCAAATCGTGTGTGAATGGGAATTTCAAGTGTATTCAATAGGCAGCATTCAGGTCTCCTGGTAGGCAATTGCCTAATTTTGTTCTGGGTTAGTGTTTGTTTTGCCTTCTTCCTTTCTGAATTTTGCATTCTGACACCATACAAAAATGAGTTTAGGCAGAGTATTCATAATAAAATACAAAACACAGTAAACTTGCAATTCATGCTTAGAAATCTACAGGCAACACGACCAAGATGATTTTTGTATTTTGACAAATGAAATGTAACCCTTTTCCAGAGGGGACAGCTCTGAATTCCCTCTAAATCGAGTGTCAATGGGATTTTCAGGTGTATAAAATCGTCAGCTTTCAGGTCTCTTGATTGGCAATTGCCTAAACATGTTCTGGGTTTGTGTTTGTTTTACTTTCTGACTTTCTGAATTTTGTATTCTGAAACCTTACAAAAATGAGTTTAGGCAGAGTATTCATAATAATATACAAAACTCAGGCAATTGGCAATTTATGCTTAGAAATCTACAAGCAAAACGACCAAGATAAGGTTATGTGTTATGGAAAATGAAATGCAACCCTTTTCCAGAGGGGACAGCTCTGAATTCCCTCCAAATCGAGCAAGAATGGGATTTTCAGGTGTACTCCATCGGCAGCATTCAGGGCTACTGCTAGGCAATTGCCTCAATTTGTTATGATTTGTGTATGTTTTGCCTTCTTCCTTTCTGAATTTTGTATTCTGACACCATACAAAAACGAGTTTAGGCAGAGTATTCATAATGAAATAAAAAACAAAGGAAATTGGCCTTTCATGCTTAGAAATATACAGGCAACAAGACCAAGATAAGGTTATGTGTTTTGGAAAATGAAATATAACACTTTTGCCGAGAGGAATGCTCTGAATTCCCTCCAAATCATTTGTAAATGGGAATTTCAGGTGTATACAATTGGCAGCATTCAGGTCTCCTGCTAGGCAATTGCCTCAATTTGTTCTGGGTTTGTGTTTGTTTTGCCTTCTTCCTTTCTGAATTTTGCATTCTGACACCATACAAAAACGAGTTTAGGCAGTGTATTCATAATGAAATAAAAAAACAAAGGAAATTGGCATTTCATGCTTAGAAATCTACAGGCAACAGGACCAACATAAGGTTATGTGTTTTGGAAAATGAAATATAACTCTTTTGCCTTGGGGACAGCTCTGAATTACCTCCAAATCGTGTGTGAATGGGAATTTCAGGTGTATTCAATCTAAAACATTCAGGTCTCCTGCTAGGCAATTGCCTCAATTTGTTCTGGGTTTGTGTATGTTTTGCCTTCTTCCTTTCTGAATTTTGTATTCTGACAACATACAAAAATGAGTTTAAGCAGGGGATTCATAATAAAATACTAAACACAGTAAACTTGCATTTCATGCTTAGAAATGTACAGGCAACAGGACTAACATGATTTTTTGTATTTTGGAAAATGAAAGGTAAAACTTTTGCCGAGGGGACAGCTCTGAAATCCCTCCAAATCGACTGTGAATGGGATTTTCAGGTGTATTCAATTGGCAGCATTCAGGTCTCCTGATTGGCAATCGCCTCAATTAGTTCTGGGTTTGTGTTTGTTTTGCCTTCTTCCTTTCTGAATGTTGTATTCTGACACCATACAAAAACGAGTTTAGGCAAAGTATTCATAATAAAATAGAAAACACAGTAAATTGGCATTTCATGCTTATAAATCTACAGCAACATGACCAATGTAACGTAATGTGTTTGGAAAATGAAATGTAACACTTGTCAAGAGGGGACAGCTCTGAATTCCCTCCAAATCGAGTGTGAATGAGATTTTCAGGTGTATTCAATCGGCAGCATTCAGGTCAACTGCTAGGTAATTGCCTAAACTTGTTCTGGGTTTGTGTTTGCTTTACATTCTTGCTTTCCAAATTTGGTATTCTGACACCATACAAAAATGAAGTTAGGCAGAGTATCCATATTGCATTAAGAAACCCTGCAAATTCGTGTTTCATGCATAGAAATCTACAGGCAACAAGACCAAGATGAGGATTTCTGTTTTGGAAAATGAAATATAACTCTTTTGCCAAGAGGACAGCTCCTAATTCCCTCCACATCGAGTGTGAATGGGGTTTTCAGGTGTATTCAATCGGCAGCATTCAGGTCTCTTGATTGGCAATTGCCTCAATTTGTTCTGTGTTTGTGTTTGTTTTACCTTCTTTCTTTCTGAATTTTGTATTCTGACACCATACAAAAACGAGTTTAGGCAGAGTATTCATAATGAAATAAAAAACAAAGCAAATTGGCGTTTCATGCTTAGAAATCTACAGGCAACAGGACCAAGATGAGGTTTTGTGTTTTGGAAAATGAAATGTAAATCTTTTGCCAAGTGGAGAGGTCAGAATTCCCTCCAAATCGAGTGTGAATGAGATTTTTAGGTGCCTTCATTCAGCAGCATTCTGGTCTCTTGATTGAATAATTGCCTAAATTTCTTCTTGGTTTCTCTATGCTTTGCCTACTTCCTTTCTGAATTTTGTATTCTGACACCATACAAAAACGAGTTTAGGTAGAGTATTCATAATGAAATAAAAAACAAAGCAAATTGGCGTTTCATGCTTAGAAATCTACAGGCAAAATGACCAAGATAATGTTATGTGTTTTGGCAAATGAAATGTAACTCTTTTGCTGAGGACAATGCCCTGAATTCCCTCCAAATCGTGTGTGAATGGGAATTTCAAGTGTATTCAATAGGCAGCATTCAGGTCTCCTGGTAGGCAATTGCCTAATTTTGTTCTGGGTTAGTGTTTGTTTTGCCTTCTTCCTTTCTGAATTTTGCATTCTGACACCATACAAAAATGAGTTTAGGCAGAGTATTCATAATAAAATACAAAACACAGTAAACTTGCAATTCATGCTTAGAAATCTACAGGCAACACGACCAAGATGATTTTTGTATTTTGACAAATGAAATGTAACCCTTTTCCAGAGGGGACAGCTCTGAATTCCCTCTAAATCGAGTGTCAATGGGATTTTCAGGTGTATAAAATCGTCAGCTTTCAGGTCTCTTGATTGGCAATTGCCTAAACATGTTCTGGGTTTGTGTTTGTTTTACTTTCTGACTTTCTGAATTTTGTATTCTGAAACCTTACAAAAATGAGTTTAGGCAGAGTATTCATAATAATATACAAAACTCAGGCAATTGGCAATTTATGCTTAGAAATCTACAAGCAAAACGACCAAGATAAGGTTATGTGTTATGGAAAATGAAATGCAACCCTTTTCCAGAGGGGACAGCTCTGAATTCCCTCCAAATCGAGCAAGAATGGGATTTTCAGGTGTACTCCATCGGCAGCATTCAGGGCTACTGCTAGGCAATTGCCTCAATTTGTTATGATTTGTGTATGTTTTGCCTTCTTCCTTTCTGAATTTTGTATTCTGACACCATACAAAAACGAGTTTAGGCAGAGTATTCATAATGAAATAAAAAACAAAGGAAATTGGCCTTTCATGCTTAGAAATATACAGGCAACAAGACCAAGATAAGGTTATGTGTTTTGGAAAATGAAATATAACACTTTTGCCGAGAGGAATGCTCTGAATTCCCTCCAAATCATTTGTAAATGGGAATTTCAGGTGTATACAATTGGCAGCATTCAGGTCTCCTGCTAGGCAATTGCCTCAATTTGTTCTGGGTTTGTGTTTGTTTTGCCTTCTTCCTTTCTGAATTTTGCATTCTGACACCATACAAAAACGAGTTTAGGCAGTGTATTCATAATGAAATAAAAAAACAAAGGAAATTGGCATTTCATGCTTAGAAATCTACAGGCAACAGGACCAACATAAGGTTATGTGTTTTGGAAAATGAAATATAACTCTTTTGCCTTGGGGACAGCTCTGAATTACCTCCAAATCGTGTGTGAATGGGAATTTCAGGTGTATTCAATCTAAAACATTCAGGTCTCCTGCTAGGCAATTGCCTCAATTTGTTCTGGGTTTGTGTATGTTTTGCCTTCTTCCTTTCTGAATTTTGTATTCTGACAACATACAAAAATGAGTTTAAGCAGGGGATTCATAATAAAATACTAAACACAGTAAACTTGCATTTCATGCTTAGAAATGTACAGGCAACAGGACTAACATGATTTTTTGTATTTTGGAAAATGAAAGGTAAAACTTTTGCCGAGGGGACAGCTCTGAAATCCCTCCAAATCGACTGTGAATGGGATTTTCAGGTGTATTCAATTGGCAGCATTCAGGTCTCCTGATTGGCAATCGCCTCAATTAGTTCTGGGTTTGTGTTTGTTTTGCCTTCTTCCTTTCTGAATGTTGTATTCTGACACCATACAAAAACGAGTTTAGGCAAAGTATTCATAATAAAATAGAAAACACAGTAAATTGGCATTTCATGCTTATAAATCTACAGCAACATGACCAATGTAACGTAATGTGTTTGGAAAATGAAATGTAACACTTGTCAAGAGGGGACAGCTCTGAATTCCCTCCAAATCGAGTGTGAATGAGATTTTCAGGTGTATTCAATCGGCAGCATTCAGGTCAACTGCTAGGTAATTGCCTAAACTTGTTCTGGGTTTGTGTTTGCTTTACATTCTTGCTTTCCAAATTTGGTATTCTGACACCATACAAAAATGAAGTTAGGCAGAGTATCCATATTGCATTAAGAAACCCTGCAAATTCGTGTTTCATGCATAGAAATCTACAGGCAACAAGACCAAGATGAGGATTTCTGTTTTGGAAAATGAAATATAACTCTTTTGCCAAGAGGACAGCTCCTAATTCCCTCCACATCGAGTGTGAATGGGGTTTTCAGGTGTATTCAATCGGCAGCATTCAGGTCTCTTGATTGGCAATTGCCTCAATTTGTTCTGTGTTTGTGTTTGTTTTACCTTCTTTCTTTCTGAATTTTGTATTCTGACACCATACAAAAACGAGTTTAGGCAGAGTATTCATAATGAAATAAAAAACAAAGCAAATTGGCGTTTCATGCTTAGAAATCTACAGGCAACAGGACCAAGATGAGGTTTTGTGTTTTGGAAAATGAAATGTAAATCTTTTGCCAAGTGGAGAGGTCAGAATTCCCTCCAAATCGAGTGTGAATGAGATTTTTAGGTGCCTTCATTCAGCAGCATTCTGGTCTCTTGATTGAATAATTGCCTAAATTTCTTCTTGGTTTCTCTATGCTTTGCCTACTTCCTTTCTGAATTTTGTATTCTGACACCATACAAAAACGAGTTTAGGTAGAGTATTCATAATGAAATAAAAAACAAAGCAAATTGGCGTTTCATGCTTAGAAATCTACAGGCAAAATGACCAAGATAATGTTATGTGTTTTGGCAAATGAAATGTAACTCTTTTGCTGAGGACAATGCCCTGAATTCCCTCCAAATCGTGTGTGAATGGGAATTTCAAGTGTATTCAATAGGCAGCATTCAGGTCTCCTGGTAGGCAATTGCCTAATTTTGTTCTGGGTTAGTGTTTGTTTTGCCTTCTTCCTTTCTGAATTTTGCATTCTGACACCATACAAAAATGAGTTTAGGCAGAGTATTCATAATAAAATACAAAACACAGTAAACTTGCAATTCATGCTTAGAAATCTACAGGCAACACGACCAAGATGATTTTTGTATTTTGACAAATGAAATGTAACCCTTTTCCAGAGGGGACAGCTCTGAATTCCCTCTAAATCGAGTGTCAATGGGATTTTCAGGTGTATAAAATCGTCAGCTTTCAGGTCTCTTGATTGGCAATTGCCTAAACATGTTCTGGGTTTGTGTTTGTTTTACTTTCTGACTTTCTGAATTTTGTATTCTGACAGCATACAAAAATGAGTTTAGGCAGAGTATTCATAATAATATACAAAACTCAGGAAATTGGCAATTTATGCTTAGAAATCTACAAGCAAAACGACCAAGATAAGGTTATGTGTTATGGAAAATGAAATGCAACCCTTTTCCAGAGGGGACAGCTCTGAATTCCCTCCAAATCGAGCAAGAATGGGATTTTCAGGTGTACTCCATCGGCAGCATTCAGGGCTACTTCTAGGCAATTGCCTCAATTTGTTATGATTTGTGTATGTTTTGCCTTCTTCCTTTCTGAATTTTGTATTCTGACACCATACAAAAACGAGTTTAGGCAGAGTATTCATAATGAAATAAAAAACAAAGGAAATTGGCCTTTCATGCTTAGAAATATACAGGCAACAAGACCAAGATAAGGTTATGTGTTTTGGAAAATGAAATATAACACTTTTGCCGAGAGGAATGCTCTGAATTCCCTCCAAATCATTTGTAAATGGGAATTTCAGGTGTATACAATTGGCAGCATTCAGGTCTCCTGCTAGGCAATTGCCTCAATTTGTTCTGGGTTTGTGTTTGTTTTGCCTTCTTCCTTTCTGAATTTTGCATTCTGACACCATACAAAAACGAGTTTAGGCAGTGTATTCATAATGAAATAAAAAAACAAAGGAAATTGGCATTTCATGCTTAGAAATCTACAGGCAACAGGACCAACATAAGGTTATGTGTTTTGGAAAATGAAATATAACTCTTTTGCCTTGGGGACAGCTCTGAATTACCTCCAAATCGTGTGTGAATGGGAATTTCAGGTGTATTCAATCTAAAACATTCAGGTCTCCTGCTAGGCAATTGCCTCAATTTGTTCTGGGTTTGTGTATGTTTTGCCTTCTTCCTTTCTGAATTTTGTATTCTGACAACATACAAAAATGAGTTTAAGCAGGGGATTCATAATAAAATACTAAACACAGTAAACTTGCATTTCATGCTTAGAAATGTACAGGCAACAGGACTAACATGATTTTTTGTATTTTGGAAAATGAAAGGTAAAACTTTTGCCGAGGGGACAGCTCTGAAATCCCTCCAAATCGACTGTGAATGGGATTTTCAGGTGTATTCAATTGGCAGCATTCAGGTCTCCTGATTGGCAATCGCCTCAATTAGTTCTGGGTTTGTGTTTGTTTTGCCTTCTTCCTTTCTGAATGTTGTATTCTGACACCATACAAAAACGAGTTTAGGCAAAGTATTCATAATAAAATAGAAAACACAGTAAATTGGCATTTCATGCTTATAAATCTACAGCAACATGACCAATGTAACGTAATGTGTTTGGAAAATGAAATGTAACACTTGTCAAGAGGGGACAGCTCTGAATTCCCTCCAAATCGAGTGTGAATGAGATTTTCAGGTGTATTCAATCGGCAGCATTCAGGTCAACTGCTAGGTAATTGCCTAAACTTGTTCTGGGTTTGTGTTTGCTTTACATTCTTGCTTTCCAAATTTGGTATTCTGACACCATACAAAAATGAAGTTAGGCAGAGTATCCATATTGCATTAAGAAACCCTGCAAATTCGTGTTTCATGCATAGAAATCTACAGGCAACAAGACCAAGATGAGGATTTCTGTTTTGGAAAATGAAATATAACTCTTTTGCCAAGAGGACAGCTCCTAATTCCCTCCACATCGAGTGTGAATGGGGTTTTCAGGTGTATTCAATCGGCAGCATTCAGGTCTCTTGATTGGCAATTGCCTCAATTTGTTCTGTGTTTGTGTTTGTTTTACCTTCTTTCTTTCTGAATTTTGTATTCTGACACCATACAAAAACGAGTTTAGGCAGAGTATTCATAATGAAATAAAAAACAAAGCAAATTGGCGTTTCATGCTTAGAAATCTACAGGCAACAGGACCAAGATGAGGTTTTGTGTTTTGGAAAATGAAATGTAAATCTTTTGCCAAGTGGAGAGGTCAGAATTCCCTCCAAATCGAGTGTGAATGAGATTTTTAGGTGCCTTCATTCAGCAGCATTCTGGTCTCTTGATTGAATAATTGCCTAAATTTCTTCTTGGTTTCTCTATGCTTTGCCTACTTCCTTTCTGAATTTTGTATTCTGACACCATACAAAAACGAGTTTAGGTAGAGTATTCATAATGAAATAAAAAACAAAGCAAATTGGCGTTTCATGCTTAGAAATCTACAGGCAAAATGACCAAGATAATGTTATGTGTTTTGGCAAATGAAATGTAACTCTTTTGCTGAGGACAATGCCCTGAATTCCCTCCAAATCGTGTGTGAATGGGAATTTCAAGTGTATTCAATAGGCAGCATTCAGGTCTCCTGGTAGGCAATTGCCTAATTTTGTTCTGGGTTAGTGTTTGTTTTGCCTTCTTCCTTTCTGAATTTTGCATTCTGACACCATACAAAAATGAGTTTAGGCAGAGTATTCATAATAAAATACAAAACACAGTAAACTTGCAATTCATGCTTAGAAATCTACAGGCAACACGACCAAGATGATTTTTGTATTTTGACAAATGAAATGTAACCCTTTTCCAGAGGGGACAGCTCTGAATTCCCTCTAAATCGAGTGTCAATGGGATTTTCAGGTGTATAAAATCGTCAGCTTTCAGGTCTCTTGATTGGCAATTGCCTAAACATGTTCTGGGTTTCTGTTTGTTTTACTTTCTGACTTTCTGAATTTTGTATTCTGACAGCATACAAAAATGAGTTTAGGCAGAGTATTCATAATAATATACAAAACTCAGGAAATTGGCAATTTATGCTTAGAAATCTACAAGCAAAACGACCAAGATAAGGTTATGTGTTATGGAAAATGAAATGCAACCCTTTTCCAGAGGGGACAGCTCTGAATTCCCTCCAAATCGAGCAAGAATGGGATTTTCAGGTGTACTCCATCGGCAGCATTCAGGGCTACTGCTAGGCAATTGCCTCAATTTGTTATGATTTGTGTATGTTTTGCCTTCTTCCTTTCTGAATTTTGTATTCTGACACCATACAAAAACGAGTTTAGGCAGAGTATTCATAATGAAATAAAAAACAAAGGAAATTGGCCTTTCATGCTTAGAAATATACAGGCAACAAGACCAAGATAAGGTTATGTGTTTTGGAAAATGAAATATAACACTTTTGCCGAGAGGAATGCTCTGAATTCCCTCCAAATCATTTGTAAATGGGAATTTCAGGTGTATACAATTGGCAGCATTCACGTCTCCTGCTAGGCAATTGCCTCAATTTGTTCTGGGTTTGTGTTTGTTTTGCCTTCTTCCTTTCTGAATTTTGCATTCTGACACCATACAAAAACGAGTTTAGGCAGTGTATTCATAATGAAATAAAAAAACAAAGGAAATTGGCATTTCATGCTTAGAAATCTACAGGCAACAGGACCAACATAAGGTTATGTGTTTTGGAAAATGAAATATAACTCTTTTGCCTTGGGGACAGCTCTGAATTACCTCCAAATCGTGTGTGAATGGGAATTTCAGGTGTATTCAATCTAAAACATTCAGGTCTCCTGCTAGGCAATTGCCTCAATTTGTTCTGGGTTTGTGTATGTTTTGCCTTCTTCCTTTCTGAATTTTGTATTCTGACAACATACAAAAATGAGTTTAAGCAGGGGATTCATAATAAAATACTAAACACAGTAAACTTGCATTTCATGCTTAGAAATGTACAGGCAACAGGACTAACATGATTTTTTGTATTTTGGAAAATGAAAGGTAAAACTTTTGCCGAGGGGACAGCTCTGAAATCCCTCCAAATCGACTGTGAATGGGATTTTCAGGTGTATTCAATTGGCAGCATTCAGGTCTCCTGATTGGCAATCGCCTCAATTAGTTCTGGGTTTGTGTTTGTTTTGCCTTCTTCCTTTCTGAATGTTGTATTCTGACACCATACAAAAACGAGTTTAGGCAAAGTATTCATAATAAAATAGAAAACACAGTAAATTGGCATTTCATGCTTATAAATCTACAGCAACATGACCAATGTAACGTAATGTGTTTGGAAAATGAAATGTAACACTTGTCAAGAGGGGACAGCTCTGAATTCCCTCCAAATCGAGTGTGAATGAGATTTTCAGGTGTATTCAATCGGCAGCATTCAGGTCAACTGCTAGGTAATTGCCTAAACTTGTTCTGGGTTTGTGTTTGCTTTACATTCTTGCTTTCCAAATTTGGTATTCTGACACCATACAAAAATGAAGTTAGGCAGAGTATCCATATTGCATTAAGAAACCCTGCAAATTCGTGTTTCATGCATAGAAATCTACAGGCAACAAGACCAAGATGAGGATTTCTGTTTTGGAAAATGAAATATAACTCTTTTGCCAAGAGGACAGCTCCTAATTCCCTCCACATCGAGTGTGAATGGGGTTTTCAGGTGTATTCAATCGGCAGCATTCAGGTCTCTTGATTGGCAATTGCCTCAATTTGTTCTGTGTTTGTGTTTGTTTTACCTTCTTTCTTTCTGAATTTTGTATTCTGACACCATACAAAAACGAGTTTAGGCAGAGTATTCATAATGAAATAAAAAACAAAGCAAATTGGCGTTTCATGCTTAGAAATCTACAGGCAACAGGACCAAGATGAGGTTTTGTGTTTTGGAAAATGAAATGTAAATCTTTTGCCAAGTGGAGAGGTCAGAATTCCCTCCAAATCGAGTGTGAATGAGATTTTTAGGTGCCTTCATTCAGCAGCATTCTGGTCTCTTGATTGAATAATTGCCTAAATTTCTTCTTGGTTTCTCTATGCTTTGCCTACTTCCTTTCTGAATTTTGTATTCTGACACCATACAAAAACGAGTTTAGGTAGAGTATTCATAATGAAATAAAAAACAAAGCAAATTGGCGTTTCATGCTTAGAAATCTACAGGCAAAATGACCAAGATAATGTTATGTGTTTTGGCAAATGAAATGTAACTCTTTTGCTGAGGACAATGCCCTGAATTCCCTCCAAATCGTGTGTGAATGGGAATTTCAAGTGTATTCAATAGGCAGCATTCAGGTCTCCTGGTAGGCAATTGCCTAATTTTGTTCTGGGTTAGTGTTTGTTTTGCCTTCTTCCTTTCTGAATTTTGCATTCTGACACCATACAAAAATGAGTTTAGGCAGAGTATTCATAATAAAATACAAAACACAGTAAACTTGCAATTCATGCTTAGAAATCTACAGGCAACACGACCAAGATGATTTTTGTATTTTGACAAATGAAATGTAACCCTTTTCCAGAGGGGACAGCTCTGAATTCCCTCTAAATCGAGTGTCAATGGGATTTTCAGGTGTATAAAATCGTCAGCTTTCAGGTCTCTTGATTGGCAATTGCCTAAACATGTTCTGGGTTTGTGTTTGTTTTACTTTCTGACTTTCTGAATTTTGTATTCTGACAGCATACAAAAATGAGTTTAGGCAGAGTATTCATAATAATATACAAAACTCAGGAAATTGGCAATTTATGCTTAGAAATCTACAAGCAAAACGACCAAGATAAGGTTATGTGTTATGGAAAATGAAATGCAACCCTTTTCCAGAGGGGACAGCTCTGAATTCCCTCCAAATCGAGCAAGAATGGGATTTTCAGGTGTACTCCATCGGCAGCATTCAGGGCTACTGCTAGGCAATTGCCTCAATTTGTTATGATTTGTGTATGTTTTGCCTTCTTCCTTTCTGAATTTTGTATTCTGACACCATACAAAAACGAGTTTAGGCAGAGTATTCATAATGAAATAAAAAACAAAGGAAATTGGCCTTTCATGCTTAGAAATATACAGGCAACAAGACCAAGATAAGGTTATGTGTTTTGGAAAATGAAATATAACACTTTTGCCGAGAGGAATGCTCTGAATTCCCTCCAAATCATTTGTAAATGGGAATTTCAGGTGTATACAATTGGCAGCATTCAGGTCTCCTGCTAGGCAATTGCCTCAATTTGTTCTGGGTTTGTGTTTGTTTTGCCTTCTTCCTTTCTGAATTTTGCATTCTGACACCATACAAAAACGAGTTTAGGCAGTGTATTCATAATGAAATAAAAAAACAAAGGAAATTGGCATTTCATGCTTAGAAATCTACAGGCAACAGGACCAACATAAGGTTATGTGTTTTGGAAAATGAAATATAACTCTTTTGCCTTGGGGACAGCTCTGAATTACCTCCAAATCGTGTGTGAATGGGAATTTCAGGTGTATTCAATCTAAAACATTCAGGTCTCCTGCTAGGCAATTGCCTCAGTTTGTTCTGGGTTTGTGTATGTTTTGCCTTCTTCCTTTCTGAATTTTGTATTCTGACAACATACAAAAATGAGTTTAAGCAGGGGATTCATAATAAAATACTAAACACAGTAAACTTGCATTTCATGCTTAGAAATGTACAGGCAACAGGACTAACATGATTTTTTGTATTTTGGAAAATGAAAGGTAAAACTTTTGCCGAGGGGACAGCTCTGAAATCCCTCCAAATCGACTGTGAATGGGATTTTCAGGTGTATTCAATTGGCAGCATTCAGGTCTCCTGATTGGCAATCGCCTCAATTAGTTCTGGGTTTGTGTTTGTTTTGCCTTCTTCCTTTCTGAATGTTGTATTCTGACACCATACAAAAACGAGTTTAGGCAAAGTATTCATAATAAAATAGAAAACACAGTAAATTGGCATTTCATGCTTATAAATCTACAGCAACATGACCAATGTAACGTAATGTGTTTGGAAAATGAAATGTAACACTTGTCAAGAGGGGACAGCTCTGAATTCCCTCCAAATCGAGTGTGAATGAGATTTTCAGGTGTATTCAATTGGCAGCATTCAGGTCAACTGCTAGGTAATTGCCTAAACTTGTTCTGGGTTTGTGTTTGCTTTACATTCTTGCTTTCCAAATTTGGTATTCTGACACCATACAAAAATGAAGTTAGGCAGAGTATCCATATTGCATTAAGAAACCCTGCAAATTCGTGTTTCATGCATAGAAATCTACAGGCAACAAGACCAAGATGAGGATTTCTGTTTTGGAAAATGAAATATAACTCTTTTGCCAAGAGGACAGCTCCTAATTCCCTCCACATCGAGTGTGAATGGGGTTTTCAGGTGTATTCAATCGGCAGCATTCAGGTCTCTTGATTGGCAATTGCCTCAATTTGTTCTGTGTTTGTGTTTGTTTTACCTTCTTTCTTTCTGAATTTTGTATTCTGACACCATACAAAAACGAGTTTAGGCAGAGTATTCATAATGAAATAAAAAACAAAGCAAATTGGCGTTTCATGCTTAGAAATCTACAGGCAACAGGACCAAGATGAGGTTTTGTGTTTTGGAAAATGAAATGTAAATCTTTTGCCAAGTGGAGAGGTCAGAATTCCCTCCAAATCGAGTGTGAATGAGATTTTTAGGTGCCTTCATTCAGCAGCATTCTGGTCTCTTGATTGAATAAATGCCTAAATTTCTTCTTGGTTTCTCTATGCTTTGCCTACTTCCTTTCTGAATTTTGTATTCTGACACCATACAAAAACGAGTTTAGGTAGAGTATTCATAATGAAATAAAAAACAAAGCAAATTGGCGTTTCATGCTTAGAAATCTACAGGCAAAATGACCAAGATAATGTTATGTGTTTCGGCAAATGAAATGTAACTCTTTTGCTGAGGACAATGCCCTGAATTCCCTCCAAATCGTGTGTGAATGGGAATTTCAAGTGTATTCAATAGGCAGCATTCAGGTCTCCTGGTAGGCAATTGCCTAATTTTGTTCTGGGTTAGTGTTTGTTTTGCCTTCTTCCTTTCTGAATTTTGCATTCTGACACCATACAAAAATGAGTTTAGGCAGAGTATTCATAATAAAATACAAAACACAGTAAACTTGCAATTCATGCTTAGAAATCTACAGGCAACACGACCAAGATGATTTTTGTATTTTGACAAATGAAATGTAACCCTTTTCCAGAGGGGACAGCTCTGAATTCCCTCTAAATCGAGTGTCAATGGGATTTTCAGGTGTATAAAATCGTCAGCTTTCAGGTCTCTTGATTGGCAATTGCCTAAACATGTTCTGGGTTTGTGTTTGTTTTACTTTCTGACTTTCTGAATTTTGTATTCTGAAACCTTACAAAAATGAGTTTAGGCAGAGTATTCATAATAATATACAAAACTCAGGAAATTGGCAATTTATGCTTAGAAATCTACAAGCAAAACGACCAAGATAAGGTTATGTGTTATGGAAAATGAAATGCAACCCTTTTCCAGAGGGGACAGCTCTGAATTCCCTCCAAATCGAGCAAGAATGGGATTTTCAGGTGTACTCCATCGGCAGCATTCAGGGCTACTGCTAGGCAATTGCCTCAATTTGTTATGATTTGTGTATGTTTTGCCTTCTTCCTTTCTGAATTTTGTATTCTGACACCATACAAAAACGAGTTTAGGCAGAGTATTCATAATGAAATAAAAAACAAAGGAAATTGGCCTTTCATGCTTAGAAATATACAGGCAACAAGACCAAGATAAGGTTATGTGTTTTGGAAAATGAAATATAACACTTTTGCCGAGAGGAATGCTCTGAATTCCCTCCAAATCATTTGTAAATGGGAATTTCAGGTGTATACAATTGGCAGCATTCAGGTCTCCTGCTAGGCAATTGCCTCAATTTGTTCTGGGTTTGTGTTTGTTTTGCCTTCTTCCTTTCTGAATTTTGCATTCTGACACCATACAAAAACGAGTTTAGGCAGTGTATTCATAATGAAATAAAAAAACAAAGGAAATTGGCATTTCATGCTTAGAAATCTACAGGCAACAGGACCAACATAAGGTTATGTGTTTTGGAAAATGAAATATAACTCTTTTGCCTTGGGGACAGCTCTGAATTACCTCCAAATCGTGTGTGAATGGGAATTTCAGGTGTATTCAATCTAAAACATTCAGGTCTCCTGCTAGGCAATTGCCTCAGTTTGTTCTGGGTTTGTGTATGTTTTGCCTTCTTCCTTTCTGAATTTTGTATTCTGACAACATACAAAAATGAGTTTAAGCAGGGGATTCATAATAAAATACTAAACACAGTAAACTTGCATTTCATGCTTAGAAATGTACAGGCAACAGGACTAACATGATTTTTTGTATTTTGGAAAATGAAAGGTAAAACTTTTGCCGAGGGGACAGCTCTGAAATCCCTCCAAATCGACTGTGAATGGGATTTTCAGGTGTATTCAATTGGCAGCATTCAGGTCTCCTGATTGGCAATCGCCTCAATTAGTTCTGGGTTTGTGTTTGTTTTGCCTTCTTCCTTTCTGAATGTTGTATTCTGACACCATACAAAAACGAGTTTAGGCAAAGTATTCATAATAAAATAGAAAACACAGTAAATTGGCATTTCATGCTTATAAATCTACAGCAACATGACCAATGTAACGTAATGTGTTTGGAAAATGAAATGTAACACTTGTCAAGAGGGGACAGCTCTGAATTCCCTCCAAATCGAGTGTGAATGAGATTTTCAGGTGTATTCAATCGGCAGCATTCAGGTCAACTGCTAGGTAATTGCCTAAACTTGTTCTGGGTTTGTGTTTGCTTTACATTCTTGCTTTCCAAATTTGGTATTCTGACACCATACAAAAATGAAGTTAGGCAGAGTATCCATATTGCATTAAGAAACCCTGCAAATTCGTGTTTCATGCATAGAAATCTACAGGCAACAAGACCAAGATGAGGATTTCTGTTTTGGAAAATGAAATATAACTCTTTTGCCAAGAGGACAGCTCCTAATTCCCTCCACATCGAGTGTGAATGGGGTTTTCAGGTGTATTCAATCGGCAGCATTCAGGTCTCTTGATTGGCAATTGCCTCAATTTGTTCTGTGTTTGTGTTTGTTTTACCTTCTTTCTTTCTGAATTTTGTATTCTGACACCATACAAAAACGAGTTTAGGCAGAGTATTCATAATGAAATAAAAAACAAAGCAAATTGGCGTTTCATGCTTAGAAATCTACAGGCAACAGGACCAAGATGAGGTTTTGTGTTTTGGAAAATGAAATGTAAATCTTTTGCCAAGTGGAGAGGTCAGAATTCCCTCCAAATCGAGTGTGAATGAGATTTTTAGGTGCCTTCATTCAGCAGCATTCTGGTCTCTTGATTGAATAATTGCCTAAATTTCTTCTTGGTTTCTCTATGCTTTGCCTACTTCCTTTCTGAATTTTGTATTCTGACACCATACAAAAACGAGTTTAGGTAGAGTATTCATAATGAAATAAAAAACAAAGCAAATTGGCGTTTCATGCTTAGAAATCTACAGGCAAAATGACCAAGATAATGTTATGTGTTTTGGCAAATGAAATGTAACTCTTTTGCTGAGGACAATGCCCTGAATTCCCTCCAAATCGTGTGTGAATGGGAATTTCAAGTGTATTCAATAGGCAGCATTCAGGTCTCCTGGTAGGCAATTGCCTAATTTTGTTCTGGGTTAGTGTTTGTTTTGCCTTCTTCCTTTCTGAATTTTGCATTCTGACACCATACAAAAATGAGTTTAGGCAGAGTATTCATAATAAAATACAAAACACAGTAAACTTGCAATTCATGCTTAGAAATCTACAGGCAACACGACCAAGATGATTTTTGTATTTTGACAAATGAAATGTAACCCTTTTCCAGAGGGGACAGCTCTGAATTCCCTCTAAATCGAGTGTCAATGGGATTTTCAGGTGTATAAAATCGTCAGCTTTCAGGTCTCTTGATTGGCAATTGCCTAAACATGTTCTGGGTTTGTGTTTGTTTTACTTTCTGACTTTCTGAATTTTGTATTCTGACAGCATACAAAAATGAGTTTAGGCAGAGTATTCATAATAATATACAAAACTCAGGAAATTGGCAATTTATGCTTAGAAATCTACAAGCAAAACGACCAAGATAAGGTTATGTGTTATGGAAAATGAAATGCAACCCTTTTCCAGAGGGGACAGCTCTGAATTCCCTCCAAATCGAGCAAGAATGGGATTTTCAGGTGTACTCCATCGGCAGCATTCAGGGCTACTGCTAGGCAATTGCCTCAATTTGTTATGATTTGTGTATGTTTTGCCTTCTTCCTTTCTGAATTTTGTATTCTGACACCATACAAAAACGAGTTTAGGCAGAGTATTCATAATGAAATAAAAAACAAAGGAAATTGGCCTTTCATGCTTAGAAATATACAGGCAACAAGACCAAGATAAGGTTATGTGTTTTGGAAAATGAAATATAACACTTTTGCCGAGAGGAATGCTCTGAATTCCCTCCAAATCATTTGTAAATGGGAATTTCAGGTGTATACAATTGGCAGCATTCAGGTCTCCTGCTAGGCAATTGCCTCAATTTGTTCTGGGTTTGTGTATGTTTTGCCTTCTTCCTTTCTGAATTTTGTATTCTGACAACATACAAAAATGAGTTTAAGCAGGGGATTCATAATAAAATACTAAACACAGTAAACTTGCATTTCATGCTTAGAAATGTACAGGCAACAGGACTAACATGATTTTTTGTATTTTGGAAAATGAAAGGTAAAACTTTTGCCGAGGGGACAGCTCTGAAATCCCTCCAAATCGACTGTGAATGGGATTTTCAGGTGTATTCAATTGGCAGCATTCAGGTCTCCTGATTGGCAATCGCCTCAATTAGTTCTGGGTTTGTGTTTGTTTTGCCTTCTTCCTTTCTGAATGTTGTATTCTGACACCATACAAAAACGAGTTTAGGCAAAGTATTCATAATAAAATAGAAAACACAGTAAATTGGCATTTCATGCTTATAAATCTACAGCAACATGACCAATGTAACGTAATGTGTTTGGAAAATGAAATGTAACACTTGTCAAGAGGGGACAGCTCTGAATTCCCTCCAAATCGAGTGTGAATGAGATTTTCAGGTGTATTCAATCGGCAGCATTCAGGTCAACTGCTAGGTAATTGCCTAAACTTGTTCTGGGTTTGTGTTTGCTTTACATTCTTGCTTTCCAAATTTGGTATTCTGACACCATACAAAAATGAAGTTAGGCAGAGTATCCATATTGCATTAAGAAACCCTGCAAATTCGTGTTTCATGCATAGAAATCTACAGGCAACAAGACCAAGATGAGGATTTCTGTTTTGGAAAATGAAATATAACTCTTTTGCCAAGAGGACAGCTCCTAATTCCCTCCACATCGAGTGTGAATGGGGTTTTCAGGTGTATTCAATCGGCAGCATTCAGGTCTCTTGATTGGCAATTGCCTCAATTTGTTCTGTGTTTGTGTTTGTTTTACCTTCTTTCTTTCTGAATTTTGTATTCTGACACCATACAAAAACGAGTTTAGGCAGAGTATTCATAATGAAATAAAAAACAAAGCAAATTGGCGTTTCATGCTTAGAAATCTACAGGCAACAGGACCAAGATGAGGTTTTGTGTTTTGGAAAATGAAATGTAAATCTTTTGCCAAGTGGAGAGGTCAGAATTCCCTCCAAATCGAGTGTGAATGAGATTTTTAGGTGCCTTCATTCAGCAGCATTCTGGTCTCTTGATTGAATAATTGCCTAAATTTCTTCTTGGTTTCTCTATGCTTTGCCTACTTCCTTTCTGAATTTTGTATTCTGACACCATACAAAAACGAGTTTAGGTAGAGTATTCATAATGAAATAAAAAACAAAGCAAATTGGCGTTTCATGCTTAGAAATCTACAGGCAAAATGACCAAGATAATGTTATGTGTTTTGGCAAATGAAATGTAACTCTTTTGCTGAGGACAATGCCCTGAATTCCCTCCAAATCGTGTGTGAATGGGAATTTCAAGTGTATTCAATAGGCAGCATTCAGGTCTCCTGGTAGGCAATTGCCTAATTTTGTTCTGGGTTAGTGTTTGTTTTGCCTTCTTCCTTTCTGAATTTTGCATTCTGACACCATACAAAAATGAGTTTAGGCAGAGTATTCATAATAAAATACAAAACACAGTAAACTTGCAATTCATGCTTAGAAATCTACAGGCAACACGACCAAGATGATTTTTGTATTTTGACAAATGAAATGTAACCCTTTTCCAGAGGGGACAGCTCTGAATTCCCTCTAAATCGAGTGTCAATGGGATTTTCAGGTGTATAAAATCGTCAGCTTTCAGGTCTCTTGATTGGCAATTGCCTAAACATGTTCTGGGTTTGTGTTTGTTTTACTTTCTGACTTTCTGAATTTTGTATTCTGAAACCTTACAAAAATGAGTTTAGGCAGAGTATTCATAATAATATACAAAACTCAGGAAATTGGCAATTTATGCTTAGAAATCTACAAGCAAAACGACCAAGATAAGGTTATGTGTTATGGAAAATGAAATGCAACCCTTTTCCAGAGGGGACAGCTCTGAATTCCCTCCAAATCGAGCAAGAATGGGATTTTCAGGTGTACTCCATCGGCAGCATTCAGGGCTACTGCTAGGCAATTGCTTCAATTTGTTATGATTTGTGTATGTTTTGCCTTCTTCCTTTCTGAATTTTGTATTCTGACACCATACAAAAACGAGTTTAGGCAGAGTATTCATAATGAAATAAAAAACAAAGGAAATTGGCCTTTCATGCTTAGAAATATACAGGCAACAAGACCAAGATAAGGTTATGTGTTTTGGAAAATGAAATATAACACTTTTGCCGAGAGGAATGCTCTGAATTCCCTCCAAATCATTTGTAAATGGGAATTTCAGGTGTATACAATTGGCAGCATTCAGGTCTCCTGCTAGGCAATTGCCTCAATTTGTTCTGGGTTTGTGTTTGTTTTGCCTTCTTCCTTTCTGAATTTTGCATTCTGACACCATACAAAAACGAGTTTAGGCAGTGTATTCATAATGAAATAAAAAAACAAAGGAAATTGGCATTTCATGCTTAGAAATCTACAGGCAACAGGACCAACATAAGGTTATGTGTTTTGGAAAATGAAATATAACTCTTTTGCCTTGGGGACAGCTCTGAATTACCTCCAAATCGTGTGTGAATGGGAATTTCAGGTGTATTCAATCTAAAACATTCAGGTCTCCTGCTAGGCAATTGCCTCAGTTTGTTCTGGGTTTGTGTATGTTTTGCCTTCTTCCTTTCTGAATTTTGTATTCTGACAACATACAAAAATGAGTTTAAGCAGGGGATTCATAATAAAATACTAAACACAGTAAACTTGCATTTCATGCTTAGAAATGTACAGGCAACAGGACTAACATGATTTTTTGTATTTTGGAAAATGAAAGGTAAAACTTTTGCCGAGGGGACAGCTCTGAAATCCCTCCAAATCGACTGTGAATGGGATTTTCAGGTGTATTCAATTGGCAGCATTCAGGTCTCCTGATTGGCAATCGCCTCAATTAGTTCTGGGTTTGTGTTTGTTTTGCCTTCTTCCTTTCTGAATGTTGTATTCTGACACCATACAAAAACGAGTTTAGGCAAAGTATTCATAATAAAATAGAAAACACAGTAAATTGGCATTTCATGCTTATAAATCTACAGCAACATGACCAATGTAACGTAATGTGTTTGGAAAATGAAATGTAACACTTGTCAAGAGGGGACAGCTCTGAATTCCCTCCAAATCGAGTGTGAATGAGATTTTCAGGTGTATTCAATCGGCAGCATTCAGGTCAACTGCTAGGTAATTGCCTAAACTTGTTCTGGGTTTGTGTTTGCTTTACATTCTTGCTTTCCAAATTTGGTATTCTGACACCATACAAAAATGAAGTTAGGCAGAGTATCCATATTGCATTAAGAAACCCTGCAAATTCGTGTTTCATGCATAGAAATCTACAGGCAACAAGACCAAGATGAGGATTTCTGTTTTGGAAAATGAAATATAACTCTTTTGCCAAGAGGACAGCTCCTAATTCCCTCCACATCGAGTGTGAATGGGGTTTTCAGGTGTATTCAATCGGCAGCATTCAGGTCTCTTGATTGGCAATTGCCTCAATTTGTTCTGTGTTTGTGTTTGTTTTACCTTCTTTCTTTCTGAATTTTGTATTCTGACACCATACAAAAACGAGTTTAGGCAGAGTATTCATAATGAAATAAAAAACAAAGCAAATTGGCGTTTCATGCTTAGAAATCTACAGGCAACAGGACCAAGATGAGGTTTTGTGTTTTGGAAAATGAAATGTAAATCTTTTGCCAAGTGGAGAGGTCAGAATTCCCTCCAAATCGAGTGTGAATGAGATTTTTAGGTGCCTTCATTCAGCAGCATTCTGGTCTCTTGATTGAATAATTGCCTAAATTTCTTCTTGGTTTCTCTATGCTTTGCCTACTTCCTTTCTGAATTTTGTATTCTGACACCATACAAAAACGAGTTTAGGTAGAGTATTCATAATGAAATAAAAAACAAAGCAAATTGGCGTTTCATGCTTAGAAATCTACAGGCAAAATGACCAAGATAATGTTATGTGTTTTGGCAAATGAAATGTAACTCTTTTGCTGAGGACAATGCCCTGAATTCCCTCCAAATCGTGTGTGAATGGGAATTTCAAGTGTATTCAATAGGCAGCATTCAGGTCTCCTGGTAGGCAATTGCCTAATTTTGTTCTGGGTTAGTGTTTGTTTTGCCTTCTTCCTTTCTGAATTTTGCATTCTGACACCATACAAAAATGAGTTTAGGCAGAGTATTCATAATAAAATACAAAACACAGTAAACTTGCAATTCATGCTTAGAAATCTACAGGCAACACGACCAAGATGATTTTTGTATTTTGACAAATGAAATGTAACCCTTTTCCAGAGGGGACAGCTCTGAATTCCCTCTAAATCGAGTGTCAATGGGATTTTCAGGTGTATAAAATCGTCAGCTTTCAGGTCTCTTGATTGGCAATTGCCTAAACATGTTCTGGGTTTGTGTTTGTTTTACTTTCTGACTTTCTGAATTTTGTATTCTGACAGCATACAAAAATGAGTTTAGGCAGAGTATTCATAATAATATACAAAACTCAGGAAATTGGCAATTTATGCTTAGAAATCTACAAGCAAAACGACCAAGATAAGGTTATGTGTTATGGAAAATGAAATGCAACCCTTTTCCAGAGGGGACAGCTCTGAATTCCCTCCAAATCGAGCAAGAATGGGATTTTCAGGTGTACTCCATCGGCAGCATTCAGGGCTACTGCTAGGCAATTGCCTCAATTTGTTATGATTTGTGTATGTTTTGCCTTCTTCCTTTCTGAATTTTGTATTCTGACACCATACAAAAACGAGTTTAGGCAGAGTATTCATAATGAAATAAAAAACAAAGGAAATTGGCCTTTCATGCTTAGAAATATACAGGCAACAAGACCAAGATAAGGTTATGTGTTTTGGAAAATGAAATATAACACTTTTGCCGAGAGGAATGCTCTGAATTCCCTCCAAATCATTTGTAAATGGGAATTTCAGGTGTATACAATTGGCAGCATTCAGGTCTCCTGCTAGGCAATTGCCTCAATTTGTTCTGGGTTTGTGTTTGTTTTGCCTTCTTCCTTTCTGAATTTTGCATTCTGACACCATACAAAAACGAGTTTAGGCAGTGTATTCATAATGAAATAAAAAAACAAAGGAAATTGGCATTTCATGCTTAGAAATCTACAGGCAACAGGACCAACATAAGGTTATGTGTTTTGGAAAATGAAATATAACTCTTTTGCCTTGGGGACAGCTCTGAATTACCTCCAAATCGTGTGTGAATGGGAATTTCAGGTGTATTCAATCTAAAACATTCAGGTCTCCTGCTAGGCAATTGCCTCAATTTGTTCTGGGTTTGTGTATGTTTTGCCTTCTTCCTTTCTGAATTTTGAATTCTGACAACATACAAAAATGAGTTTAAGCAGGGGATTCATAATAAAATACTAAACACAGTAAACTTGCATTTCATGCTTAGAAATGTACAGGCAACAGGACTAACATGATTTTTTGTATTTTGGAAAATGAAATGTAAAACTTTTGCCGAGGGGACAGCTCTGAATTCCCTCCAAATCGACTGTGAATGGGATTTTCAGGTGTATTCAATTGGCAGCATTCAGGTCTCCTGATTGGCAATCGCCTCAATTAGTTCTGGGTTTGTGTTTGTTTTGCCTTCTTCCTTTCTGAATGTTGTATTCTGACACCATACAAAAACGAGTTTAGGCAAAGTATTCATAATAAAATAGAAAACACAGTAAATTAGCATTTCATGCTTATAAATCTACAGCAACATGACCAATGTAACGTAATGTGTTTGGAAAATGAAATGTAACACTTGTCAAGAGGGGACAGCTCTGAATTCCCACCAAATTGAGTGTGAATGAGATTTTCAGGTGTATTCAATCGGTAACATTCAGGTCTCCTGCTAGGCAATCGCCTAAATTTGTTCTGGGTTTGTGTTTGTTTTTCCTTCTTCTTTTGTGATTTTTTATTCAGACACCATACGAAAATGAGGTTAGGCAGAGTCCACAAAGCAATATATAACACAGGAAATGGTGTTTCATGCTTAGAAATGTACAGGCAAAACCACCAAGATGAGTTTTTGTGTTTTGGAAAATGAAATGTAACGCTTTTCCAGAGGGGACAGCTCTGAATTCCCTCCAAATCGAGTGGGAATGGGATTTTCAGGTGTATTCAATCGGCAGCATTCAGGTCTCCTGCTAGGCAATTGCCTCAATTGGTTCTGGGTTTGTGTTTGTTTTACCTTCTTCCTTTCCAAATTTTGTATTCTGACACCATACAAAAATGAGGTTAGGCAGGGTCCACAAGCAATAAATAACACAGGAAATGGCGATTCATGCTTAGAAATCTACAGGCAACATGACCAAGATGAGTTTTTGTGTTTTGGAAAATGAAATGTAACCGTTTTCCAGGGGGGACAGCTCTGAATTCCCTCCAAATCGCTTGGGAATGAGATTTTCAGGTGTATTCAATCGGCAGCATTCAGGTCTCCTGCTAGTCAACTGGCTAAATTTGTTCTGGAATTGTGTTTCTTTTGCCTTCTTTCTTTCCAAATTTTGTATTCTGACACCACACAAAAATGAGTTTAGGGAGAGTATTCATAATGAAATAAAAAACAAAGGAAATTGGTGTTTCATGCTTAGAAATCTACAGGCAACATGACCAAGATAAGGTTATGTGTTTTGGAAAATGGTATATAATTCTTTTGACGAGGGGACAGCTCTGAATTCCCTCCAAATCGTGTGTGAATGGTATTTTCAGGTGTATTCAATCTGCAGCATTCTGGTCTCCTGGTAGGCAATTGCCTCAGTTTGTTCTGGGTTTGTGTTTGTTTTGCCTTCTTCCTTTCTGAATTTTGCATTCTGACAGTATACAAAAATGAGTATAGGCAGAGTATTCATAATGAAATAAAAAACAAAGGAAATTGGCGTTTCATGCTTAGAAATCTACAGTCAAAACGACCAATATAATTTATGTGTTTTGGAAAATGAAATATAACTCTTTTGCCGAGGGGACAGCTCTGAAATCTCTCCAAATCGAGTGCGAATGGGATTTTCAGGTGTATACAATTGGCAGCATTCAGGTTTCTTTCTAGGCAATTGCCAAAATTTGTTCAGGGTTTGCGTGTGTTTTGCCTTCTTCCTTTCTGAATTTTGTATTCTGAAACCTTACAAAAATGAGTTTAGGCAGAGTATTCATAATGAAATAAAAGCAAAGCAAATTGGCGTTTCATGCTTAGAAATCTACAGGCAACATGACCAAGATAAGGTAATGTGTTTGGAAAATGAAATGTAACCCTTTTGCAGAGGGGGCAGCTCTGAATTCCCTCCAAATCGAGTGTGAATGAGATTTTCAGGTGTATTCAATCGGCAGCATTCAGGTCAACTGCTAGGTAATTGCCTAAACTTGTTCTGGGTTTGTGTTTGCTTTACATTCTTGCTTTCCAAATTTGGTATTCTGACACCATACAAAAATGAAGTTAGGCAGAGTATCCATATTGCATTAAGAAACCCTGCAAATTCGTGTTTCATGCATAGAAATCTACAGGCAACAAGACCAAGATGAGGATTTCTGTTTTGGAAAATGAAATATAACTCTTTTGCCAAGAGGACAGCTCCTAATTCCCTCCACATCGAGTGTGAATGGGGTTTTCAGGTGTATTCAATCGGCAGCATTCAGGTCTCTTGATTGGCAATTGCCTCAATTTGTTCTGTGTTTGTGTTTGTTTTACCTTCTTTCTTTCTGAATTTTGTATTCTGACACCATACAAAAACGAGTTTAGGCAGAGTATTCATAATGAAATAAAAAACAAAGCAAATTGGCGTTTCATGCTTAGAAATCTACAGGCAACAGGACCAAGATGAGGTTTTGTGTTTTGGAAAATGAAATGTAAATCTTTTGCCAAGTGGAGAGGTCAGAATTCCCTCCAAATCGAGTGTGAATGAGATTTTTAGGTGCCTTCATTCAGCAGCATTCTGGTCTCTTGATTGAATAATTGCCTAAATTTCTTCTTGGTTTCTCTATGCTTTGCCTACTTCCTTTCTGAATTTTGTATTCTGACACCATACAAAAACGAGTTTAGGTAGAGTATTCATAATGAAATAAAAAACAAAGCAAATTGGCGTTTCATGCTTAGAAATCTACAGGCAAAATGACCAAGATAATGTTATGTGTTTTGGCAAATGAAATGTAACTCTTTTGCTGAGGACAATGCCCTGAATTCCCTCCAAATCGTGTGTGAATGGGAATTTCAAGTGTATTCAATAGGCAGCATTCAGGTCTCCTGGTAGGCAATTGCCTAATTTTGTTCTGGGTTAGTGTTTGTTTTGCCTTCTTCCTTTCTGAATTTTGCATTCTGACACCATACAAAAATGAGTTTAGGCAGAGTATTCATAATAAAATACAAAACACAGTAAACTTGCAATTCATGCTTAGAAATCTACAGGCAACACGACCAAGATGATTTTTGTATTTTGACAAATGAAATGTAACCCTTTTCCAGAGGGGACAGCTC
Source organism: Sylvilagus floridanus (assembly GCA_949820135.1). NCBI lineage: Eukaryota > Metazoa > Chordata > Mammalia > Lagomorpha > Leporidae > Sylvilagus > Sylvilagus floridanus. Next base: position 137,045,192 of record OX463233.1, on the reverse strand, counting down.
TGAATTCCCTCTAAATCGAGTGTCAATGGGATTTTCAGGTGTATAAAATCGTCAGCTTTCAGGTCTCTTGATTGGCAATTGCCTAAACATGTTCTGGGTTTGTGTTTGTTTTACTTTCTGACTTTCTGAATTTTGTATTCTGACAGCATACAAAAATGAGTTTAGGCAGAGTATTCATAATAATATACAAAACTCAGGAAATTGGCAATTTATGCTTAGAAATCTACAAGCAAAACGACCAAGATAAGGTTATGTGTTATGGAAAATGAAATGCAACCCTTTTCCAGAGGGGACAGCTCTGAATTCCCTCCAAATCGAGCAAGAATGGGATTTTCAGGTGTACTCCATCGGCAGCATTCAGGGCTACTGCTAGGCAATTGCCTCAATTTGTTATGATTTGTGTATGTTTTGCCTTCTTCCTTTCTGAATTTTGTATTCTGACACCATACAAAAACGAGTTTAGGCAGAGTATTCATAATGAAATAAAAAACAAAGGAAATTGGCCTTTCATGCTTAGAAATATACAGGCAACAAGACCAAGATAAGGTTATGTGTTTTGGAAAATGAAATATAACACTTTTGCCGAGAGGAATGCTCTGAATTCCCTCCAAATCATTTGTAAATGGGAATTTCAGGTGTATACAATTGGCAGCATTCAGGTCTCCTGCTAGGCAATTGCCTCAATTTGTTCTGGGTTTGTGTTTGTTTTGCCTTCTTCCTTTCTGAATTTTGCATTCTGACACCATACAAAAACGAGTTTAGGCAGTGTATTCATAATGAAATAAAAAAACAAAGGAAATTGGCATTTCATGCTTAGAAATCTACAGGCAACAGGACCAACATAAGGTTATGTGTTTTGGAAAATGAAATATAACTCTTTTGCCTTGGGGACAGCTCTGAATTACCTCCAAATCGTGTGTGAATGGGAATTTCAGGTGTATTCAATCTAAAACATTCAGGTCTCCTGCTAGGCAATTGCCTCAATTTGTTCTGGGTTTGTGTATGTTTTGCCTTCTTCCTTTCTGAATTTTTTATTCTGACAACATACAAAAATGAGTTTAAGCAGGGGATTCATAATAAAATACTAAACACAGTAAACTTGCATTTCATGCTTAGAAATGTACAGGCAACAGGACTAACATGATTTTTTGTATTTTGGAAAATGAAATGTAAAACTTTTGCCAAGGGGACAGCTCTGAAATCCCTCCAAATCGACTGTGAATGGGATTTTCAGGTGTATTCAATCGGCAGCATTCAGGTCTCCTGATTGGCAATCGCCTCAATTAGTTCTGGGTTTGTGTTTGTTTTGCCTTCTTCCTTTCTGAATGTTTTATTCTGACACCATACAAAAACGAGTTTAGGCAAAGTATTCATAATAAAATAGAAAACACAGTAAATTAGCATTTCATGCTTATAAATCTACAGCAACATGACCAATGTAACGTAATGTGTTTGGAAAATGAAATGTAACACTTGTCAAGAGGGGACAGCTCTGAATTCCCACCAAATTGAGTGTGAATGAGATTTTCAGGTGTATTCAATCGGCAGCATTCAGGTCAACTGCTAGGTAATTGCCTAAACTTGTTCTGGGTTTGTGTTTGCTTTACATTCTTGCTTTCCAAATTTGGTATTCTGACACCATACAAAAATGAAGTTAGGCAGAGTATCCATATTGCATTAAGAAACCCTGCAAATTCGTGTTTCATGCATAGAAATCTATGGCAACAAGACCAAGATGAGGATTTCTGTTTTGGAAAATGAAATATAACTCTTTTGCCAAGAGGACAGCTCCTAATTCCCTCCACATCGAGTGTGAATGGGGTTTTCAGGTGTATTCAATCGGCAGCATTCAGGTCTCTTGATTGGCAATTGCCTCAATTTGTTCTGTGTTTGTGTTTGTTTTACCTTCTTTCTTTCTGAATTTTGTATTCTGACACCATACAAAAACGAGTTTAGGCAGAGTATTCATAATGAAATAAAAAACAAAGCAAATTGGCGTTTCATGCTTAGAAATCTACAGGCAACAGGACCAAGATGAGGTTTTGTGTTTTGGAAAATGAAATGTAAATCTTTTGCCAAGTGGAGAGGTCAGAATTCCCTCCAAATCGAGTGTGAATGAGATTTTTAGGTGCCTTCATTCAGCAGCATTCTGGTCTCTTGATTGAATAATTGCCTAAATTTCTTCTTGGTTTCTCTATGCTTTGCCTACTTCCTTTCTGAATTTTGTATTCTGACACCATACAAAAACGAGTTTAGGTAGAGTATTCATAATGAAATAAAAAACAAAGCAAATTGGCGTTTCATGCTTAGAAATCTACAGGCAAAATGACCAAGATAATGTTATGTGTTTTGGCAAATGAAATGTAACTCTTTTGCTGAGGACAATGCCCTGAATTCCCTCCAAATCGTGTGTGAATGGGAATTTCAAGTGTATTCAATAGGCAGCATTCAGGTCTCCTGGTAGGCAATTGCCTAATTTTGTTCTGGGTTAGTGTTTGTTTTGCCTTCTTCCTTTCTGAATTTTGCATTCTGACACCATACAAAAATGAGTTTAGGCAGAGTATTCATAATAAAATACAAAACACAGTAAACTTGCAATTCATGCTTAGAAATCTACTGGCAACACGACCAAGATGATTTTTGTATTTTGACAAATGAAATGTAACCCTTTTCCAGAGGGGACAGCTCTGAATTCCCTCTAAATCGAGTGTCAATGGGATTTTCAGGTGTATAAAATCGTCAGCTTTCAGGTCTCTTGATTGGCAATTGCCTAAACATGTTCTGGGTTTGTGTTTGTTTTACTTTCTGACTTTCTGAATTTTGTATTCTGACAGCATACAAAAATGAGTTTAGGCAGAGTATTCATAATAATATACAAAACTCAGGAAATTGGCAATTTATGCTTAGAAATCTACAAGCAAAACGACCAAGATAAGGTTATGTGTTATGGAAAATGAAATGCAACCCTTTTCCAGAGGGGACAGCTCTGAATTCCCTCTAAATCGAGCAAGAATGGGATTTTCAGGTGTACTCCATCGGCAGCATTCAGGGCTACTGCTAGGCAATTGCCTCAATTTGTTATGATTTGTGTATGTTTTGCCTTCTTCCTTTCTGAATTTTGTATTCTGACACCATACAAAAACGAGTTTAGGCAGAGTATTCATAATGAAATAAAAAACAAAGGAAATTGGCCTTTCATGCTTAGAAATATACAGGCAACAAGACCAAGATAAGGTTATGTGTTTTGGAAAATGAAATATAACACTTTTGCCGAGAGGAATGCTCTGAATTCCCTCCAAATCATTTGTAAATGGGAATTTCAGGTGTATACAATTGGCAGCATTCACGTCTCCTGCTAGGCAATTGCCTCAATTTGTTCTGGGTTTGTGTTTGTTTTGCCTTCTTCCTTTCTGAATTTTGCATTCTGACACCATACAAAAACGAGTTTAGGCAGTGTATTCATAATGAAATAAAAAAACAAAGGAAATTGGCATTTCATGCTTAGAAATCTACAGGCAACAGGACCAACATAAGGTTATGTGTTTTGGAAAATGAAATATAACTCTTTTGCCTTGGGGACAGCTCTGAATTACCTCCAAATCGTGTGTGAATGGGAATTTCAGGTGTATTCAATCTAAAACATTCAGGTCTCCTGCTAGGCAATTGCCTCAATTTGTTCTGGGTTTGTGTATGTTTTGCCTTCTTCCTTTCTGAATTTTGTATTCTGACAACATACAAAAATGAGTTTAAGCAGGGGATTCATAATAAAATACTAAACACAGTAAACTTGCATTTCATGCTTAGAAATGTACAGGCAACAGGACTAACATGATTTTTTGTATTTTGGAAAATGAAAGGTAAAACTTTTGCCGAGGGGACAGCTCTGAAATCCCTCCAAATCGACTGTGAATGGGATTTTCAGGTGTATTCAATTGGCAGCATTCAGGTCTCCTGATTGGCAATCGCCTCAATTAGTTCTGGGTTTGTGTTTGTTTTGCCTTCTTCCTTTCTGAATGTTGTATTCTGACACCATACAAAAACGAGTTTAGGCAAAGTATTCATAATAAAATAGAAAACACAGTAAATTGGCATTTCATGCTTATAAATCTACAGCAACATGACCAATGTAACGTAATGTGTTTGGAAAATGAAATGTAACACTTGTCAAGAGGGGACAGCTCTGAATTCCCTCCAAATCGAGTGTGAATGAGATTTTCAGGTGTATTCAATCGGCAGCATTCAGGTCAACTGCTAGGTAATTGCCTAAACTTGTTCTGGGTTTGTGTTTGCTTTACATTCTTGCTTTCCAAATTTGGTATTCTGACACCATACAAAAATGAAGTTAGGCAGAGTATCCATATTGCATTAAGAAACCCTGCAAATTCGTGTTTCATGCATAGAAATCTACAGGCAACAAGACCAAGATGAGGATTTCTGTTTTGGAAAATGAAATATAACTCTTTTGCCAAGAGGACAGCTCCTAATTCCCTCCACATCGAGTGTGAATGGGGTTTTCAGGTGTATTCAATCGGCAGCATTCAGGTCTCTTGATTGGCAATTGCCTCAATTTGTTCTGTGTTTGTGTTTGTTTTACCTTCTTTCTTTCTGAATTTTGTATTCTGACACCATACAAAAACGAGTTTAGGTAGAGTATTCATAATGAAATAAAAAACAAAGCAAATTGGCGTTTCATGCTTAGAAATCTACAGGCAAAATGACCAAGATAATGTTATGTGTTTTGGCAAATGAAATGTAACTCTTTTGCTGAGGACAATGCCCTGAATTCCCTCCAAATCGTGTGTGAATGGGAATTTCAAGTGTATTCAATAGGCAGCATTCAGGTCTCCTGGTAGGCAATTGCCTAATTTTGTTCTGGGTTAGTGTTTGTTTTGCCTTCTTCCTTTCTGAATTTTGCATTCTGACACCATACAAAAATGAGTTTAGGCAGAGTATTCATAATAAAATACAAAACACAGTAAACTTGCAATTCATGCTTAGAAATCTACAGGCAACACGACCAAGATGATTTTTGTATTTTGACAAATGAAATGTAACCCTTTTCCAGAGGGGACAGCTCTGAATTCCCTCTAAATCGAGTGTCAATGGGATTTTCAGGTGTATAAAATCGTCAGCTTTCAGGTCTCTTGATTGGCAATTGCCTAAACATGTTCTGGGTTTGTGTTTGTTTTACTTTCTGACTTTCTGAATTTTGTATTCTGACAGCATACAAAAATGAGTTTAGGCAGAGTATTCATAATAATATACAAAACTCAGGAAATTGGCAATTTATGCTTAGAAATCTACAAGCAAAACGACCAAGATAAGGTTATGTGTTATGGAAAATGAAATGCAACCCTTTTCCAGAGGGGACAGCTCTGAATTCCCTCCAAATCGAGCAAGAATGGGATTTTCAGTTGTACTCCATCGGCAGCATTCAGGGCTACTGCTAGGCAATTGCCTCAATTTGTTATGATTTGTGTATGTTTTGCCTTCTTCCTTTCTGAATTTTGTATTCTGACACCATACAAAAACGAGTTTAGGCAGAGTATTCATAATGAAATAAAAAACAAAGGAAATTGGCCTTTCATGCTTAGAAATATACAGGCAACAAGACCAAGATAAGGTTATGTGTTTTGGAAAATGAAATATAACACTTTTGCCGAGAGGAATGCTCTGAATTCCCTCCAAATCATTTGTAAATGGGAATTTCAGGTGTATACAATTGGCAGCATTCAGGTCTCCTGCTAGGCAATTGCCTCAATTTGTTCTGGGTTTGTGTTTGTTTTGCCTTCTTCCTTTCTGAATTTTGCATTCTGACACCATACAAAAACGAGTTTAGGCAGTGTATTCATAATGAAATAAAAAAACAAAGGAAATTGGCATTTCATGCTTAGAAATCTACAGGCAACAGGACCAACATAAGGTTATGTGTTTTGGAAAATGAAATATAACTCTTTTGCCTTGGGGACAGCTCTGAATTACCTCCAAATCGTGTGTGAATGGGAATTTCAGGTGTATTCAATCTAAAACATTCAGGTCTCCTGCTAGGCAATTGCCTCAATTTGTTCTGGGTTTGTGTATGTTTTGCCTTCTTCCTTTCTGAATTTTGTATTCTGACAACATACAAAAATGAGTTTAAGCAGGGGATTCATAATAAAATACTAAACACAGTAAACTTGCATTTCATGCTTAGAAATGTACAGGCAACAGGACTAACATGATTTTTTGTATTTTGGAAAATGAAATGTAAAACTTTTGCCAAGGGGACAGCTCTGAAATCCCTCCAAATCGACTGTGAATGGGATTTTCAGGTGTATTCAATCGGCAGCATTCAGGTCTCCTGATTGGCAATCGCCTCAATTAGTTCTGGGTTTGTGTTTGTTTTGCCTTCTTCCTTTCTGAATGTTGTATTCTGACACCATACAAAAACGAGTTTAGGCAAAGTATTCATAATAAAATAGAAAACACAGTAAATTAGCATTTCATGCTTATAAATCTACAGCAACATGACCAATGTAACGTAATGTGTTTGGAAAATGAAATGTAACACTTGTCAAGAGGGGACAGCTCTGAATTCCCACCAAATTGAGTGTGAATGAGATTTTCAGGTGTATTCAATCAGTAACATTCAGGTCTCCTGCTAGGCAATCGCCTAAATTTGTTCTGGGTTTGTGTTTGTTTTTCCTTCTTCTTTTGTGATTTTTTATTCAGACACCATACGAAAATGAGGTTAGGCAGAGTCCACAAAGCAATATATAACACAGGAAATGGTGTTTCATGCTTAGAAATGTACAGGCAAAACGACCAAGATGAGTTTTTGTGTTTTGGAAAATGAAATGTAACGTTTTTCCAGAGGGGACAGCTCTGAATTCCCTCCAAATCGAGTGTGAATGGGATTTTCAGGTGTATTCAATCGGCAGCATTCAGGTCTCCTGCTAGGCAATTGCCTCAATTGGTTCTGGGTTTGTGTTTGTTTTACCTTCTTCCTTTCCAAATTTTGTATTCTGACACCATACAAAAATGAGGTTAGGCAGGGTCCACAAGCAATAAATAACACAGGAAATGGCGATTCATGCTTAGAAATCTACAGGCAACATGACCAAGATGAGTTTTTGTGTTTTGGAAAATGAAATGTAACCGTTTTCCAGGGGGGACAGCTCTGAATTCCCTCCAAATCGCTTGGGAATGAGATTTTCAGGTGTATTCAATCGGCAGCATTCAGGTCTCCTGCTAGGCAACTGGCTAAATTTGTTCTGGATTTGTGTTTCTTTTGCCTTCTTTCTTTCCAAATTTTGTATTCTGACACCACACAAAAATGAGTTTAGGGAGAGTATTCATAATGAAATAAAAAACAAAGGAAATTGGTGTTTCATGCTTAGAAATCTACAGGCAACATGACCAAGATAAGGTTATGTGTTTTGGAAAATGGTATATAATTCTTTTGACGAGGGGACAGCTCTGAATTCCCTCCAAATCGTGTGTGAATGGTATTTTCAGGTGTATTCAATCTGCAGCATTCTGGTCTCCTGGTAGGCAATTGCCTCAGTTTGTTCTGGGTTTGTGTTTGTTTTGCCTTCTTCCTTTCTGAATTTTGCATTCTGACAGTATACAAAAATGAGTATAGGCAGAGTATTCATAATGAAATAAAAAACAAAGGAAATTGGCGTTTCATGCTTAGAAATCTACAGTCAACACGACCAATATAATTTATGTGTTTTGGAAAATGAAATATAACTCTTTTGCCGAGGGGACAGCTCTGAAATCTCTCCAAATCGGTGCGAATGGGATTTTCAGGTGTATACAATCAGCAGCATTCAGGTTTCTTTCTAGGCAATTGCCAAAATTTGTTCAGGTTTGCGTGTGTTTTGCCTTCTTCCTTTCTGAATTTTGTATTCTGAAACCTTACAAAAATGAGTTTAGGCAGAGTATTCATAATGAAATAAAAGCAAAGCAAATTGGCGTTTCATGCTTAGAAATCTACAGGCAACATGACCAAGATAAGGTAATGTGTTTGGAAAATGAAATGTAACCCTTTTGCAGAGGGGGCAGCTCTGAATTCCCTCCAAATCGAGTGTGAATGAGATTTTCAGGTGTATTCAATCGTCAGCATTCAGGTCAACTGCTAGGTAATTGCCTAAACTTGTTCTGGGTTTGTGTTTGCTTTACATTATTGCTTTCCAAATTTGGTATTCTGACACCATACAAAAATGAAGTTAGGCAGAGTATCCATATTGCATTAAGAAACCCTGCAAATTCGTGTTTCATGCATAGAAATCTATGGCAACAAGACCAAGATGAGGATTTCTGTTTTGGAAAATGAAATATAACTCTTTTGCCAAGAGGACAGCTCCTAATTCCCTCCACATCGAGTGTGAATGGGGTTTTCAGGTGTATTCAATCGGCAGCATTCAGGTCTCTTGATTGGCAATTGCCTCAATTTGTTCTGTGTTTGTGTTTGTTTTACCTTCTTTCTTTCTGAATTTTGTATTCTGACACCATACAAAAACGAGTTTAGGCAGAGTATTCATAATGAAATAAAAAACAAAGCAAATTGGCGTTTCATGCTTAGAAATCTACAGGCAACAGGACCAAGATGAGGTTTTGTGTTTTGGAAAATGAAATGTAAATCTTTTGCCAAGTGGAGAGGTCAGAATTCCCTCCAAATCGAGTGTGAATGAGATTTTTAGGTGCCTTCATTCAGCAGCATTCTGGTCTCTTGATTGAATAATTGCCTAAATTTCTTCTTGGTTTCTCTATGCTTTGCCTACTTCCTTTCTGAATTTTGTATTCTGACACCATACAAAAACGAGTTTAGGTAGAGTATTCATAATGAAATAAAAAACAAAGCAAATTGGCGTTTCATGCTTAGAAATCTACAGGCAAAATGACCAAGATAATGTTATGTGTTTTGGCAAATGAAATGTAACTCTTTTGCTGAGGACAATGCCCTGAATTCCCTCCAAATCGTGTGTGAATGGGAATTTCAAGTGTATTCAATAGGCAGCATTCAGGTCTCCTGGTAGGCAATTGCCTAATTTTGTTCTGGGTTAGTGTTTGTTTTGCCTTCTTCCTTTCTGAATTTTGCATTCTGACACCATACAAAAATGAGTTTAGGCAGAGTATTCATAATAAAATACAAAACACAGTAAACTTGCAATTCATGCTTAGAAATCTACAGGCAACACGACCAAGATGATTTTTGTATTTTGACAAATGAAATGTAACCCTTTTCCAGAGGGGACAGCTCTGAATTCCCTCTAAATCGAGTGTCAATGGGATTTTCAGGTGTATAAAATCGTCAGCTTTCAGGTCTCTTGATTGGCAATTGCCTAAACATGTTCTGGGTTTGTGTTTGTTTTACTTTCTGACTTTCTGAATTTTGTATTCTGACAGCATACAAAAATGAGTTTAGGCAGAGTATTCATAATAATATACAAAACTCAGGAAATTGGCAATTTATGCTTAGAAATCTACAAGCAAAACGACCAAGATAAGGTTATGTGTTATGGAAAATGAAATGCAACACTTTTCCAGAGGGGACAGCTCTGAATTCCCACCAAATCGAGCAAGAATGGGATTTTCAGGTGTACTCCATCGGCAGCATTCAGGGCTACTGCTAGGCAATTGCCTCAATTTGTTATGATTTGTGTATATTTTGCCTTCTTCCTTTCTGAATTTTGTATTCTGACACCATACAAAAAAGAGTTTAGGCAGAGTATTCATAATGAAATAAAAAACAAAGGAAATTGGCCTTTCATGCTTAGAAATATACAGGCAACAAGACCAAGATAAGGTTATGTGTTTTGGAAAATGAAATATAACACTTTTGCCGAGAGGAATGCTCTGAATTCCCTCCAAATCATTTGTAAATGGGAATTTCAGGTGTATACAATTGACAGCATTCAGGTCTCCTGCTAGGCAATTGCCTCAATTTGTTCTGGGTTTGTGTTTGTTTTGCCTTCTTCCTTTCTGAATTTTGCATTCTGACACCATACAAAAACGAGTTTAGGCAGTATATTCATAATGAAATAAAAAAACAAAGGAAATTGGCATTTCATGCTTAGAAATCTACAGGCAACAGGACCAACATAAGGTTATGTGTTTTGGAAAATGAAATATAACTCTTTTGCCTTGGGGACAGCTCTGAATTACCTCCAAATCGTGTGTGAATGGGAATTTCAGGTGTATTCAATCTAAAACATTCAGGTCTCCTGCTAGGCAATTGCCTCATTAGCTCTGGGTTTGTGCATGCTTTGCCTTCTTCCTTTCTGAATTTTGTATTCTGACAACATACAAAAATGAGTTTAGGCAGAGTATTCATATTGAAATAAAAAACAAAGGAAATTGGCCTTTCATGCTTAGAAATATACAGGCAACAAGACCAAGATAAGGTTATGTGTTTTGGAAAATGAAATATAACACTTTTGCCGAGAGGAATGCTCTGAATTCCCTCCAAATCATTTGTAAATGGGAATTTCAGGTGTATACAATTGGCAGCATTCAGGTCTCCTGCTAGGCAATTGCCTCAATTTGTTCTGGGTTTGTGTTTGTTTTGCCTTCTTCCTTTCTGAATTTTGCATTCTGACACCATACAAAAACGAGTTTAGGCAGTGTATTCATAATGAAATAAAAAAACAAAGGAAATTGGCATTTCATGCTTAGAAATCTACAGGCAACAGGACCAACATAAGGTTATGTGTTTTGGAAAATGAAATATAACTCTTTTGCCTTGGGGACAGCTCTGAATTACCTCCAAATCGTGTGTGAATGGGAGTTGCAGGTGTATTCAATCTAAAACATTCAGGTCTCCTGCTAGTCAATTGCCTCAATTTGTCTGTGTTTGTGTATGTTTTGCCTTCTTCCTTTCTGAATTTTGTATTCTGACAACATACAAAAATGAGTTTAAGCAGGGGATTCATAATAAAATACTAAACACAGTAAACTTGCATTTCATGCTTAGAAATGTACAGGCAACAGGACTAACATGATTTTTTGTATTTTGGAAAATGAAAGGTAAAACTTTTGCCGAGGGGACAGCTCTGAATTCCCTCCAAATCGACTGTGAATGGGATTTTCAGGTGTATTCAATTGGCAGCATTCAGGTCTCCTGATTGGCAATCGCCTCAATTAGTTCTGGGTTTGTGTTTGTTTTGCCTTCTTCCTTTCTGAATGTTGTATTCTGACACCACACAAAACGAGTTTAGGCAAAGTATTCATAATAAAATAGAAAACACAGTAAATTGGCATTTCATGCTTATAAATCTACAGCAACATGACCAATGTAACGTAATGTGTTTGGAAAATGAAATGTAACACTTGTCAAGAGGGGACAGCTCTGAATTCCCACCAAATCGAGTGTGAATGTGATTTTCAGGTGTATTCAATCGGTAGCATTCAGGTCTCCTGCTAGGCAATCGCCTAAATTTGTTCTGGGTTTGTGTTTGTTTTTCCTTCTTCTTTTGTGATTTTTGTATTCAGACACCATACGAAAATGAGGTAGGCAGAGTCCACAAAGCAATATATAACACAGGAAATGGTGTTTCATGCTTAGAAATCTACAGGCAAAACCACCAAGATGAGTTTTTGTGTTTTGGAAAATGAAATGTAACCCTTTTCCAGTGGGGACAGCTCTGAATTCCCTCCAAATCGAGTGGGAATGGGATTTTCAGGTGTATTCAATCGGCAGCATTCAGGTCTCCTGCTAGGCAATTGCCTCAATTGGTTCTGGGTTTGTGTTTGTTTTACCTTCTTCCTTTCTGAATTTTGTATTCTGACACCATACAAAAATGAGGTTAGGCAGAGTCCACAAGCAATAAATAACACAGGAAATGGCGTTTCATGCTTAGAAATCTACAGGCAACATGACCAAGATGAGTTTTTGTGTTTTGGAAAATGAAATGTAACCCTTTTTCAGGGGGGACAGCTCTGAATTCCCTCCAAATCGCTTGGGAATAGGATTTTCAGGTGTATTCAATCGGCAGCATTCAGTTCTCCTGCTAGGCAACTGGCTAAATTTGTTCTGGATTTGTGTTTCTTTTGCCTTCTTTCTTTCCAAATTTTGTATTCTGACACCACACAAAAATGAGTTTAGGGAGAGTATTCATAATGAAATAAAAAACAAAGGAAATTGGTGTTTCATGCTTAGAAATCTACAGGCAACACGACCAAGATAAGGTTATGTGTTTTGGAAAATGGTATATAACTCTTTTGCCGAGGGGACAGCCCTGAATTCCCTTCAAATCGAGCGTAATGGGATTTTCTGGTGTACTCCATCGGCAGCATTCAGGTCTCCTGGTAGGCAATTGCCTCAGTTTGTTCTGGGTTTGTGTTTGTTTTGCCTTCTTCCTTTCTGAATTTTGCATTCTGACAGTATACAAAAAAGAGTTTAGGCAGAGTATTCATAATGAAATAAAAAACAAAGGAAATTGGCGTTTCATGCTTAGAAATCTATAGTCAACACGACCAATATAATTTATGTGTTTTGGAAAATGAAATATAACTCTTTTGCCGAGGGGACAGCTCTGAAATCTCTCCAAATCGAGTGCGAATGGGATTTTCAGGTGTATTCAATCAGCAGCATTCAGGTTTCTTTCTAGGCAATTGCCAAAATTTGTTCAGGGTTTGCGTGTGTTTTGCCTTCTTCCTTTCTGAATTTTGTATTCTGAAACCTTACAAAAATGAGTTTAGGCAGAGTATTCATAATGAAATAAAAAACAAAGCAAATTGGCGTTTCATGCTTAGAAATCTACAGGCAACATGACCAAGATAAGGTAATGTGTTTGGAAAATGAAATGTAACCCTTTTGCAGAGGGGGCAGCTCTGAATTCCCTCCAAATCGAGTTGAATGAGATTTTCAGGTGTATTCAATCGTCAGCATTCAGGTCAACTGCTAGGTAATTGCCTAAACTTGTTCTGGGTTTGTGTTTGCTTTACATTCTTGCTTTCCAAATTTGGTATTCTGACACCATACAAAAATGAAGTTAGGCAGAGTATCCATATTGCATTAAAAAACCCTGCAAATTCGTGTTTCATGCATAGAAATCTACAGGCAACAAGACCAAGATGAGGATTTCTGTTTTGGAAAATGAAATATAACTCTTTTGCCAAGAGGACAGCTCCTAATTCCCTCCACATCGAGTGTGAATGGGGTTTTCAGGTGTATTCAATCGGCAGCATTCAGGTCTCTTGATTGGCAATTGCCTCAATTTGTTCTGTGTTTGTGTTTGTTTTACCTTCTTTCTTTCTGAATTTTGTATTCTGACACCATACAAAAACGAGTTTAGGCAGAGTATTCATAATGAAATAAAAAACAAAGCAAATTGGCGTTTCATGCTTAGAAATCTACAGGCAACAGGACCAAGATGAGGTTTTGTGTTTTGGAAAATGAAATGTAAATCTTTTGCCAAGTGGAGAGGTCAGAATTCCCTCCAAATCGAGTGTGAATGAGATTTTTAGGTGCCTTCATTCAGCAGCATTCTGGTCTCTTGATTGAATAATTGCCTAAATTTCTTCTTGGTTTCTCTATGCTTTGCCTACTTCCTTTCTGAATTTTGTATTCTGACACCATACAAAAACGTGTTTAGGTAGAGTATTCATAATGAAATAAAAAACAAAGCAAATTGGCGTTTCATGCTTAGAAATCTACAGGCAAAATGACCAAGATAATGTTATGTGTTTTGGCAAATGAAATGTAACTCTTTTGCTGAGGACAATGCCCTGAATTCCCTCCAAATCGTGTGTGAATGGGAATTTCAAGTGTATTCAATAGGCAGCATTCAGGTCTCCTGGTAGGCAATTGCCTAATTTTGTTCTGGGTTAGTGTTTGTTTTGCCTTCTTCCTTTCTGAATTTTGCATTCTGACACCATACAAAAATGAGTTTAGGCAGAGTATTCATAATAAAATACAAAACACAGTAAACTTGCAATTCATGCTTAGAAATCTACAGGCAACACGACCAAGATGATTTTTGTATTTTGACAAATGAAATGTAACCCTTTTCCAGAGGGGACAGCTCTGAATTCCCTCTAAATCGAGTGTCAATGGGATTTTCAGGTGTATAAAATCGTCAGCTTTCAGGTCACTTGATTGGCAATTGCCTAAACATGTTCTGGGTTTGTGTTTGTTTTACTTTCTGACTTTCTGAATTTTGTATTCTGACAGCATACAAAAATGAGTTTAGGCAGAGTATTATTAATAATAATATACAAAACTCAGGAAATTGGCAATTTATGCTTAGAAATCTACAAGCAAAACGACCAAGATAAGGTTATGTGTTATGGAAAGTGAAATGCAACACTTTTCCAGAGGGGACAGCTCTGAATTCCCTTAAAATCGAGCAAGAATGGGATTTTCAGGTGTACTCCATCGGCAGCATTCAGGGCTACTGCTAGGCAATTGCCTCAATTTGTTATGATTTGTGTATGTTTTGCCTTCTTCCTTTCTGAATTTTGTATTCTGACACCATACAAAAATGAGTTTAGGCAGAGTATTCATAATGAAATAAAAAACAAAGGAAATTGGCCTTTCATGCTTAGAAATATACAGGCAACAAGACCAAGATAAGGTTATGTGTTTTGGAAAATGAAATATAACACTTTTGCCGAGAGGAATGCTCTGAATTCCCTCCAAATCATTTGTAAATGGGAATTTCAGGTGTATACAATTGGCAGCATTCAGGTCTCCTGCTTGGCAATTGCCTCAATTTGTTCTGGGTTTGTGTTTGTTTTGCCTTCTTCCTTTCTGAATTTTGCATTCTGACACCATACAAAAACGAGTTTAGGCAGTGTATTCATAATGAAATAAAAAACAAAGGAAATTGGCATTTCATGCTTAGAAATCTACAGGCAACAGGACCAACATAAGGTTATGTGTTTTGGAAAATGAAATATAATTCTTTTGCCTTGGGGACAGCTCTGAATTACCTCCAAATCGTGTGTGAATGGGAATTGCAGGTGTATTCAATCTAAAACATTCAGGTCTCCTGCTAGGCAATTGCCTAAATTTGTTCTTGGTTTGTGTATGTTTTGCCTTCTTCCTTTCTGAATTTTGTATTCTGACAACATACAAAAACGAGTTTAAGCAGGGGATTCATAATAAAATACTAAACACAGTAAACTTGCATTTCATGCTTAGAAATGTACAGGCAACAGGACTAACATGATTTTTTGTATTTTGGAAAATGAAATGTAAAACTTTTGCCGAGGGGACAGCTCTGAATTCCCTCCAAATCGACTGTGAATGGGATTTTCAGGTGTATTCAATTGGCAGCATTCAGGTCTCCTGATTGGCAATCGCCTCAATTAGTTCTGGGTTTGTGTTTGTTTTGCCTTCTTCCTTTCTGAATGTTGTATTCTGACACCACACAAAACGAGTTTAGGCAAAGTATTCATAATAAAATAGAAAACACAGTAAATTGGCATTTCATGCTTATAAATCTACACCAACATGACCAATGTAACGTAATGTGTTTGGAAAATGAAATGTAACACTTGTCAACAGGGGACAGCTCTGAATTCCCACCAAATCGAGTGTGAATGAGATTTTCAGGTGTATTCAATCGGTAGCATTCAGGTCTCCTGCTAGGCAATCGCCTAAATTTGTTCTGGGTTTGTGTTTGTTTTTCCTTCTTCTTTTGTGATTTTTGTATTCAGACACCATACGAAAATGAGGTTAGGCAGAGTTCACAAAGCAATATATAACACAGGAAATGGTGTTTCATGCTTAGAAATCTACAGGCAAAACCACCAAGATGAGTTTTTGTGTTTTGGAAAATGAAATGTAACCCTTTTCCAGAGGGGACAGCTCTGAATTCCCTCCAAATCGAGTGGGAATGGGATTTTCAGGTGTATTCAATCGGCAGCATTCAGGTCTCCTGCTAGGCAATTGCCTAAATTTGTTCTGGGTTTGTGTTTGTTTTACCTTCTTCCTTTCCAAATTTTGTATTCTGACACCATACAAAAATGAGGTTAGGCAGAGTCCACAAGCAATAAATAACACAGGAAATGGCATTTCATGCTTAGAAATCTACAGGCAACACGACCAACATAATTTATGTGTTTTGGAAAATGAAATGTAACCCTTTTACAGAGGGGACAGCTCTGAATTCCCTCCAAATCGTGTGTGAATGGGAGTTGCAGGTGTATTCAATCTAAAACATTCAGGTCTCCTGCTATGCAATTGCCTAAATTTGTTCTGGGTTTGTGTTTGTTTTGCCTTCTTCCTTTCTGAATTTTGCATTCTGACAGTATACAAAAACGAGTTTAGGCAGAGTATTCATAATAAAATACAAAACACAGTAAACTTGCATTTCATGCTTAGAAATGTACAGGCAACAGGACTAACATGATTTTTTGTATTTTGGAAAATGAAATGTAACACTTTTGCCGAGGGGACTGCTCTGAATTCCCTCCAAATCGACTGTGAATGGGATTTTCAGGTGTATTCAATCGGCAGCATTCAGGTCTCCTGATTGGCAATTGCCTCAATTAGTTCTGGGTTAGTGTTTGTTTTGCCTTCTTCCTTTCTGAATGTTGTATTCTGACATCACACAAAACGAGTTTAGGCAAAGTATTCATAATAAAATACAAAACACAGTAAATTGGCATTTCATGCTTAGAAATCTACAGGCAACACGACTAAGATAAGGTAATGTGTTTGGAAAATGAAATGTTACACTTGTCAAGAGGGGACAGCTCTGAATCCCCTCCAAATCGAGTGTAAATGAGATTTTCAGGTGTATTCAATCGGTAGCATTCAGGTCTCCTGCTAGGCAATCGCCTAAATTTGTTCTGGGTTTGTGTTTGTTTTACCTTCTTCCTTTCCAAATTTTGTGTTCTGACACCATACAAAAATGAGGTTAGGCAGAGTCCACAAGCAATAAATAACACAGGAAATGGCGTTTCATGCTTAGAAATCTACAGGCAACATGACCAAGATGTGTTTTTGTGTTTTGGAAAATGAAATGTAACCCTTTTTCAGGGGGGACAGCTCTGAATTCCCTCCAAATCGCGTGTGAATGGGAATTTCAGTTGTATTCCATCGGCAGCATTCAGGTCTCCTGCTATGCAACTGGCTAAATTGGTTCTGGATTTGTGTTTCTTTTGCCTTCTTTCTTTCCAAATTTTGTATTCTGACACCATACAAAAATGAATTTAGGGAGAGTATTCATAATGAAATAAAAAACAAAGCAAATTGGCGTTTCATGCTTAGAAATCTACAGGCAACACGACCAAGATAAGGTTATGTGTTTTGGAAAATAGTATATAACTCTTTTGCCTAGGGGACAGCTCTGAATTCCCTCCAAATCATGTGTGAATGGTAATTTCAGGTGTATTCAATTGGCAGCATTCAGGTCTCCTGCTAGGCAATTGTCCTAATTTGTTCTGGGTTTGTGTTTGTTTTGCCTTCTTCCTTTCTGAATCTTGCATTCTGACACCATACAAAAATGAGTTTAGGCAGAGTATTCATAATGAAATAAAAAACAAATGAAATTGGCGTTTCATGCTTAGATATCTACAGGCAAAACAACCAAGATAAGGTTATGTGTTTTGGAAAATAGTGTATAACACTTTTGCCGAGGGGACAGCTCTGAATTCCCTCCAAATCGTGTGTGAATGGTCATTTCAGGTGTATTCAATTGGCAGCATTCAGGTCTCCTGCTAGGCAATTGCCTCAATTTGTTCTGGGTTTGTGTTTGTTTTGCCTTCTTCCTTTCTGAATTTTGCATTCTGACACCATACAAAAACGAGTTTAGGCAGAGTATTCATAATAAAATACAAAACACAGTAAACTTGCAATTCATGCTTTGAAATCTACAGGAAACAGGACCAAGATGAGATTTTGTGTATTGAAAAATGAAATGTAACCCTTTTGCCGAGGGGACAGCTCTGAATTCCCTCTAAATCGAGTGTCAATGGGATTTTCAGGTGTATAAAATCATCAGCATTCATGTCTCTTGATTGGCAATTGCCTAAACGTGTTCTGAGTTTGTGTTTGTTTTACTTTCTTCCTTTCAGAATTTTGTATTCTGACACCATACAAAAATGAGTTTAGGCAGAGTATTCATAATAATATACAAAACTCAGGAAATTGGCATTTTATGCTTAGAAATCTACAAGCAAAACGACCAAGATAAGGTTATGTGTTTTGGAAAATGAAATGTAACCCTTTTCCAGAGGGGACAGCTCTGAATTGCCTTCAAATCGAGCGTGAATGGGATTTTCAGGTGTATTCCATTGGCAGCATTCAGGTCTCCTGCTAGGCAATTGTCTCAATTTGTTCTGGGTTTGTGTGTGTTTTGCTTTCTTCCTTTCTGAATTTTGTATTCTGACACCATACAAAAACGAGTATAGGCAGAGTATTCATAATGAAATAAAAAACAAAGGAAATTGGCGTTTCATGCTTAGAAATCTACAGGCAACACGACCAAGATAAGGTTATGTGTTTTGGAAAATGAAATATAACACTTTTGCCGAGGGGAATGCTCTGAATTCCCTCCAAATCATGTGTGAATGGGAATTTCAGGTGTACACAATCGGCAGCATTCAGGTCTCCTGCTAGGCAATTGCTTAAATTAGTTCTGGGTTTGTGTTGGTTTGCCTTCTTCCTTTCTGAATTTTGCATTCTGACACCATACAAAAAAGAGTTTAGGCAGAGTATTCATAATGAAATAAAAAACAAAGCAAATCAGCATTTCATGCTTAGAAATCTACAGGCAACACGACCAAGATAAGGTTATGTGTTTGGAAAATGAAATATAACACTTTTGCCGAGGGGAATGCTCTGAATTCCCTCCAAATCATGTGTGAATGGGAATTTCAGGTGTATACAATCGGCAGCATTCAGGTCTCCTGCTAGGCAATTGCTTAAATTTGTTCTGGGTTTGTGTTGGTTTGCCTTCTTCCTTTCTGAATTTGGCATTCTGACACCATAGAAAAAAGAGTTTAGGCAGAGTATTCATAATGAAATAAAAAACAAAGCAAATTGGCGTTTCATGCTTAGAAATCTACAGGCAACACGACCAACATAATTTATGTGTTTTGGAAAATGAAATATAACTCTTTTGCCGAGGGGACAGCTCTGAATTCCCTCCAAATCGTGTGTGAATGGGAGTTGCAGGTGTATTCAATCTAAAACATTCAGGTCTCCTGCTATGCAGTTGCCTAAATTTGTTCTGGGTTTGTGTTTGTTTTGCCTTCTTCCTTTCTGAAGTTTGCATTCTGACAGTATACAAAAACGAGTTTAGGCAGAGTATTCATAATAAAATACAAAACACAGTAAATTGGCATTTCATGCTTAGAAATGTACAGGCAACAGGACTAACATAATTTTTGTATTTTGGAAAATGAAATGTAACACTTTTGCCGAGGGGACTGCTCTGAATTCCCTCCAAATTGACTGTGAATGGGATTTTCAGGTGTATTCAATCGGCAGCATTCAGGTCTCCTGATTGGCAATTGCCTCAATTAGTTCTGGGTTAGTGTTTGTTTTGCCTTCTTCCTTTCTGAATGTTGTATTCTGACATCACACAAAATGAGTTGAGGCAAAGTATTCATAATAAAATACAAAACACAGTAAATTGGCATTTCATGCTTAGAAATCTACAGGCAACACGACTAAGATAAGGTAATGTGTTTGGAAAATGAAATGTTACACTTGTCAAGAGGGGACAGCTCTGAAACCCCTCCAAATCGAGTGTAAATGAGATTTTCAGGTGTATTCAATCGGTAGCATTCAGGTCTCCTGCTAGGCAATCGCCTAAATTTGTTCTGGGTTTGTGTTTGTTTTACCTTCTTCCTTTCCAAATTTTGTATTCTGACACCATACAAAAATGAGGTTAGGCAGGGTCCACAAGCAATAAATAACACAGGAAATGGCGATTCATGCTTAGAAATCTACAGGCAACATGACCAAGATGAGTTTTTGTGTTTTGGAAAATGAAATGTAACCCTTTTCCAGAGGGGACAGCTCTAAATTCCCTCCAAATCGCGTGTGAATGGGAATTTCAGTTGTATTCCATCGGCAGCATTCAAGTCTCCTGCTATGCAACTGGCTAAATTGGTTCTGGATTTGTGTTTCTTTTGCCTTCT
The DNA here is from genome assembly GCA_949820135.1 of Sylvilagus floridanus. NCBI lineage: Eukaryota > Metazoa > Chordata > Mammalia > Lagomorpha > Leporidae > Sylvilagus > Sylvilagus floridanus. The sequence continues at coordinate 137,025,104 of OX463233.1, read as the reverse complement.
TTCTTTCCAAATTTTGTATTCTGACACCATACCAAAATGAGTTTAGGCAGAGTATTCATAATGAAATAAAAAACAAAGCAAATTGGCATTTCATGCTTAGAAATCTACAGGCAACACGACCAAGATAAGGTTATGTGTTTTGGAAAATAGTATATAACTCTTTTGCCGAGGGGACAGCTCTGAATTCCCTCCAAATCGTGTGTGAATGGTAATTTAAGGTGTATTCAATTGGCAGCATTCAGGTCTCCTGCTAGGCAATTGCCTCAATTTGTTCTGGGTTTGTGTTTGTTTTGCATTCTTCCTTTCTGAATTTTGCATTCTGACACCATACAAAAACGAGTTTAGGCAGAGTATTCATAATAAAATACAAAACACAGTAAACTTGCAATTCATGCTTTGAAATCTACAGGAAACAGGACCAAGATGAGATTTTGTGTATTGAAAAATGAAATGTAACCCTTTTCCAGAGGGGACAGCTCTGAATTCCCTCTAAATCGAGTGTCAATGGGATTTTCAGGTGTATAAAATCATCAGCATTCATGTCTCTTGATTGGCAATTGCCTAAACGTGTTCTGAGTTTGTGTTTGTTTTACTTTCTTCCTTTCTGAATTTTGTATTCTGACACCATACAAAAATGAGTTTAGGCAGAGTATTCATAATAATATACAAAACTCAGGAAATTGGCATTTTATGCTTAGAAATCTACAAGCAAAACGACCAAGATAAGGTTATGTGTTTTGGAAAATGAAATGTAACCCTTTTCAGAGGGGACAGCTCTGAATTGCCTTCAAATCGAGCGTGAATGGGATTTTCAGGTGTATTCCATTGGCAGCATTCAGGTCTCCTGCTAGGCAATTGTCTCAATTTGTTCTGGGTTTGTGTGTGTTTTGCTTTCTTCCTTTCTGAATTTTGTATTCTGACACCATACAAAAACGAGTATAGGCAGAGTATTCATAATGAAATAAAAAACAAAGGAAATTGGCGTTTCATGCTTAGAAATCTACAGGCAACACGACCAAGATAAGGTTATGTGTTTTGGAAAATGAAATATAACACTTTTGCCGAGGGGAATGCTCTGAATTCCCTCCAAATCATGTGTGAATGGGAATTTCAGGTGTACACAATCGGCAGCATTCAGGTCTCCTGCTAGGCAATTGCTTAAATTTGTTCTGGGTTTGTGTTGGTTTGCCTTCTTCCTTTCTGAATTTTGCATTCTGACACCATACAAAAACGAGTTTAGGCAGAGTATTCATAATGAAATAAAAAACAAAGCAAATCGGCGTTTCATGCTTAGAAATCTACAGGCAACACGACCAAGATAAGGTTATGTGTTTTGGAAAATGAAATATAACACTTTTGCCGAGGGGAATGCTCTGAATTCCCTCCAAATCATGTGTGAATGGGAATTTCAGGTGTACACAATCGGCAGCATTCAGGTCTCCTGCTAGGCAATTGCTTAAATTTGTTCTGGGTTTGTGTTTGTTTGCCTTCTTCCTTTCTGAATTTTGCATTCTGACACCATACAAAAAAGAGTTTAGGCAGAGTATTCATAATGAAATAAAAAACAAAGCAAATTGGCGTTTCATGCTTAGAAATCTACAGGCAACACGACCAACATAATTTATGTGTTTTGGAAAATGAAATATAACTCTTTTGCCGAGGGGACAGCTCTGAATTCCCTCCAAATCGTGTGTGAATGGGAGTTGCAGGTGTATTCAATCTAAAACATTCAGGTCTCCTGCTATGCAGTTGCCTAAATTTGTTCTGGGTTTGTGTTTGTTTTGCCTTCTTCCTTTCTGAATTTTGCATTCTGACAGTATACAAAAACGAGTTTAGGCAGAGTATTCATAATAAAATACAAAACACAGTAAATTGGCATTTCATGCTTAGAAATGTACAGGCAACAGGACTAACATGATTTTTGTATTTTGGAAAATGAAATGTAACACTTTTGCCGAGGGGACTGCTCTGAATTCCCTCCAAATCGACTGTGAATGGGATTTTCAGGTGTATTCAATCGGCAGCATTCAGGTCTCCTGATTGGCAATTGCCTCAATTAGTTCTGGGTTAGTGTTTGTTTTGCCTTCTTCCTTTCTGAATGTTGTATTCTGACATCACACAAAATGAGTTGAGGCAAAGTATTCATAATAAAATACAAAACACAGTAAATTGGCATTTCATGCTTAGAAATCTACAGGCAACACGACTAAGATAAGGTAATGTGTTTGGAAAATGAAATGTTACACTTGTCAAGAGGGGACAGCTCTGAAACCCCTCCAAATCGAGTGTAAATGAGATTTTCAGGTGTATTCAATCGGTAGCATTCAGGTCTCCTGCTAGGCAATCGCCTAAATTTGTTCTGGGTTTGTGTTTGTTTTACCTTCTTCCTTTCCAAATTTTGTATTCTGACACCATACAAAAATGAGGTTAGGCAGGGTCCACAAGCAATAAATAACACAGGAAATGGCGATTCATGCTTAGAAATCTACAGGCAACATGACCAAGATGAGTTTTTGTGTTTTGGAAAATGAAATGTAACCCTTTTCCAGAGGGGACAGCTCTAAATTCCCTCCAAATCGCGTGTGAATGGGAATTTCAGTTGTATTCCATCGGCAGCATTCAAGTCTCCTGCTATGCAACTGGCTAAATTGGTTCTGGATTTGTGTTTCTTTTGCCTTCTTTCTTTCCAAATTTTGTATTCTGACACCATACCAAAATGAGCTTAGGCAGAGTATTCATAATGAAATAAAAAACAAAGCAAATTGGCATTTCATGCTTAGAAATCTACAGGCAACACGACCAAGATAAGGTTATGTGTTTTGGAAAATAGTATATAACTCTTTTGCCGAGGGGACAGCTCTGAATTCCCTCCAAATCGTGTGTGAATGGTAATTTAAGGTGTATTCAATTGGCAGCATTCAGGTCTCCTGCTAGGCAATTGCCTCAATTTGTTCTGGGTTTGTGTTTGTTTTGCATTCTTCCTTTCTGAATTTTGCATTCTGACACCATACAAAAACGAGTTTAGGCAGAGTATTCATAATAAAATACAAAACACAGTAAACTTGCAATTCATGCTTTGAAATCTACAGGAAACAGGACCAAGATGAGATTTTGTGTATTGAAAAATGAAATGTAACCCTTTTCCAGAGGGGACAGCTCTGAATTCCCTCTAAATCGAGTGTCAATGGGATTTTCAGGTGTATAAAATCATCAGCATTCATGTCTCTTGATTGGCAATTGCCTAAACGTGTTCTGAGTTTGTGTTTGTTTTACTTTCTTCCTTTCTGAATTTTGTATTCTGACACCATACAAAAATGAGTTTAGGCAGAGTATTCATAATAATATACAAAACTCAGGAAATTGGCATTTTATGCTTAGAAATCTACAAGCAAAACGACCAAGATAAGGTTATGTGTTTTGGAAAATGAAATGTAACCCTTTTCAGAGGGGACAGCTCTGAATTGCCTTCAAATCGAGCGTGAATGGGATTTTCAGGTGTATTCCATTGGCAGCATTCAGGTCTCCTGCTAGGCAATTGTCTCAATTTGTTCTGGGTTTGTGTGTGTTTTGCTTTCTTCCTTTCTGAATTTTGTATTCTGACACCATACAAAAACGAGTATAGGCAGAGTATTCATAATGAAATAAAAAACAAAGCAAATTGGCATTTCATGCTTAGAAATCTACAGGCAACACGACCAAGATAAGGTTATGTGTTTTGGAAAATGAAATATAACACTTTTGCCGAGGGGAATGCTCTGAATTCCCTCCAAATCATGTGTGAATGGGAATTTCAGGTGTACACAATCGGCAGCATTCAGGTCTCCTGCTAGGCAATTGCTTAAATTTGTTCTGGGTTTGTGTTGGTTTGCCTTCTTCCTTTCTGAATTTTGCATTCTGACACCATACAAAAACGAGTTTAGGCAGAGTATTCATAATGAAATAAAAAACAAAGCAAATCGGCGTTTCATGCTTAGAAATCTACAGGCAACACGACCAAGATAAGGTTATGTGTTTTGGAAAATGAAATATAACACTTTTGCCGAGGGGAATGCTCTGAATTCCACCTAATCATGTGTGAATGAGAATTTCAGGTGTACACAATCGGCAGCATTCAGGTCTCCTGCTAGGCAATTGCTTAAATTTGTTCTCGGTTTGTGTTGGTTTGCCTTCTTCCTTTCTGAATTTGGCATTCTGACACCATAGAAAAAAGAGTTTAGGCAGAGTATTCATAATGAAATAAAAAACAAAGCAAATTGGCGTTTCATGCTTAGAAATCTACAGGCAACACGACCAACATAATTTATGTGTTTTGGAAAATGAAATATAACTCTTTTGCCGAGGGGACAGCTCTGAATTCCCTCCAAATCGTGTGTGAATGGGAGTTGCAGGTGTATTCAATCTAAAACATTCAGGTCTCCTGCTATGCAGTTGCCTAAATTTGTTCTGGGTTTGTGTTTGTTTTGCCTTCTTCCTTTCTGAATTTTGCATTCTGACAGTATACAAAAACGAGTTTAGGCAGAGTATTCATAATAAAATACAAAACACAGTAAATTGGCATTTCATGCTTAGAAATGTACAGGCAACAGGACTAACATGATTTTTGTATTTTGGAAAATGAAATGTAACACTTTTGCCGAGGGGACTGCTCTGAATTCCCTCCAAATCGACTGTGAATGGGATTTTCAGGTGTATTCAATCGGCAGCATTCAGGTCTCCTGATTGGCAATTGCCTCAATTAGTTCTGGGTTAGTGTTTGTTTTGCCTTCTTCCTTTCTGAATGTTGTATTCTGACATCACACAAAATGAGTTGAGGCAAAGTATTCATAATAAAATACAAAACACAGTAAATTGGCATTTCATGCTTAGAAATCTACAGGCAACACGACTAAGATAAGGTAATGTGTTTGGAAAATGAAATGTTACACTTGTCAAGAGGGGACAGCTCTGAAACCCCTCCAAATCGAGTGTAAATGAGATTTTCAGGTGTATTCAATCGGTAGCATTCAGGTCTCCTGCTAGGCAATCGCCTAAATTTGTTCTGGGTTTGTGTTTGTTTTACCTTCTTCCTTTCCAAATTTTGTATTCTGACACCATACAAAAATGAGGTTAGGCAGGGTCCACAAGCAATAAATAACACAGGAAATGGCGATTCATGCTTAGAAATCTACAGGCAACATGACCAAGATGAGTTTTTGTGTTTTGGAAAATGAAATGTAACCCTTTTCCAGAGGGGACAGCTCTAAATTCCCTCCAAATCGCGTGTGAATGGGAATTTCAGTTGTATTCCATCGGCAGCATTCAAGTCTCCTGCTATGCAACTGGCTAAATTGGTTCTGGATTTGTGTTTCTTTTGCCTTCTTTCTTTCCAAATTTTGTATTCTGACACCATACCAAAATGAGTTTAGGCAGAGTATTCATAATGAAATAAAAAACAAAGCAAATTGGCATTTCATGCTTAGAAATCTACAGGCAACACGACCAAGATAAGGTTATGTGTTTTGGAAAATAGTATATAACTCTTTTGCCGAGGGGACAGCTCTGAATTCCCTCCAAATCGTGTGTGAATGGTAATTTAAGGTGTATTCAATTGGCAGCATTCAGGTCTCCTGCTAGGCAATTGCCTCAATTTGTTCTGGGTTTGTGTTTGTTTTGCATTCTTCCTTTCTGAATTTTGCATTCTGACACCATACAAAAACGAGTTTAGGCAGAGTATTCATAATAAAATACAAAACACAGTAAACTTGCAATTCATGCTTTGAAATCTACAGGAAACAGGACCAAGATGAGATTTTGTGTATTGAAAAATGAAATGTAACCCTTTTCCAGAGGGGACAGCTCTGAATTCCCTCTAAATCGAGTGTCAATGGGATTTTCAGGTGTATAAAATCATCAGCATTCATGTCTCTTGATTGGCAATTGCCTAAACGTGTTCTGAGTTTGTGTTTGTTTTACTTTCTTCCTTTCTGAATTTTGTATTCTGACACCATACAAAAATGAGTTTAGGCAGAGTATTCATAATAATATACAAAACTCAGGAAATTGGCATTTTATGCTTAGAAATCTACAAGCAAAACGACCAAGATAAGGTTATGTGTTTTGGAAAATGAAATGTAACCCTTTTCCAGAGGGGACAGCTCTGAATTGCCTTCAAATCGAGCGTGAATGGGATTTTCAGGTGTATTCCATTGGCAGCATTCAGGTCTCCTGCTAGGCAATTGTCTCAATTTGTTCTGGGTTTGTGTGTGTTTTGCTTTCTTCCTTTCTGAATTTTGTATTCTGACACCATACAAAAACGAGTATAGGCAGAGTATTCATAATGAAATAAAAAACAAAGGAAATTGGCGTTTCATGCTTAGAAATCTACAGGCAACACGACCAAGATAAGGTTATGTGTTTTGGAAAATGAAATATAACACTTTTGCCGAGGGGAATGCTCTGAATTCCCTCCAAATCATGTGTGAATGGGAATTTCAGGTGTACACAATCGGCAGCATTCAGGTCTCCTGCTAGGCAATTGCTTAAATTTGTTCTGGGTTTGTGTTGGTTTGCCTTCTTCCTTTCTGAATTTTGCATTCTGACACCATACAAAAACGAGTTTAGGCAGAGTATTCATAATGAAATAAAAAACAAAGCAAATTGGCGTTTCATGCTTAGAAATCTACAGGCAACACGACCAACATAATTTATGTGTTTTGGAAAATGAAATATAACTCTTTTGCCGAGGGGACAGCTCTGAATTCCCTCCAAATCGTGTGTGAATGGGAGTTGCAGGTGTATTCAATCTAAAACATTCAGGTCTCCTGCTATGCAGTTGCCTAAATTTGTTCTGGGTTTGTGTTTGTTTTGCCTTCTTCCTTTCTGAATTTTGCATTCTGACAGTATACAAAAACGAGTTTAGGCAGAGTATTCATAATAAAATACAAAACACAGTAAATTGGCATTTCATGCTTAGAAATGTACAGGCAACAGGACTAACATGATTTTTGTATTTTGGAAAATGAAATGTAACACTTTTGCCGAGGGGACTGCTCTGAATTCCCTCCAAATCGACTGTGAATGGGATTTTCAGGTGTATTCAATCGGCAGCATTCAGGTCTCCTGATTGGCAATTGCCTCAATTAGTTCTGGGTTAGTGTTTGTTTTGCCTTCTTCCTTTCTGAATGTTGTATTCTGACATCACACAAAATGAGTTGAGGCAAAGTATTCATAATAAAATACAAAACACAGTAAATTGGCATTTCATGCTTAGAAATCTACAGGCAACACGACTAAGATAAGGTAATGTGTTTGGAAAATGAAATGTTACACTTGTCAAGAGGGGACAGCTCTGAAACCCCTCCAAATCGAGTGTAAATGAGATTTTCAGGTGTATTCAATCGGTAGCATTCAGGTCTCCTGCTAGGCAATCGCCTAAATTTGTTCTGGGTTTGTGTTTGTTTTACCTTCTTCCTTTCCAAATTTTGTATTCTGACACCATACAAAAATGAGGTTAGGCAGGGTCCACAAGCAATAAATAACACAGGAAATGGCGATTCATGCTTAGAAATCTACAGGCAACATGACCAAGATGAGTTTTTGTGTTTTGGAAAATGAAATGTAACCCTTTTCCAGAGGGGACAGCTCTAAATTCCCTCCAAATCGCGTGTGAATGGGAATTTCAGTTGTATTCCATCGGCAGCATTCAAGTCTCCTGCTATGCAACTGGCTAAATTGGTTCTGGATTTGTGTTTCTTTTGCCTTCTTTCTTTCCAAATTTTGTATTCTGACACCATACCAAAATGAGTTTAGGCAGAGTATTCATAATGAAATAAAAAACAAAGCAAATTGGCATTTCATGCTTAGAAATCTACAGGCAACACGACCAAGATAAGGTTATGTGTTTTGGAAAATAGTATATAACTCTTTTGCCGAGGGGACAGCTCTGAATTCCCTCCAAATCGTGTGTGAATGGTAATTTAAGGTGTATTCAATTGGCAGCATTCAGGTCTCCTGCTAGGCAATTGCCTCAATTTGTTCTGGGTTTGTGTTTGTTTTGCATTCTTCCTTTCTGAATTTTGCATTCTGACACCATACAAAAACGAGTTTAGGCAGAGTATTCATAATAAAATACAAAACACAGTAAACTTGCAATTCATGCTTTGAAATCTACAGGAAACAGGACCAAGATGAGATTTTGTGTATTGAAAAATGAAATGTAACCCTTTTCCAGAGGGGACAGCTCTGAATTCCCTCTAAATCGAGTGTCAATGGGATTTTCAGGTGTATAAAATCATCAGCATTCATGTCTCTTGATTGGCAATTGCCTAAACGTGTTCTGAGTTTGTGTTTGTTTTACTTTCTTCCTTTCTGAATTTTGTATTCTGACACCATACAAAAATGAGTTTAGGCAGAGTATTCATAATAATATACAAAACTCAGGAAATTGGCATTTTATGCTTAGAAATCTACAAGCAAAACGACCAAGATAAGGTTATGTGTTTTGGAAAATGAAATGTAACCCTTTTCAGAGGGGACAGCTCTGAATTGCCTTCAAATCGAGCGTGAATGGGATTTTCAGGTGTATTCCATTGGCAGCATTCAGGTCTCCTGCTAGGCAATTGTCTCAATTTGTTCTGGGTTTGTGTGTGTTTTGCTTTCTTCCTTTCTGAATTTTGTATTCTGACACCATACAAAAACGAGTATAGGCAGAGTATTCATAATGAAATAAAAAACAAAGCAAATTGTCGTTTCATGCTTAGAAATCTACAGGCAACACGACCAAGATAAGGTTATGTGTTTTGGAAAATGAAATATAACACTTTTGCCGAGGGGAATGCTCTGAATTCCCTCCAAATCATGTGTGAATGGGAATTTCAGGTGTACACAATCGGCAGCATTCAGGTCTCCTGCTAGGCAATTGCTTAAATTTGTTCTGGGTTTGTGTTGGTTTGCCTTCTTCCTTTCTGAATTTTGCATTCTGACACCATACAAAAACGAGTTTAGGCAGAGTATTCATAATGAAATAAAAAACAAAGCAAATCGGCGTTTCATGCTTAGAAATCTACAGGCAACACGACCAAGATAAGGTTATGTGTTTTGGAAAATGAAATATAACACTTTTGCCGAGGGGAATGCTCTGAATTCCCTCCAAATCATGTGTGAATGGGAATTTCAGGTGTACACAATCGGCAGCATTCAGGTCTCCTGCTAGGCAATTGCTTAAATTTGTTCTGGGTTTGTGTTTGTTTGCCTTCTTCCTTTCTGAATTTGGCATTCTGACACCATACAAAAAAGAGTTTAGGCAGAGTATTCATAATGAAATAAAAAACAAAGCAAATTGGCGTTTCATGCTTAGAAATCTACAGGCAACACGACCAACATAATTTATGTGTTTTGGAAAATGAAATATAACTCTTTTGCCGAGGGGACAGCTCTGAATTCCCTCCAAATCGTGTGTGAATGGGAGTTGCAGGTGTATTCAATCTAAAACATTCAGGTCTCCTGCTATGCAGTTGCCTAAATTTGTTCTGGGTTTGTGTTTGTTTTGCCTTCTTCCTTTCTGAATTTTGCATTCTGACAGTATACAAAAACGAGTTTAGGCAGAGTATTCATAATAAAATACAAAACACAGTAAATTGGCATTTCATGCTTAGAAATGTACAGGCAACAGGACTAACATGATTTTTGTATTTTGGAAAATGAAATGTAACACTTTTGCCGAGGGGACTGCTCTGAATTCCCTCCAAATCGACTGTGAATGGGATTTTCAGGTGTATTCAATCGGCAGCATTCAGGTCTCCTGATTGGCAATTGCCTCAATTAGTTCTGGGTTAGTGTTTGTTTTGCCTTCTTCCTTTCTGAATGTTGTATTCTGACATCACACAAAATGAGTTGAGGCAAAGTATTCATAATAAAATACAAAACACAGTAAATTGGCATTTCATGCTTAGAAATCTACAGGCAACACGACTAAGATAAGGTAATGTGTTTGGAAAATGAAATGTTACACTTGTCAAGAGGGGACAGCTCTGAAACCCCTCCAAATCGAGTGTAAATGAGATTTTCAGGTGTATTCAATCGGTAGCATTCAGGTCTCCTGCTAGGCAATCGCCTAAATTTGTTCTGGGTTTGTGTTTGTTTTACCTTCTTCCTTTCCAAATTTTGTATTCTGACACCATACAAAAATGAGGTTAGGCAGGGTCCACAAGCAATAAATAACACAGGAAATGGCGATTCATGCTTAGAAATCTACAGGCAACATGACCAAGATGAGTTTTTGTGTTTTGGAAAATGAAATGTAACCCTTTTCCAGAGGGGACAGCTCTAAATTCCCTCCAAATCGCGTGTGAATGGGAATTTCAGTTGTATTCCATCGGCAGCATTCAGGTCTCCTGCTATGCAACTGGCTAAATTGGTTCTGGATTTGTGTTTCTTTTGCCTTCTTTCTTTCCAAATTTTGTATTCTGACACCATACAAAAATGAGTTTAGGCAGAGTATTCATAATGAAATAAAAAACAAAGCAAATTGGCATTTCATGCTTAGAAATCTACAGGCAACACGACCAAGATAAGGTTATGTGTTTTGGAAAATAGTATATAACTCTTTTGCCGAGGGGACAGCTCTGAATTCCCTCCAAATCGTGTGTGAATGGTAATTTCAGGTGTATTCAATTGGCAGCATTCAGGTCTCCTGCTAGGCAATTGCCTCAATTTGTTCTGGGTTTGTGTTTGTTTTGCATTCTTCCTTTCTGAATTTTGCATTCTGACACCATACAAAAACGAGTTTAGGCAGAGTATTCATAATAAAATACAAAACACAGTAAACCTGCAATTCATGCTTTGAAATCTACAGGAAACAGGACCAAGATGAGATTTTGTGTATTGAAAAATGAAATGTAACCCTTTTCCAGAGGGGACAGCTCTGAATTCCCTCTAAATCGAGTGTCAATGGGATTTTCAGGTGTATAAAATCATCAGCATTCATGTCTCTTGATTGGCAATTGCCTAAACGTGTTCTGAGTTTGTGTTTGTTTTACTTTCTTCCTTTCTGAATTTTGTATTCTGACACCATACAAAAATGAGTTTAGGCAGAGTATTCATAATAATATACAAAACTCAGGAAATTGGCATTTTATGCTTAGAAATCTACAAGCAAAACGACCATGATAAGGTTATGTGTTTTGGAAAATGAAATGTAACCCTTTTCCAGAGGGGACAGCTCTGAATTGCCTTCAAATCGAGCGTGAATGGGATTTTCAGGTGTATTCCATTGGCAGCATTCAGGTCTCCTGCTAGGCAATTGTCTCAATTTGTTCTGGGTTTGTGTGTGTTTTGCTTTCTTCCTTTCTGAATTTTGTATTCTGACACCATACAAAAAAGAGTTTAGGCAGAGTATTCATAATGAAATAAAAAACAAAGGAAATTGGCGTTTCATGCTTAGAAATCTACAGGCAACACGACCAAGATAAGGTTATGTGTTTTGGAAAATGAAATATAACACTTTTGCCGAGGGGAATGCTCTGAATTCCCTCCAAATTATGTGTGAATGGGAATTTCAGGTGTACACAATCGGCAGCATTCAGGTCTCCTGCTAGGCAATTGCTTAAATTTGTTCTGGGTTTGTGTTTGTTTGCCTTCTTCCTTTCTGAGTTTGGCATTCTGACACCATACAAAAAAGAGTTTAGGCAGAGTATTCATAATGAAATAAAAAACAAAGCAAATCGGCGTTTCATGCTTAGAAATCTACAGGCAACACGACCAAGATAAGGTTATGTGTTTTGGAAAATAGTATATAACTCTTTTGCCGAGGGGACAGCTCTGAATTCCCTCCAAATCGTGTGTGAATGGTAATTTCAGGTGTATTCAATTGGCAGCATTCAGGTCTCCTGCTAGGCAATTGCCTCAATTTGTTCTGGGTTTGTGTTTGTTTTGCATTCTTCCTTTCTGAATTTTGCATTCTGACACCATACAAAAACGAGTTTAGGCAGAGTATTCATAATAAAATACAAAACACAGTAAACCTGCAATTCATGCTTTGAAATCTACAGGAAACAGGACCAAGATGAGATTTTGTGTATTGAAAAATGAAATGTAACCCTTTTCCAGAGGGGACAGCTCTGAATTCCCTCTAAATCGAGTGTCAATGGGATTTTCAGGTGTATAAAATCATCAGCATTCATGTCTCTTGATTGGCAATTGCCTAAACGTGTTCTGAGTTTGTGTTTGTTTTACTTTCTTCCTTTCTGAATTTTGTATTCTGACACCATACAAAAATGAGTTTAGGCAGAGTATTCATAATAATATACAAAACTCAGGAAATTGGCATTTTATGCTTAGAAATCTACAAGCAAAACGACCATGATAAGGTTATGTGTTTTGGAAAATGAAATGTAACCCTTTTCCAGAGGGGACAGCTCTGAATTGCCTTCAAATCGAGCGTGAATGGGATTTTCAGGTGTATTCCATTGGCAGCATTCAGGTCTCCTGCTAGGCAATTGTCTCAATTTGTTCTGGGTTTGTGTGTGTTTTGCTTTCTTCCTTTCTGAATTTTGTATTCTGACACCATACAAAAAAGAGTTTAGGCAGAGTATTCATAATGAAATAAAAAACAAAGGAAATTGGCGTTTCATGCTTAGAAATCTACAGGCAACACGACCAAGATAAGGTTATGTGTTTTGGAAAATGAAATATAACACTTTTGCCGAGGGGAATGCTCTGAATTCCCTCCAAATTATGTGTGAATGGGAATTTCAGGTGTACACAATCGGCAGCATTCAGGTCTCCTGCTAGGCAATTGCTTAAATTTGTTCTGGGTTTGTGTTTGTTTGCCTTCTTCCTTTCTGAGTTTGGCATTCTGACACCATACAAAAAAGAGTTTAGGCAGAGTATTCATAATGAAATAAAAAACAAAGCAAATCGGCGTTTCATGCTTAGAAATCTACAGGCAACACGACCAAGATAAGGTTATGTGTTTTGGAAAATAGTATATAACTCTTTTGCCGAGGGGACAGCTCTGAATTCCCTCCAAATCGTGTGTGAATGGTAATTTCAGGTGTATTCAATTGGCAGCATTCAGGTCTCCTGCTAGGCAATTGCCTCAATTTGTTCTGGGTTTGTGTTTGTTTTGCATTCTTCCTTTCTGAATTTTGCATTCTGACACCATACAAAAACGAGTTTAGGCAGAGTATTCATAATAAAATACAAAACACAGTAAACCTGCAATTCATGCTTTGAAATCTACAGGAAACAGGACTAACATGATTTTTGTATTTTGGAAAATGAAATGTAACACTTTTGCCGAGGGGACTGCTCTGAATTCCCTCCAAATCGACTGTGAATGGGATTTTCAGGTGTATTCAATCGGCAGCATTCAGGTCTCCTGATTGGCAATTGCCTCAATTAGTTCTGGGTTAGTGTTTGTTTTGCCTTCTTCCTTTCTGAATGTTGTATTCTGACATCACACAAAATGAGTTGAGGCAAAGTATTCATAATAAAATACAAAACACAGTAAATTGGCATTTCATGCTTAGAAATCTACAGGCAACACGACTAAGATAAGGTAATGTGTTTGGAAAATGAAATGTTACACTTGTCAAGAGGGGACAGCTCTGAATCCCCTCCAAATCGAGTGTAAATGAGATTTTCAGGTGTATTCAATCGGTAGCATTCAGGTCTCCTGCTAGGCAATCGCCTAAATTTGTTCTGGGTTTGTGTTTGTTTTACCTTCTTCCTTTCCAAATTTTGTATTCTGACACCATACAAAAATGAGGTTAGGCAGGGTCCACAAGCAATAAATAACACAGGAAATGGTGATTCATGCTTAGAAATCTACAGGCAACATGACCAAGATGAGTTTTTGTGTTTTGGAAAATGAAATGTAACCCTTTTCCAGAGGGGACAGCTCTAAATTCCCTCCAAATCGCGTGTGAATGGGAATTTCAGTTGTATTCCATCGGCAGCATTCAGGTCTCCTGCTATGCAACTGGCTAAATTGGTTCTGGATTTGTGTTTCTTTTGCCTTCTTTCTTTCCAAATTTTGTATTCTGACACCATACAAAAATGAGTTTAGGCAGAGTATTCATAATGAAATAAAAAACAAAGCAAATTGGCATTTCATGCTTAGAAATCTACAGGCAACACGACCAAGATAAGGCTATGTGTTTTGGAAAATAGTATATAACTCTTTTGCCGAGGGGACAGCTCTGAATTCCCTCCAAATCGTGTGTGAATGGTAATTTCAGGTGTATTCAATTGGCAGCATTCAGGTCTCCTGCTAGGCAATTGCCTCAATTTGTTCTGGGTTTGTGTTTGTTTTGCATTCTTCCTTTCTGAATTTTGCATTCTGACACCATACAAAAACGAGTTTAGGCAGAGTATTCATAATAAAATACAAAACACAGTAAACTTGCAATTCATGCTTTGAAATCTACAGGAAACAGGACCAAGATGAGATTTTGTGTATTGAAAAATGAAATGTAACCCTTTTCCAGAGGGGACAGCTCTGAATTCCCTCTAAATCGAGTGTCAATGGGATTTTCAGGTGTATAAAATCATCAGCATTCATGTCTCTTGATTGGCAATTGCCTAAACGTGTTCTGAGTTTGTGTTTGTTTTACTTTCTTCCTTTCCGAATTTTGTATTCTGACACCATACAAAAATGAGTTTAGGCAGAGTATTCATAATAATATACAAAACTCAGGAAATTGGCATTTTATGCTTAGAAATCTACAAGCAAAATGACCAAGATAAGGTTATGTGTTTTGGAAAATGAAATGTAACCCTTTTCCAGAGGGGACAGCTCTGAATTGCCTTCAAATCGAGCGTGAATGGGATTTTCAGGTGTATTCCATTGGCAGCATTCAGGTCTCCTGCTAGGCAATTGTCTCAATTTGTTCTGGGTTTGTGTGTGTTTTGCTTTCTTCCTTTCTGAATTTTGTATTCTGACACCATACAAAAACGAGTATAGACAGAGTATTCATAATGAAATAAAAAACAAAGGAAATTGGCGTTTCATGCTTAGAAATCTACAGGCAACACGACCAAGATAAGGTTATGTGTTTTGGAAAATGAAATATAACACTTTTGCCGAGGGGAATGCTCTGAATTCCCTCCAAATCATGTGTGAATGGGAATTTCAGGTGTACACAATCGGCAGCATTCAGGTCTCCTGCTAGGCAATTGCTTAAATTTGTTCTGGGTTTGTGTTTGTTTGCCTTCTTCCTTTCTGAATTTGGCATTCTGACACCATACAAAAAAGAGTTTAGGCAGAGTATTCATAATGAAATAAAAAACAAAGCAAATTGGCGTTTCATGCTTAGAAATCTACAGGCAACACGACCAAGATAAGGTTATGTGTTTTGGAAAATGAAATATAACACTTTTGCCGAGGGGAATGCTCTGAATTCCCTCCAAATCATGTGTGAATGGGAATTTCAGGTGTATACAATCGGCAGCATTCAGGTCTCCTGCTAGGCAATTGCTTAAATTTGTTCTGGGTTTGTGTTTGTTTGCCTTCTTCCTTTCTGAGTTTGGCATTCTGACACCATACAAAAAAGAGTTTAGGCAGAGTATTCATAATGAAATAAAAAACAAAGCAAATTGGCGTTTCATGCTTAGAAATCTACAGGCAACACGACCAACATAATTTATGTGTTTTGGAAAATGAAATATAACTCTTTTGCCGAGGGGACAGCTCTGAATTCCCTCCAAATCGTGTGTGAATGGGAGTTGCAGGTGTATTCAATTGGCAGCATTCAGGTCTCCTGCTATGCAATTGCCTAAATTTGTTCTGGGTTTGTGTTTGTTTTGCCTTCTTCCTTTCTGAATTTTGCATTCTGACAGTATACAAAAACGAGTTTAGGCAGAGTATTCATAATAAAATACAAAACACAGTAAACTTGCATTTCATGCTTAGAAATGTACAGGCAACAGGACTAACATGATTTTTGTATTTTGGAAAATGAAATGTAACACTTTTGCCGAGGGGACTGCTCTGAATTCCCTCCAAATCGACTGTGAATGGGATTTTCAGGTGTATTCAATCGGCAGCATTCAGGTCTCCTGATTGGCAATTGCCTCAATTAGTTCTGGGTTAGTGTTTGTTTTGCCTTCTTCCTTTCTGAATGTTGTATTCTGACATCACACAAAATGAGTTGAGGCAAAGTATTCATAATAAAATACAAAACACAGTAAATTGGCATGTCATGCTTAGAAATCTACAGGCAACACGACTAAGATAAGGTAATGTGTTTGGAAAATGAAATGTTACACTTGTCAAGAGGGGACAGCTCTGAATCCCCTCCAAATCGAGTGTAAATGAGATTTTCAGGTGTATTCAATCGGTAGCATTCAGGTCTCCTGCTAGGCAATCGCCTAAATTTGTTCTGGGTTTGTGTTTGTTTTACCTTCTTCCTTTCCAAATTTTGTATTCTGACACCATACAAAAATGAGGTTAGGCAGGGTCCACAAGCAATAAATAACACAGGAAATGGTGATTCATGCTTAGAAATCTACAGGCAACATGACCAAGATGAGTTTTTGTGTTTTGGAAAATGAAATGTAACCCTTTTCCAGAGGGGACAGCTCTAAATTCCCTCCAAATCGGGTGTGAATGGGAATTTCAGTTGTATTCCATCGGCAGCATTCAGGTCTCCTGCTATGCAACTGGCTAAATTGGTTCTGGATTTGTGTTTCTTTTGCCTTCTTTCTTTCCAAATTTTGTATTCTGACACCATACAAAAATGAGTTTAGGGAGAGTATTCATAACGAAATAAAAAACAAAGCAAATTGGCATTTCATGCTTAGAAATCTACAGGCAACACGACCAAGATAAGGTTATGTGTTTTGGAAAATAGTATATAACTCTTTTGCCGAGGGGACAGCTCTGAATTCCCTCCAAATCGTGTGTGAATGGTAATTTCAGGTCTACACAATCGGCAGCATTCAGGTCTCCTGCTAGGCAATTGCCTCAATTTGTTCTGGGTTTGTGTTTGTTTTGCATTCTTCCTTTCTGAATTTTGCATTCTGACACCATACAAAAACGAGTTTAGGCAGAGTATTCATAATAAAATACAAAACACAGTAAACTTGCAATTCATGCTTTGAAATCTACAGGAAACAGGACCAAGATGAGATTTTGTGTATTGAAAAATGAAATGTAACCCTTTTCCAGAGGGGACAGCTCTGAATTCCCTCTAAATCGAGTGTCAATGGGATTTTCAGGTGTATAAAATCATCAGCATTCATGTCTCTTGATTGGCAATTGCCTAAACGTGTTCTGAGTTTGTGTTTGTTTTACTTTCTTCCTTTCCGAATTTTGTATTCTGACACCATACAAAAATGAGTTTAGGCAGAGTATTCATAATAATATACAAAACTCAGGAAATTGGCATTTTATGCTTAGAAATCTACAAGCAAAACGACCAAGATAAGGTTATGTGTTTTGGAAAATGAAATGTAACCCTTTTCCAGAGGGGACAGCTCTGAATTGCCTTCAAATCGAGCGTGAATGGGATTTTCAGGTGTATTCCATTGGCAGCATTCAGGTCTCCTGCTAGGCAATTGTCTCAATTTGTTCTGGGTTTGTGTGTGTTTTGCTTTCTTCCTTTCTGAATTTTGTATTCTGATACCATACAAAAACGAGTATAGGCAGAGTATTCATAATGAAATAAAAAACAAAGGAAATTGGCGTTTCATGCTTAGAAATCTACAGGCAACACGACCAAGATAAGGTTATGTGTTTTGGAAAATGAAATATAACACTTTTGCCGAGGGGAATGCTCTGAATTCGCTCCAAATCATGTGTGAATGGGAATTTCAGGTGTACACAATCGGCAGCATTCAGGTCTCCTGCTAGGCAATTGCCTCAATTTGTTCTGGGTTTGTGTTTGTTTTGCATTCTTCCTTTCTGAATTTTGCATTCTGACACCATACAAAAATGAGTTTAGGCAGAGTATTCATAATAAAATACAAAACACAGTAAACTTGCAATTCATGCTTCGAAATCTACAGGAAACAGGACCAAGATGAGATTTTGCGTATTGAAAAATGAAATGTAACCTTTTTCCAGAGGGGACAGCTCTGAATTCCCTCCAAATCATGTGTGAATGGGAGTTGCAGGTTTATTCAATCTAAAACATTCAGGTCTCCTGCTATGCAATTGCCTAAATTTGTTCTGGGTTTGTGTTTGTTTTGCCTTCTTCCTTTCTGAATTTTGCATTCTGACAGTATACAAAAACGAGTTTAGGCAGAGTATTCATAATAAAATACAAAACACAGTAAACTTGCATTTCATGCTTAGAAATCTACAGGCAACATGAAAAGATGAGTTTTTGTGTTTTGGAAAATGAAATGTAACTTTTTTCCAGAGGGGACAGCTCTAAATTCCCTCCAAATCGTGTGTGAATGGGAATTTCAGGTGTATTCAATCGGCAGCATTCAGGTCTCCTGCTAGGCAATTGCCTCAATTTGTTCTGGGTTTGTGTGTGTTTTGCTTTCTTCCTTTCTGAATGTTGTAATCTGACACCATACAAAAACGAGTTTAGGCAGAGTATTCATAATGAAATAAAAAACAAAGCAAATTGGCATTTCATGCTTAGAAATCTACATGCGACACGACCAAGATAAGGTTATGTGTTTTGGAAAATAGTATATAACTTTTGCAGAGGGTACAGCTCTGAATTCCCTCCAAATCGTGTGTGAATGGGAATTTCATGTGTATTCAATCGGCAGCATTCAGGTCTCCTGGTAGGCAATTGCCTCAATTTGTTCTGGGTTTGTGTTTACTTTGACTTCTTCCTTTCTGAATGTTGTATTCTGACACCATACAAAAAGGAGTTTAGGCAGAGTATTTATAATGAAATAAAAAACAAAGCAAATTGGCATTTCATGCTTAGAAATCTACATGCGACACAACCAAGATAAGGTTATGTGTTTTGGAAAATAGTATATAACTCTTTTGCAGAGGGGACAGCTCTGAATTCCCTCCAAATCATGTGTGAATGGCAATTTCAGGTGTAATCAATCGGCAGCATTCAGGTCTCCTGGTAGGCAATTGCCTCAATTTGTTCTGGGTTTGTGTTTGTTTTGCCTTCTTCCTTTCTGAATTTTGCATTCTGACACCATACAAAAACGAGTTTAGGCAGAGTATTCATAATAAAATACAAAACACAGTAAACTTGCAATTCATGCTTTGAAATCTACAGGCAACATGACAAAGATTAGTTTTTGTATTTTGAAAAATGAAATGTAACCCTTTTCCAGGGGGGACAGCTCTGAGTTCCCTCTAAATCGAGTGTCAATGTGATTTTCAGGGGTATAAAATCATCAGCATTCAGGTCTCTTGATTGGCAATTGCCTAAACGTGTTCTGGGTTTGTGTTTGTTTTGACTTCTTCCCTTCTGAATTTTGTATTCTGACACCATACAAAAATGAGTTTAGGCAGAGTATTCATAATAATACACAAAACTCAGGTAATTTGCATTTTATGCTTAGAAATCTACAACCAAAACGACCAAGATCAGGTTATGTGTTTTGGAAAATAAAATGTAACACTTTTCCAGAGGGGACAGCTCTAAATTCCCTTCAAATCGAGCGTGAATGGGATTTTCAGGTGTATTCCATCGGCAGCATTCACGTCTCCTGCTAGGCAATTGCCTCAATTTGTTCTGAGTTTGTGTTTGTTTTGCCTTCATCCTTTCTGAATTTTGTATTTTGACACCATACAAAAACGAGTTTAGGCAGAGTATTCATAATCAAATAAAAAACAAAGGAAATTGGCTTTCATGCTTAGAAATCTACAGGCAACACGACCAAGATAAGGTAATGTGTTTAGAAAATGAAATGTTACACTTGTCAAGAGGGGACAGCTCTGAATCCCCTCCAAATCGAGTGTAAATGAGATTTTCAGGTGTATTCCATCGGTAGCATTCAGGTCTCCTGCTAGGCAATCGCCTAAATTTGTTCTGGGTTTGTGTTTGTTTTACCTTCTTCCTTTCCAAATTTTGTATTCTGACACCATACAAAAATGAGGTTAGGCAGGGTCCACAAGCAATAAATAACACAGGAAATGGTGATTCATGCTTAGAAATCTACAGGCAACATGACCAAGATGAGTTTTTGTGTTTTGGAAAATGAAATGTAACCCTTTTCCAGAGGGGACAGCTCTAAATTCCCTCCAAATCGCGTGTGAATGGGAATTTCAGTTGTATTCCATCGGCAGCATTCAGGTCTCCTGCTATGCAACTGGCTAAATTGGTTCTGGATTTGTGTTTCTTTTGCCTTCTTTCTTTCCAAATTTTGTATTCTGACACCATACAAAAATGAGTTTAGGGAGAGTATTCATAATGAAATAAAAAACAAAGCAAATTGGCATTTCATGCTTAGAAATCTACAGGCAACACGACCAAGATAAGGTTATGTGTTTTGGAAAATAGTATATAACTCTTTTGCCGAGGGGACAGCTCTGAATTCCCTCCAAATCGTGTGTGAATGGTAATTTCAGGTGTATTCAATTGGCAGCATTCAGGTCTCCTGCTAGGCAATTGCCTCAATTTGTTCTGGGTTTGTGTTTGTTTTGCATTCTTCCTTTCTGAATTTTGCATTCTGACACCATACAAAAACGAGTTTAGGCAGAGTATTCATAATAAAATACAAAACACAGTAAACTTGCAATTCATGCTTTGAAATCTACAGGAAACAGGACCAAGATGAGATTTTGTGTATTGAAAAATGAAATGTAACCCTTTTCCAGAGGGGACAGCTCTGAATTCCCTCTAAATCGAGTGTCAATGGGATTTTCAGGTGTATAAAATCATCAGCATTCATGTCTCTTGATTGGCAATTGCCTAAACGTGTTCTGAGTTTGTGTTTGTTTTACTTTCTTCCTTTCCGAATTTTGTATTCTGACACCATACAAAAATGAGTTTAGGCAGAGTATTCATAATAATATACAAAACTCAGGAAATTGGCATTTTATGCTTAGAAATCTACAAGCAAAACGACCAAGATAAGGTTATGTGTTTTGGAAAATGAAATGTAACCCTTTTCCAGAGGGGACAGCTCTGAATTGCCTTCAAATCGAGCGTGAATGGGATTTTCAGGTGTATTCCATTGGCAGCATTCAGGTCTCCTGCTAGCAATTGTCTCAATTTGTTCTGGGTCTGTGTTTGTTTTGCCTTCTTCCTTTCTGAATTTTGTATTCTGACACCATACAAAAAAGAGTTTAGACAGAGTATTCATAATGAAATAAAAAACAAAGGAAATTGGCGTTTCATGCTTAGAAATCTACAGGCAACACGACCAAGATAAGGTTATGTGTTTTGGAAAATGAAATATAACACTTTTGCCGAGGGGAATGCTCTGAATTCCCTCCAAATCATGTGTGAATGGGAATTTCAGGTGTACACAATCGGCAGCATTCAGGTCTCCTGCTAGGCAATTGCTTAAATTTGTTCTGGGTTTGTGTTTGTTTGCCTTCTTCCTTTCTGAATTTTGCATTCTGACACCATACAAAAAAGAGTTTAGGCAGAGTATTCATAATGAAATAAAAAACAAAGCAAATCGGCGTTTCATGCTTAGAAATCTACAGGCAACACGACCAACATAATTTATGTGTTTTGGAAAATGAAATATAACTCTTTTGCCGAGGGGACAGCTCTGAATTCCCTCCAAATCGTGTGTGAATGGGAGTTGCAGGTGTATTCAATTGGCAGCATTCAGGTCTCCTGCTATGCAATTGCCTAAATTTGTTCTGGGTTTGTGTTTGTTTTGCCTTCTTCCTTTCTGAATTTTGCATTCTGACAGTATACAAAAACGAGTTTAGGCAGAGTATTCATAATAAAATACAAAACACAGTAAACTTGCATTTCATGCTTAGAAATGTACAGGCAACAGGACTAACATGATTTTTGTATTTTGGAAAATGAAATGTAACACTTTTGCCGAGGGGACTGCTCTGAATTCCCTCCAAATCGACTGTGAATGGGATTTTCAGGTGTATTCAATCGGCAGCATTCAGGTCTCCTGATTGGCAATTGCCTCAATTAGTTTGGGTTAGTGTTTGTTTTGCCTTCTTCCTTTCTGAATGTTGTATTCTGACATCACACAAAATGAGTTGAGGCAAAGTATTCATAATAAAATACAAAACACAGTAAATTGGCATTTCATGCTTAGAAATCTACAGGCAACACGACTAAGATAAGGTAATGTGTTTGGAAAATGAAATGTAACACTTGTCAAGAGGGGACAGCTCTGAATCCCCTCCAAATCGACTGTGAATGGGATTTTCAGGTGTATTCAATCGGTAGCATTCAGGTCTCCTGCTAGGCAATCGCCTAAATTTGTTCTGGGTTTGTGTTTGTTTTACCTTCTTCCTTTCTGAATTTTGTATTCTGACACCATACAAAAATGAGGTTAGGCAGGGTCCACAAGCAATAAATAACACAGGAAATGGCGATTCATGCTTAGAAATCTACAGGCAACATGACCAAGATGAGTTTTTGTGTTTTGGAAAATGAAATGTAACCCTTTTCCAGAGGGGACAGCCCTAAAATCCCTCCAAATCGCGTGTGAATGGGAATTTCAGTTGTATTCCATCGGCAGCATTCAGGTCTCCTGCTATGCAACTGGCTAAATTGGTTCTGGATTTGTGTTTCTTTTGCCTTCTTTCTTTCCAAATTTTGTATTCTGACACCATACAAAAATGAGTTTAGGGAGAGTATTCATAATGAAATAAAAAACAAAGCAAATTGGCGTTTCATGCTTAGAAATCTACAGGAAACATGACCAAGATAAGGTTATGTGTTTTGGAAAAGAGTATGTAACTCTTTTGCCGAGGGGACAGCTCTGAATTCCCTCCAAATCGTGTATGAATTGTAATTTCAGGTGTATTCAATTGGCAGCATTCAGGTCTCCTGCTAAGCAATTGTCTCAATTTGTTCTGGGTTTGTGTTTGTTTTGCCTTCTTCCTTTCTGAATTTTGCATTCTGACACAATACAAAAATGAGTTTAGGCAGAGTATTCATAATGAAATAAAAAACAAATGAAATTGGCGTTTCATGCTTAGATATCTACAGGCAACACGACCAAGATAAGGTTATGTGTTTTGGAAAATAGTATATAACTCTTTTGCCGAGGGGACAGCTCTGAATTCCCTCCAAATTGAGTGTGAATGGTAATTTCAGGTGTATTCAATTGGCAGCATTCATGTCTCCTGCTAGGCCATTGCCTCAATTTGTTCTGGGTTTGTGTTTGTTTTGCCTTCTTCCTTTCTGAATTTTGCATTCTGACAGTATACAAAAACGAGTTTAGGCAGAGTATTCATAATAAAATACAAAACACAGTAAACTTGCAATTCATGCTTTGAAATCTACAGGAAACAGGACCAAGATGAGATTTTGTGTATTGAAAAATGAAATGTAACCCTTTTCCAGAGGGGACAGCTCTGAATTCCCTCTAAATCGAGTGTCAATGGGATTTTCAGGTGTATAAAATCATCAGCATTCATGTCTCTTGATTGGCAATTGCCTAAACGTGTTCTGAGTTTGTGTTTGTTTTACTTTCTTCCTTTCTGAATTTTGTATTCTAACACCATACAAAAATGAGTTTAGGCAGAGTATTCATAATAATATACAAAACTCAGGAAATTGGCATTTTATGCTTAGAAATCTACAAGCAAAACGACCATGATAATGTTATGTGTTTTGGAAAATGAAATGTAACCCTTTTCCAGAGGGGACAGCTCTGAATTCCCTTCAAATCGAGCGTGAATGGGATTTTCAGGTGTATTCCATTGGCAACATTAAGGCCTCCTGCTAGGCAATTGTCGCAATTTGTTCTGGGTTTGTGTGTGTTTTGCTTTCTTCCTGTCTGAATTTTGTATTCTGACACCATACAAAAACGAGTATAGGCAGAGTATTCATAATGAAATGAAAAACAAAGGAAATTGGCGTTTCATGCTTAGAAATCTACAGGCAACACGACCAAGATAAGGTTATGTGTTTTGGAAAATGAAATATAACACTTTTGCCGAGGGGAATGCTCTGAATTCCCTCCAAATCATGTGTGAATGGGAATTTCAGGTGTACACAATCGGCAGCATTCAGGTCTCCTGCTAGGCAATTGCTTAAATTTGTTCTGGGTTTGTGTTGGTTTGCCTTCTTCCTTTCTGAATTTGGCATTCTGACACCATACAAAAAAGAGTTTAGGCAGAGTATTCATAATGAAATAAAAAACAAAGCAAATCGGCGTTTCATGCTTAGAAATCTACAGGCAACAGGACCAACATAAGGTTATGTGTTTTGGAAAATGAAATATAACTCTTTTGCCGAGGGGAATGCTCTGAATTCCCTCCAAATCATGTGTGAATGGGAATTTCAGGTGTATACAATCGGCAGCATTCAGGTCTCCTGCTAGGCAATTGCTTAAATTTGTTCTGGGTTTGTGTTTGTTTGCCTTTTTCCTTTCTGAATTTTGCATTCTGACACCATACAAAAAAGAGTTTAGACAGAGTATTCATAATGAAATAAGAAACAAAGCAAATTGGCGTTTCATGCTTAGAAATCTACATGCGACACGACCAAGATAAGGTTATGTGTTTTGGAAAATAGTATATAACTCTTTTGCAGAGGGGACAGCTCTGAATTCCCTCCAAATCATGTGTGAATGGCAATTTCAGGTGTATTCAATCGGCAGCATTCAGGTCTCCTGCTAGGCAATTGCCTCAATTTGTTCTGGGTTTGTGTTTGTTTTGCCTTCTTCCTTCCTGAATTTTCATTCTGACACCCTACAAAAATGAGGTTAGGCAGAGTATTCATAATAAAATACAAAACACAGTAAACTTGCAATTCATGCTTAGAAATCTACAGGCAACATGACCAAGATGAGTTTTTTTGTATTTTGAAAAATGAAATGTAACCCTTTTCCAGAGGGGACAGCTCTGAGTTCCCTCTAAATCGAGTGTCAATGTGATTTTCAGGGGTATAAAATCATCAGCATTCTGGTCTCTTGATTGGCAATTGCCTAAACGTGTTCTGGGTTTGTGTTTTTTTTGAATTCTTCCTTTCTGAATTTTGTATTCTGACACCATACAAAAATGAGTTTAGGCAGAGTATTCATAATCAAATAAAAAACAAAGGAAATTGGCTTTCATGCTTAGAAATCTACAGGCAACACGACCAAGATAAGGTAATGTGTTTGGAAAATGAAATGTAACACTTGTCAAGAGGGGACAGCTCTGAATCCCCTCCAAATCGAGTGTAAATGAGATTTTCAGGTGTATTCAATCCGTAGCATTCAGGTCTCCTGCTAGGCAATCGCCTAAATTTTTTCTGGGTTTGTGTTTCTTTTGCCTTCTCCTTTATGAATTTTGTATTCTGACACCATACAAAAATGAGGTTAGGCAGAGTTCACAAACAATAAATAAACAAGAAATGATGTTTCATGCTTAGAAATCTACAGGCAACATGACCAAGATGAGTTTTTTTGTTTTGGAAAATGAAATGTAACTCTTTTCCAGAGGGGACAGCTCTAAATTCCCTTCAAATCGAGCGTGAATGGGATTTTCAGGTGTATTCCATCGGCAGCATTCAGGTCTCCTGCTAGGCAATTGCCTCAATTTGTTCTGAGTTTGTGTTTGTTTTGCCTTCTTCCTTTCTGAATTTTGTATTTTGACACCATACAAAAACGAGTTTAGGCAGAGTATTCATAATCAAATAAAAAACAAAGGAAATTGGCTTTCATGCTTAGAAATCTACAGGCAACACGACCAAGATAAGGTAATGTGTTTGGAAAATGAAATGTAACACTTGTCAAGAGGGGACAGCTCTGAATCCCCTCCAAATCGAGTGTAAATGAGATTTTCAGGTGTATTCAATCCGTAGCATTCAGGTCTCCTGCTAGGCAATCGCCTAAATTTGTTCTGGGTTTGTGTTTGTTTTACCTTCTTCCTTTCCAAATTTTGTATTCGGTCACCATAGAAAAATGAGGTTAGACAGAGTCCACAAGCAATAAATAACACAGGATATGGTGTTTCATGCTTAGAAATCTACAAGCAAAACGACCCAGATGAGGTTTTGTGTTTTGGAAAATGAAATGTAACCCTTTTCCAGAGGGGACAGCTCTGAATTCCCTCCAAATCGCCTGTGAATGGGATTTTCAGGTGTATTCAATCGGCAGCATTCAGGTCTACTGCTATGCAACTGGCTAAATTGGTTCTGGATTTGTGTTTCTTTTGCCTTCTTTCTTTCCAAATTTTGTATTCTGACACCATACAAAAATGAGTTTAGGAGAGTATTCATAATGAAATAAAAAACAAAGGAAATTGGCGTTTCATGCTTAGAAATCTACAGGCAACACAACCAAGATAAGGTTATGTGTTTTGGAAAATGGTATATAACTCTTTTGCGGAGGGGACAGCTCTGAATTCCCTCCAAATCCTGTGTGAATGGTAATTTCAGGTGCATTCAATCATCAGCATTCAGGTCTCCTGGTAGGCAATTGTCTCAATTTGTTCTGGGTTTGTGTTTGTTTTGCCTTCTTCCTTTCAGAATTTTGCATTCTGACACCATACAAAAACGAGTTTAGGCAGAGTATTCATAATGAAATAAAAAACAAAGCAAAGTGGCGTTTCATGCTTAGAAATCTACAGGCAACACGACCAAGATAAGGTTATGTGTTTTGGAAAATAGTGTATAACTCTTTTGCCGAGGGGACAGCTCTGAATTCCCTCCAAATTGAGTGTGAATGGGAATTTCAGGTGTATTCAATCGGCAGCATTCAGGTCTCCTGGTAGGCAATTGCCTCAATTTGTTCTGGGTTTGTGTTTGTTTTGCCTTCTTCCTTTCTGAATTTTGCATTCTGACACCATACAAAATCGAGATTAGGCAGAGTATTCATAATAAAATACAAAACACAGTAAACTTGCAATTCATGCTTCGAAATCTACAGGCAACATGACCAAGATGATTTTTGTATTTTGAAAAATGAAATGTAACCAATTTCCAGAGGGGACAGCTCTGAATTCCCTCCAAATTGACTGTGAATGTGATTTTCAGGTGTATAAAATCTTCAGCATTCAGGTCTCTTGATTGGCAATTGCCTAAGCGTGTTCTGGGTTTGTGTTTGTTTTGACTTCTTCCTTTCTGAATTTTACATTCTGACACCATACAAAAATGAGCTTAGGCAGAGTATTCATAATAATATACAAAACTCAGGAAATTGGCATTTTATGCTTAGAAATCTACAAGCAAAACGACCAAGATGAGGTTATGTGTTTTGGAAAATGAAATGTAACACTTTTCCAGAGGGGACAGCTCTGATTTCCCTTCAAATCGAGCGTGAATGGGATTTCCAGGTGTATTCCATCGGCAGCATTCAGGTCTCCTGCTAGGCAATTGCCTCAATTTGTTCTGGGTTTGTGTTTGTTTTGCCTTCTTCCTTTCTGAATTTTGTATTCTGACACCATACAAAAAGGAGTTTAGGCAGAGTATTCATAATGAAATAAAAAACAAAGGAAATTGGCTTTCATGCTTAGAAATCTACAGGCAACACGACCAAGATAAGGTAATGTGTTTGGAAAATGAAATGTAACACTTGTCAAGAGGGGACAGCTCTGAATCCCCTCCAAATTGAGTGTAAATGAGATTTTCAGGTGTATTCAATCGGTAGCATTCAGGTCTCCTGCTAGGCAATCGCCTAAATTTTTTCTGGGTTTGTGTTTCTTTTGCCTTCTCCTTTATGAATTTTGTATTCTGACACCATACAAAAATGAGGTTAGGCAGAGTTCACAAACAATAAATAAACAAGAAATGATGTTTCATGCTTAGAAATCTACAGGCAACATGACCAAGATGAGTTTTTTTGTTTTGGAAAATGAAATGTAACTCTTTTCCAGAGGGGACAGCTCTAAATTCCCTTCAAATCGAGCGTGAATGGGATTTTCAGGTGTATTCCATCGGCAGCATTCAGGTCTCCTGCTAGGCAATTGCCTCAATTTGTTCTGAGTTTGTGTTTGTTTTGCCTTCTTCCTTTCTGAATTTTGTATTTTGACACCATACAAAAACGAGTTTAGGCAGAGTATTCATAATCAAATAAAAAACAAAGGAAATTGGCTTTCATGCTTAGAAATCTACAGGCAACACGACCAAGATAAGGTAATGTGTTTGGAAAATGAAATGTTACACTTGTCAAGAGGGGACAGCTCTGAATCCCCTCCAAATCGAGTGTAAATGAGATTTTCAGGTGTATTCAATCCGTAGCATTCAGATCTCCTGCTAGGCAATCGCCTAAATTTGTTCTGGGTTTGTGTTTGTTTTACCTTCTTCCTTTCCAAATTTTGTATTCGGACACCATAGAAAAATGAGGTTAGGCAGAGTCCACAAGCAATAAATAACACAGGATATGGTGTTTCACGCTTAGAAATCTACAAGCAAAACGACCCAGATGAGGTTTTGTGTTTTGGTAAATGAAATGTAACCCTTTTCCAGAGGGGACAGCTCTGAATTCCCTCCAAATCGCCTGTGAATGGGATTTTCAGGTGTATTCAATCGGCAGCATACAGGTCTACTGCTATGCAACTGGCTAAATTGGTTCTGGATTTGTGTTTCTTTTGCCTTCTTTCTTTCCAAATTTTGTATTCTGACACCATACAAAAATGAGTTTAGGAGAGTATTCATAATGAAATAAAAAACAAAGGAAATTGGCGTTTCATGCTTAGAAATCTACAGGCAACACAACCAAGATAAGGTTATGTGTTTTGGAAAATGGTATATAACTCTTTTGCGGAGGGGACAGCTCTGAATTCCCTCCAAATCCTGTATGAATGGTAATTTCAGGTGCATTCAATCATCAGCATTCAGGTCTCCTGGTAGGCAATTTTCTCAATTTGTTCTGGGTTTGTGTTTGTTTTGCCTTCTTCCTTTCAGAATTTTGCATTCTGACACCATACAAAAACGAGTTTAGGCAGAGTATTCATAATGAAATAAAAAACAAAGCAAATTGGCGTTTCATGCTTAGAAATCTACAGGCAACACGACCAAGATAAGGTTATGTGTTTTGGAAAATAGTGTATAACTCTTTTGCCGAGGGGACAGCTCTGAATTCCCTCCAAATTGAGTGTGAATGGGAATTTCAGGTGTATTCAATCGGCAGCATTCAGGTCTCCTGCTAGGCAATTGCCTCAATTTGTTCTGGGTTTGTGTTTGTTTTGCC
This sequence comes from Sylvilagus floridanus, assembly GCA_949820135.1. Lineage (NCBI taxonomy): Eukaryota > Metazoa > Chordata > Mammalia > Lagomorpha > Leporidae > Sylvilagus > Sylvilagus floridanus. Next base: position 136,995,920 of record OX463233.1, on the reverse strand, counting down.
TTCTTCCTTTCAGAATTTTGCATTCTGACACCATACAAAAACGAGTTTAGGCAGAGTATTCATAATGAAATAAAAAACAAAGCAAAGTGGCGTTTCATGCTTAGAAATCTACAGGCAACACGACCAAGATAAGGTTATGTGTTTTGGAAAATAGTGTATAACTCTTTTGCCGAGGGGACAGCTCTGAATTCCCTCCAAATTGAGTGTGAATGGGAATTTCAGGTGTATTCAATCGGCAGCATTCAGGTCTCCTGGTAGGCAATTGCCTCAATTTGTTCTGGGTTTGTGTTTGTTTTGACTTCTTCCTTTCTGAATTTTGCATTCTGACACCATACAAAATCGAGATTAGGCAGAGTATTCATAATAAAATACAAAACACAGTAAACTTGCAATTCATGCTTCGAAATCTACAGGCAACATGACCAAGATGATTTTTGTATTTTGAAAAATGAAATGTAACCAATTTCCAGAGGGGACAGCTCTGAATTCCCTCCAAATTGACTGTGAATGTGATTTTCAGGTGTATAAAATCTTCAGCATTCAGGTCTCTTGATTGGCAATTGCCTAAGCGTGTTCTGGGTTTGTGTTTGTTTTGACTTCTTCCTTTCTGAATTTTACATTCTGACACCATACAAAAATGAGCTTAGGCAGAGTATTCATAATAATATACAAAACTCAGGAAATTGGCATTTTATGCTTAGAAATCTACAAGCAAAACGACCAAGATGAGGTTATGTGTTTTGGAAAATGAAATGTAACACTTTTCCAGAGGGGACAGCTCTGAATTCCCTTCAAATCGAGCGTGAATGGGATTTCCAGGTGTATTCCATCGGCAGCATTCAGGTCTCCTGCTAGGCAATTGTCTCAATTTGTTCTGGGTTTGTGTTTGTTTTGCCTTTTTCCTTTCTGAATTTTGCATTCTGACACCATACAAAAATGAGTTTAGGCAGAGTATTCATAATAAAATACAAAACACAGTAAACTTGCAATTCATGCTTCGAAATCTACAGGAAACAGGACCAAGATGAGATTTTGAGTATTGAAAAATGAAATGTAACCCTTTTCCAGAGGGGACAGCTCTGAATTCCCTTCAATTCGAGCGTGAATGAGATTTTCAGGTGTATTCAATCGGTAGCATTCAGGTCTCCTGGTAGGCAATTGCCTCAATTTGTTCTGGGTTTGTGTTTGTTTTGCCTTCTTCCTTTCTGAATTTTGCATTCTGACACCATACAAAAACGAGTTTAGGCAGAGTATTCATAATGAAATAAAAAGCAAAGCAAATTGGCGTTTCATGCTTAGAAATCTACAGGCAACAAGACCAAGATAAGGTTATGTGTTTTGGAAAATGAAATATAACACTTTTGCTGAGGGCAATGCTCTGAATTCCCTCCAAATCATGTGTGAATGGGATTTTCAGGTGTACTCCATTGGCAGCCTTCAGGTCTCCTGCAAGGCAATTGCCTCAATTTGGTCTGGGTTTGTGTTTGTTTTGCATTCTTCCTTTCTGAATTTTGCATTTTGACACCATACAAAAATGAGTTTAGGCAGAGCATTCATAATGAAATAATAAACAAAGCAAATTGGCATTTCATGCTTCGAAATCTACAGGCAACACGAACAACATACGGTTATGTGTTTTGGGAAATGAAGTATAACTCTTTGGATGAGGGGACAGCTCTGAATTTCTCCAAATCTTGTGTGAATGGGAATTGCAGGTGTATTCAACATAAAACATTCAGATCTCCTGCTAGGCAATTGCCTAAATTTGTTCTGGGTTTTAGTTTGTTTTGCCTTCTTCCTTTCTGAATTTTGCATTCTGACACCATACAAAACGAGTTTAAGCAGAGTATTCATAATAAAATACAAAACACAGTAAACTTGCACTTCGTGCTTAGAAATGTACAGGCAACAGGACTAACATGATTTTCTGTATTTTGGAAAATGAAATGTAACACTTTTGCCGAGGGGACAGCTCTGAATTCCCTCCAAATCGACTGTGAATGGGATTTTCAGGTGTATTCAATCGGCAGCATTCAGGTCTCGATTGGAAATTGCCTCAATTAGTTCTGTGTTTGTGTTTGTTTTGCCTTCTTCCTTTCTGAATGTTGTATTCTGACATCACACAAAAGGAGTTTAGGCAAAGTATTCATAATAAAATACAAAACACTGTAAATTGGCATTTCATGCTTAGAAATCTACAGGCAACACGACCAAGATAAGGTAATGTGTTTGGAAAATGAAATGTAACACTTGTCAAGAGGGGACAGCTCTGAATCCCCTCCAAATCGAGTGTAAATGAGATTTTCAGGTGTATTCAATTGGTAGCATTCAGGTCTCCTGCTAGGCAATCGCCCAAATTTGTTCTGAGTTTGTGTTTGTTTTACCATCTTCCTTTCTGCATTTTGCATTCTGAGACCATACAAAAATGAGGTTAGGCAGAGTCCACAAAGCAATAAATAACACAGGAAATAGCGTTTCATGCTTGGAAATCTACAGGCAACAAGACCAAGATAAGGTTATGTGTTTTGGAAAATGAAATGTAACACTTTTGCCGAGGGGAATGCTCTGAATTCACTCCAAATCATGTGTGAATGGGAATTTCAGGTGTACACAATCGGCAGCATTCAGGTCTCCTGCTAGGCAATTGCCTCAATTTGGTCTGGGTTTGTGTTTGTTTTGCCTTCTTCCTTTCTGAATTTTGTATTCTGACACCATACAAAAACGAGTTTAGGCAGAGTATTTATAATGAAATAAAAAACAAAGTAAATTGGCGTTTCATGCTTAGAATTCTACAGGCAACACGACCAACGTAAGGTTATGTGTTTTGAAAAATGAAATATAACTCGTTTGCTGAGGGGACAGCTCTGAATTCCCTCCAAATCGTGTGGGAATGGGAATTGCAGGTGTATTCAATCTAAAACATTCAGGTCTCCTGCTATGCAAGTGCCAAAAATTGTTCTGGTTTTGTGTTTGTTTTGCCTTCTTCCTTTCTGAATTTTGTATTCTGACACCATACAAAAACGAGTTTAGGCAGAGTATTCATAATGAAATAAAAAACAAAGGAAATTGGCGTTTCATGCTTAGAAATCTACAGGCAACACGACCAAGATAAGTTTATGTGTTTTGGAAAATGAAATATAACACTTTTGCCAAGCGGACAGCTCTGAATTCCCTCCAAATCGACTGTGAATGGGATTTTCAGGTGTATTCAATCGGCAGCATTCAGGTCTCTTGATTGGCATATGCCTCAATTTGCTCTGGGTTTGTGTTTGTTTTGCCTTCTTCCTTTCTGAATGTTGTATTCTGACATCACACAAAATGAGTTTAGGCAAAGTATTCATAATAAAATACAAAACACAGTAAATTGGCATTTCATGCTTAGAAATCTACAGGCAACACGACCAAGAATAGGTAATGTGTTTGGAAAATGAAATGTAACACTTGTCAAGAGGGGACAGCTCTGAATCCCCTCCAAATCGAGTGTGAATGAGATTTTCTTGTGTAGTCAATCGGTAGCGTTCAGGTCTCCTGCTAGGCAATGGGCTAAATTTGTTCTGGGTTTGTGTTTGTTTTGCCTTCTTCCTTTCTGAATTTTTATTCTGACACCATACAAAAACGAGTTTAGGCAGCGTATTCATAATGAAATAAAAAACAAAGGAAATTGGTGTTTCATGCTTAGAAATCTACAGGCAACACGACCAAGATAAGGTTATGTGTTTTGGAAAAGTGAAACATAACACTTTTGCCTAGGGGAATGCTCTGAATTCCCTCAAAATCATGTGTGAATCGGAATTTAAGGTGTATTCAATCGGAAGATTTCAGGTCTCCTGCTAGGCAATTGACTCAATTTGTTCTGGGTTTGTGTTTGTTTTGCCTTCTTCCTTTCTGAATTTTTTATTCTGACCCCACACAAAACGAGTTTAAGCAAAGTATTCATAATAAAATACAAAACACAGTAAACTTGCATTTAATGCTTAGAAATGTACAGGCAAGAGGACTAACATGATTTTTTGTATTTTGGATAATGAAATGTAACCCTTTTGCCGAGGGGACAGCTCTGAATTCCCTCCAAATCGACTGTGAATGGGATTTTCAGGTGTATTCGATCGGCAGCATTCAGGTCTCCTGATTGGAAATTGTCTCACTAGTTCTGGGTTAGTGTTTGTTTTGCCTTCTTCCTTTCTGAATGTTGTATTCTGACATCACACAAAATGAGTTGAGGCAAAGTATTCATAATAAAATACAAAACACTGTAAATTGGCATTTCATGCTTAGAAATCTACAGGCAACACGACCAAGATAAGGTAATGTGTTTGGAAAATGAAATGTAACACTTGTCAAGAGGGGACAGCTCTGAATCCCCTCCAAATCGAGTGTGAATGAGATTTTCAGGTGTATTCAATCGGTAGCATTCAGATCTCCTGCTAGGCAATCGCCTAAATTAGTTCTGGGTTAGTGTTTGTTTTGCCTTATTCCTTTCTGAATTTTGTATTCTGACACCATACAAAAAGGAGTTTAGGCAGAGTATTCATAATGAAATAAAAAACAAAGCAAATTGGCGTTTCATGCTGAGAATTCTACAGGCAACACGACCAACATAAGGTTATGTGTTTTAGAAAAATGAAATATAAATCTTTTGCCGAGGGGACAGCTCTGAATTCCCTCCAAATCGTGTGGGAATCGGAATTGCAGGTTTATTCAATCTAAAACATTCAGGTCTCCTGCTATGCAATTGACTAAATTTGTTCTGAGTTTGTGTTTGTTTTGCCTTCTTCCTTTCTGAATTTTGAATTCTGACACCATACAAAACGAGTTTAAGCAGAGTATTCATAATAAAATACAAAACACAGTAAACTTGCACTTCGTGCTTAGAAATCTACAAGCAACACGACCAAGATAAGGTTATGTGTTTTGGAAAATGAAATATACCACTTTTGCTGAGGGGAATGCTCTGAATTCCCTCCAAATCATGTGTGAATCGGAATTTCAGGTGTATACAATCGGCAGCATTCAGGTCTCCTGCAAGGCAATTGCCTAAATTTGTTCTGGGTTTGTGTTTCTTTTGCCTTCTTCCTTTCTGAATTTTTTATTCTGACACCACACAAAATGAGCTAGGCAAAGTATTCATAATAAAATACAAAACACAGTAAACTTGCATTTCATGCTTAGAAATGTACAGGCAACAGGACTAATATGATTTTTTGTATTTTGGATAATGAAATGTAACCCTTTTACTGAGGGGACAGTTCTGAATTCCCTCCAAATTGACTGTGAATTGGATTTTCAGGTGTATTCAATCGGCAGCATTCAGGTCTCCTGCTAGGCAATCGCCTAAATTTGTTCTGGGTTTGTGTTTGTTTTACCTTCTTCCTTTCTGAATTTTGCATTCTGACACCATACAAAAATGAGTTTAGGCAGAGTATTCATAATAATATACAAAACAAAGGAAATTGGTGTTTCATGTTTAGAAATCTACAGGCAACACAACCAAGATAAAGTTATGTGTTTTGGAAAATGAAATATAACCCTTTTGCCGAGGGGACAGCTCTGAATTCCCTCCAAATCGACTGTGAATGGGATTTTCAGGTGTATTCGATCGGCAGCATTCAGGTCTCCTGATTGGAAATTGTCTCACTAGTTCTGGGTTAGTGTTTGTTTTGCCTTCTTCCTTTCTGAATGTTGTATTCTGACATCACACAAAAGGAGTTTAGGCAAAGTATTCATAATAAAATACAAAACACTGTAAATTGGCATTTCATGCTTAGAAATCTACAGGCAACACGACCAAGATAAGGTAATGTGTTTGGAAAATGAAATGTAACACTTGTCAAGAGGGGACAGCTCTGAATCCCCTCCAAATCGAGTGTGAAAGATTTTCAGGTGTATTCAATCGGTAGCATTCAGGTCTCCTGCTAGGCAATCGCCTAAATTTGTTCTGGGTTTGTGTTGGTTTTACCTTCTTCCTTTCTGAATTTTGTATTCTGACACCATACAAAAATGAGTTTAGGCAGAGTACTTATAATAACATAGGAAACAAAAGAAATTGGCGTTTCATGCTTAGAAATCTACAGGCAACACAACCAAGATAAAGTTATGTGTTTTGGAAAATGAAATATAACACTTTTGCTGAGGGAAATGCTCTGAATTCCCTTCAAATCGAGCGTGAATGGGATTTTCTGGTGTACTCCATCGGCAGCATTCAGGTCTCCTGGTAGGGAATTGCCTCAATTTGTTCTGGGTTTGTGTTTGTTTTACCTTCTTCCTTTCTGAATTTTGCATTCTGACACCATACAAAAATGAGTTTAGGCAGAGTGTTCATAATAATATACAAAACAAAGGAAATTGGTGTTTCATGTTTAGAAATCTACAGGCAACACAACCAAGATAAGGTTATGTGTTTTGGAAAATGAAATATAACTCTTTTGCCAAGGGGACAGCTCTGAAATCCCTAAAATAGCCTTTGAATGGGATTTTCAGGTGTATTCAATCGGCAGCATTCATGTCTCCTGCTAGGCAATTGCCTCAATTTGTTCTGGGTTTGTGTTTGTTTTGCCTTCTTCCTTTCTGAATTTTGCATTCTGACACCATACAAAAACGAGTTTAGGCAGAGTATTCATAATGAAATAAAAAACAAAGCAAACTGGCGTTTCATGCTTAGAAATCTACAGGCAAAACGACCAACATAATTTACGTGTTTTGGAAAATGAAATATAACTCTTTTGCCGAGGGGACAGCTCTGAATTCCCTCCAAATCGTGTGTGAATGGGAATTTCGGATGTATACAATCGGCAGCATTCAGGTCTCCTGCTAGGCAATTGCCTCAATTTGTTCTGGGTTTGTGTTTGTTTTGCCTTCTTCCTTTCTGAATTTTGCATTCTGACAGTATACAAAAACGAGTTTATGCAGAGTATTCATAATGAAATAAAAAACAAAGCAAACTGGCGTTTCATGCTTAGAAATCTACAGGCAACACGACCAACATAATTTATGTGTTTTGGAAAATGAAATATAACTCTTTTGCTGAGGGGACAGCTCTGAATTCCCTCCAAATCGTGTGTGAATGGGAATTTCGGATGTATACAATCGGCAGCATTCAGGTCTCCTGCTAGGCAATTGCCTCAATTTGTTCTGGGTTTGTGTTTGTTTTACTTTCTTCCTTTCTGAATTTTGTATTCTGACACCATACAAAAATGAGTTTAGGCAGAGTATTCATAATAATATACAAACAAAGGAAATTGGCATTTCATGCTTAGAAATCTACAGGCAACACAACCAAGATAAAGTTATGTGTTTTGGAAAATGAAATATAACACTTTTGCCGAGGGAACAGCTCGAATTCCCTCCAAATCCTGTGAGAATGGGAATTGCAGGTGCACTCAATCTAAAACATTCAGGTCTCCTGGTAGGCAATTGCCTCAATTTGTTCTGGGTTTGTGTTTGTTTTGCCTTCTTCCTTTCTGAATTTTGCATTCTGACAGTATACAAAAACGAGTTTAGGCAGAGTATTCATAATAAAATACAAAACACAGTAAACTTGCATTTCATGCTTAGAAATGTACAGGCAACACGACCAATACAATTTTTTGTATTTGGAAAACGAAATGTAACACTTTTGCCGAGGGGACAGCTCTGAATTCCCTCCAAATCATGTGTGAATGGGAATTTCATGTGTATTCCATCGACAACATTCAGGTCTCCTGGTAGGCAATTGCCTCAATTTGTTCTGGGTTTGTGTTTGTTTTGCCTTCTTCCTTTCTGAATTTTGCATTCTGACACCATACAAAAATGAGTTAAAGCAGAGTATTCATAATGAAATAAAAAGCAAAGCAAATTGGCGTTTCATGCTTAGAAATCTACAGGCAACACGACCAAGATAAGGTTATGTGTTTTGGAAAATGAAATATAACTCTTTTGCTGAGGGGACAGCTCTGAATTCCCTCCATATCATGTGTGAATGGGAATTTCAAGTGTATTCAATCGGCAGCATTCAGGTCTCCTGCTAGGCAATTGCCTCAATTTGTTCTGGGTTTGTGTTTGTTTTGCCTTCTTCCTTTCTGAATTTTGCATTCTGACACCATACAAAAACGAGTTTAGGCAGAGTATTCATAATGAAATAAAAAACGAAATTGGCGTTTCATGCTTAGAAATCTACAAGCAAAACGACCAAGATAAGTCTATGTGTTTTGGAAAATGAAATATAACACTTTTGCTGAGGGGAATTCTCTGAATTCCCTCCAAATCATGTGTGAATCGGAATTTCAGGTGTATACAATCGGCAGCATTCAGGTCTCCTGCTAGGCAATTGCCTCAATTTGTTCTGGGTTTGTGTTTGTTTTGCCTTCTTCCTTTCTGAATTTTGCATTCTGACACCATACGAAAACGAGTTTAGGCAGAGTATTCATAATGAAATAAAAAACAAAGCAAACTGGCGTTTCATTCTTAGAAATCTACAGGCAAAACGACCAACATAATTTATGTGTTTTGGAAAATGAAATATAACTCTTTTGCCGAGGGTACAGCTCTGAATTCCCTCCAAATCGTGTGTGAATGGGAATTTCGGATGTATACAATCGGCAGCATTCAGGTCTCCTCCTAGGCAATTGCCTCAATTTGTTCTGGGTTTGTGTTTGTTTTGCCTTCTTCCTTTCTGAATTTTGCATTCTGACACCATACAAAAACGAGTTTAGGCAGAGTATTCATAATGAAATAAAAAACAAAGCAAACTGGCGTTTCATGCTTAGAAATCTACAGGCAACACGACCAACATAATTTATGTGTTTTGGAAAATGAAATATAACTCTTTTGCTGAGGGGACAGCTCTGAATTCCCTCCAAATCGTGTGTGAATGGGAATTTCGGATGTATACAATCGGCAGCATTCAGGTCTCCTGCTAGGCAATTGCCTCAATTTGTTCTGGGTTTGTGTTTGTTTTACTTTCTTCCTTTCTGAATTTTGTATTCTGACACCATACAAAAATGAGTTTAGGCAGAGTATTCATAATAATATACAAACAAAGGAAATTGGCATTTCATGCTTAGAAATCTACAGGCAACACAACCAAGATAAAGTTATGTGTTTTGGAAAATGAAATATAACACTTTTGCCGAGGGAACAGCTCGAATTCCCTCCAAATCCTGTGAGAATGGGAATTGCAGGTGCACTCAATCTAAAACATTCAGGTCTCCTGGTAGGGAATTGCCTCAATTTGTTCTGGGTTTGTGTTTGTTTTGCCTTCTTCCTTTCTGAATTTTGCATTCTGACAGTATACAAAAACGAGTTTAGGCAGAGTATTCATAATAAAATACAAAACACAGTAAACTTGCATTTCATGCTTAGAAATGTACAGGCAACATGACCAATAAAATTTTTTGTATTTGGAAAACGAAATGTAACACTTTTGCCGAGGGGACAGCTCTGAATTCCCTCCAAATCATGTGTGAATGGGAATTTCATGTGTATTCCATCGACAACATTCAGGTCTCCTGGTAGGCAATTGCCTCAATTTGTTCTGGGTTTGAGTTTGTTTTGCCTTCTTCCTTTCTGAATTTTGCATTCTGACACCATACAAAAATGAGTTAAAGCAGAGTATTCATAATGAAATAAAAAGCAAAGCAAATTGGCGTTTCATGCTTACAAATCTACAGGCAACACGACCAAGATAAGGTTATGTGTTTTGGAAAATGAAATATAACTCTTTTGCTGAGGGGACAGCTCTGAATTCCCTCCATATCATGTGTGAATCGGAATTTCAAGTGTATTCAATCGGCAGCATTCAGGTCTCCTGCTAGGCAATCACCTCAATTTGTTCTGAGTTTGTGTTTGTTTTGCCTTCTTCCTTTCTGAATTTTGCATTCTGACACCATACAAAAACGAGTTTAGGCAGAGTATTCATAATGAAATAAAAAACGAAATTGGCGTTTCATGCTTAGAAATCTACAAGCAACACGACCAAGATAAGGCTATGTGTTTTGGAAAATGAAATATAACACTTTTGCTGAGGGGAATTCTCTGAATTCCCTCCAAATCATGTGTGAATCGGAATTTCAGGTGTATACAATCGGCAGCATTCAGGTCTCCTGCTAGGCAATTGCCTCAATTTGTTCTGGGTTTGTGTTTGTTTTGCCTTCTTCCTTTCTGAATTTTGAATTCTGACACCATACAAAAATGAGTTTAGGCAGAGTATTCATAATGAAATAAAAAACAAAGGAAATTGGCGTTTCATGCTTAGAAATCTACAAGCAACACGACCAAGATAAGGTTATGTGTTTTGGAAAATGAAATATAACACTTTTGCTGAGGGGAATGCTCTGAATTCCCTCCAAATCATGTGTGAATCGGAATTTCAGGTGTATACAATCGGCAGCATTCAGGTCTCCTGCTAGGCAATTGCCTCAATTTGTTCTGGGTTTGTGTTTCTTTTGCCTTCTTCCTTTCTGAATTTTTTATTCTGACACCACACAAAATGAGTTTAGGCAAAGTATTCATAATAAAATACAAAACACAGTAAACTTTCATTTCATGCTTTGAAATGTACAGGCAACAGGACTAACATGATTTTTTGTATTTTGGATAATGAAATGTAACTCTTTTGCTGAGGGGACAGCTCTGAATTCCCTCCAAATCGACTGTGAATTGGATTTTCAGGTGTATTCAATCCGTAGCATTCAGGTCTCCTGCTAGGCAATCGCCTAAATTTGTTCTGGGTTTGTGTTTGTTTTACCTTCTTCCTTTCTGAATTTTTCATTCTGACACCATACAAAAATGAGTTTAGGCAGAGTATTCATAATAATATACAAAACAAAGGAAATTGGTGTTTCATGTTTAGAAATCTACAGGCAACACAACCAAGATAAGATTATGTGTTTTGGAAAATGAATTATAACCCTTTTCCCGAGGGTACAGCTCTGAATTCCCTCCAAATCGACTGTGAATGGGATTTTCAGGTGTATTCGATCGGCAGCATTCAGGTCTCCTGATTGGAAATTGTCTCACTAATCTGGGTTAGTGTTTGTTTTGCCTTCTTCATTTCTGAATGTTGTATTCTGACATCACACAAAAGGAGTTTAGGCAAAGTATTCATAATAAAATACAAAACACTGTAAATTGGCATTTCATGCTTAGAAATCTACAGGCAACACGACCAAGATAAGGTAATGTGTTTGGAAAATGAAATGTAACACTTGTCAAGAGGGGACAGCTCTGAATCCCCTCCAAATCGAGTGTGAATGAGATTTTCAGGTGCATTCAATCGGTAGCATTCAGGTCTACTGCTAGGCAATCGCCTAAATTTGTTCTGGGTTTGTGTTGGTTTTACCTTCTTCCTTTCTGAATTTTGTATTCTGACACCATACAAAAATGAGTTTAGGCAGAGTAATTATAATAACATAGGAAACAAAAGAAATTGGCGTTTCATGCTTAGAAATCTACAGGCAACACAACCAAGATAAAGTTATGTGTTTTGGAAAATGAAATATAACACTTTTGCTGAGGGAAATGCTCTGAATTCCCTTCAAATCGAGCGTGAATGGGATTTTCTGCTGTACTCCATCGGCAGCATTCAGGTCTCCGGGTAGGCAATTGCCTCAATTTGTTCTGGGTTTGTGTTTGTTTTGCCTTCTTCCTTTCTGAATTTTGCATTCTGACACCATACAAAAACGAGTTTAGGCAGAGTATTCATAATAATATACAAAACAAAGGAAATTGGCGTTTCATGCTTAGAAATCTACAGGCAACACAACCAAGATAAGGTTATGTGTTTTGGAAAATGAAATGTAACACTTGTCAAGAGGGGACAGCTCTGAATCCCCTCCAAATCGATTGTGAATGAGATTTTCAGGTGTATTCAATCGGTAGCATTCAGATCTCCTGCTAGGCAATCGCCTAAATTAGTTCTGGGTTAGTGTTTGTTTTGCCTTATTCCTTTCTGAATTTTGTATTCTGACACCATACAAAAAGGAGTTTAGGCAGAGTATTCATAATGAAATAAAAAACAAAGCAAATTGGCGTTTCATGCTTAGAATTCTACAGGCAACACGACCAATATAAGGTTATGTGTTTTGAAAAATGAAATATAAATCTTTTGCTGAGGGGACAGCTCTGAATTCCCTCCAAATCGTGTGGGTATCGGAATTGCAGGTGTATTCAATCTAAAATATTCAGGTCTCCTGCTATGCAATTGCCTAAATTTGTTCTGGGTTTGGGTTTGTTTTGCCTTCTTCCTTTCTGAATTTTTTATTCTGACACCATACAAAAACGAGTTTAGGCAGAGTATTCATAATGAAATAAAAAACAAAGGAAATTGGTGTTTCATGCTTAGAAATCTACAAGCAACACGACCAAGATAAGGTTATGTGTTTTGGAAAATGAAATATAACACTTTTGCTGAGGGGAATGCTCTGAATTCCCTCCAAATCATGTGTGAATCGGAATTTCAGGTGTATACAATCGGCAGCATTCAGGTCTCCTGCTATGCAATTGTCTCAATTTGTTCTGGGTTTGTGTTTCTTTTGCCTTCTTCCTTTCTGAATTTTTTATTCTGACACCACACAAAATGAGTTTAGGCAAAGTATTCATAATAAAATACAAAACACAGTAAACTTTCATTTCATGCTTAGAAATGTACAGGCAACAGGACTAATATGATTTTTTGTATTTTGGATAATGAAATATAACCCTTTTGCTGAGGGGACAGTTCTGAATTCCCTCCAAATTGACTGTGAATTGGATTTTCAGGTGTATTCAATCGGAAGATTTCAGGTCTCCTGCTAGGCAATCGCCTAAATTTGTTCTGGGTTTGTGTTTGTTTTACCTTCTTCCTTTCTGAATTTTTCATTCTGACACCATACAAAAATGAGTTTAGGCAGAGTATTCATAATAATATACAAAACAAAGGAAATTGGTGTTTCATGTTTAGAAAT
>OX463233.1:136835503-136970503 GCA_949820135.1 Sylvilagus floridanus | reverse complement strand
GGTTAGGGTTAGGGTTAGGGTTAGGGATAGGGCTGGGGTCGGGCTAGGGCTAGGATTAGGGTTAGAGTAGGGTTAGGGCTAGGGCTAGGGCTAGGGCTAGGGCTATGGTTAGGATTATGGTTAGGGTTAGGGCTAGGGCTAGGGTTGGGTTTATGGCTAGGGTTAGGGCTAGGTTTAGGGTAGGGCTAGGGCTATGGCTAGCATTAGGGTTAGGGCTAGGGTTAGGGTTAGGGTTAGTGTTAGGGCTAGGGTTAGGGTTAGGTTTAGGTTTAGGGTTAGGGCTAGGGCTAGGGCTATGGCTAGGGCTAGGGCTAGGGTTAGGGTTAGGGTTAGGGCTAGGGCTAGGGCTAGGGCTATGGCTAGGGCTAGGGCTAGTGTTAGGGTTAGGGTTAGGGCTAGGGCTAGGGCTAGGGCTAGGGTTAGGTCTAGGGCTAGGGCTAGGGCTATGGCTAGGGCTAGGGTTAGGGATAGGGTTAGGCCTAGGCTAGGTCTAGGGTTAGGGTTAGGGTTAGGGCTAGGGTTAGGGTTAGGGTTAGGGTTAGGGCTAGGGTTAGGGCTAGGGTTAGGGTTAGGGCTAGTGCTAGGGCTAGGGTTAGGGTTAGGGTTAGGGCTAGGGCTAGGGCTAGGGCTAGGTTTAGTGCTAGGGTTAGGTCTAGTGCTAGGGTTAGGGTTAGGGCTAGGGCTAGGGCTAGGGCTAGGGTTAGGGTTAGGTCTAGGGCTAGGGCTAGGGCTAGGGCTAGGTTTAGGGCTAGGGTTAGGGCTAGGGCTAGGGCTAGGGTTAGGGTTAGGGTTAGGGCTAGGGCAAGGGCTTTTGGAAAATGAAGTGTAACCCTTTCCAGATGGGACAGCTCTGAATTCCCTCAAAATTGAATGTGAATGGTGTTTTCAGGTGTATTCAATCAGCAGCATTCAGGTCTCCTGCTAAACAATTGCCTAAATTTTTCTGGGTTTCTGTTCCTGTTAGATTTTTCCTTTCCAAATTTTGTATTTGACACCATATAAAAATGAGGTTAGACATAGTATGCTTAAAGCAATAAATAACACATGATGTGGGTTTTCATTCTTAGAAATCTACAGGCAACACGACCAAGATGAGTTTTTGTGTTTTGGAAAATGAAATATAACTCTTTTGCCGAGGGGACAGCTCTGATTTCCCTGCAAATCGAGTGTGAATGGGAGTTTCAAGTGTATTCCATCGGCAGCATTCAGGTCTCTTGATTGGCAATTGCCTGAATTTGTTCTGGGTTTCTGTTTGTTTTGCCTTCTTCCTTTCCAAATTTTGTATCCTGGCAGCATAGAAAAATGAGGTTAGGCAGCGTATCCATAATGCAATAAAACACAGCAAATTGGCATTTCACGCTTATATATGTACAGGCAACACATGCAAGATGAGGTTTTGTGTTTTGCAAAATATAATGTAACCCTTTTGCGGAGGAGAAAGCTCTGAATTCCCTCCAAATCGAGTGTGAACTGGATTTTCAGGTGTATTCAATCATCAGCATTCAGGTCTCTTGACTGGCTATTGCCTCAATTTGTTCTGGGTTTCTCTTCATTGTACATTCTTACTTTCCCAATTTTGGATCCTGACACCATACAAAAATGTGGTTAGGCAGAGTATCCATATTGCAATAAAACCAAGCAAATTGTGGTTCCATGCTTAGAAATCTACAGGCAGCAAGACCAAGATGAGTTTTTGTGTTTTGGAAAATGAAATATAACTCTTTGCCGAGGGGACAGCTCTGAATTCCCTCCAAATCGAGTGTGAATGGGATTTTCAGGTATATTCAATTGGCAGCATTCAGGTCTCATGATAGGCAACTGCCTCAACTTGTTCTGGGTTTGTGTTTGTTTTGCCTTCTTCCTTTCTCAATTTTGTATTCTGACACCATACAAAAATGAGTTTAGGCAGAGTATTCATAATAAAATAAAAAACACAGTAAATTGGCATTTCACGATTAGAAATCTACAGGCAAAAGACCAAGATAATGTTATGTGATTTTGAAAATGAAATACAACACTTTTGCCAAGGGGACAGCCCTGAATTCCCTCCAAATTGAGTTTGAATGGATTTTCATGTGTATTCAATCGACAGCATTCCGGTCCCATGACTGGCAATTGCCTCAGTTTGTTCTGGGTTTGTGTTTGTTTTGCCTTCTTCCTTTCTGAATTATGTATTCTGACACCATACAAAAATGAGGTTAGGCAGAGTATTCATAATAAAATACAAAACACAGGAAATTTGCATTTCATGCTTACAAATCTACAGGCAACACGACCAGGATAAGGTTATGTGTTTTTTGGAAAATGAAATGCAACCCTTTTCCAGAGGGGACAGCTCTGAATTCCCTCCAAATCGAGTGTGAATGGGATTTTCAGGTGTATTCAATCGGCAGCATTCAGGTCTCCTGCTAGGCAATTGCCTGAATATGTTCTGCGTTTGTGTTTGTTTTGCCTTCTTCCTTTCTGAATTTTGTATTCTGACACCATACAAAAATGAGTTTAGGCAGAGTATTCATAATAAAATACAAAACACAGTAATTTGGCATTTCTTGCTTAGAAATCTACTTGCAACATGACCAAGATAAGGTTATGTGTTTTGGAAAATTAAATGTAACACTTTTCCAGAGGGGACAGTTCTGAATTCCCTCCAAATCAATTGTGAATGGTGTTTTCAGGTATATTCAATCTAAAACATTCAGGTCTCCTGCTAAGCAATTGCCTCAATTTGGTCTGGGTTTCTCTTCGTGTTACTTTCTTCCTTTTCCAATTTTGTATTCAGACAGCATACAAAAATGAGGTTAGGCAGAGTATCCATAATGCAATAAAAAACAAAGCAAATTGGTATTTTATGCTTAG
Organism: Sylvilagus floridanus; assembly: GCA_949820135.1. Classification (NCBI taxonomy): domain Eukaryota; kingdom Metazoa; phylum Chordata; class Mammalia; order Lagomorpha; family Leporidae; genus Sylvilagus; species Sylvilagus floridanus. The sequence continues at coordinate 136,967,647 of OX463233.1, read as the reverse complement.
AAATCTACATGCAACACGACCAAGATGTGTTTTTGTGTTTTGGAAAATGAAATGCAAGACTTTTGCTGAGGGCACAGCTCTGAATTCCCTCCAAAATGAGTGTGAATGGGATTTTCAGGTGTATTCAATCGGCAGCATTCAGGTCTCCTGCTAGGCAATTGCCTGAATTTGTTCTGGGTTTGTGTTTGTTTTACCTTCTTCCTTTAAGAACTGTGTATTCTGACACCATACACAAATGAGGTTAGGCAGAGTATTGATATTGCAATAATAAAAAAGGCAATATCTGGGTTTCATGCTTAGAAATCTACAGGCAACAAGACCAAGATGAGGTTTTGTGTTTTGGAAAATGAAATACAACACTTTTGCCGAGGGGACAGTCCTGAATCCCTCCAAATCAAGTGTGAATGGGATTTTCATGTGTATACAATCGACAGCATTCAGGTCTCATGCCTGGCAATTGCCTCAATTTGTTCTGGGTTTGTGTTTGTTTTGCCTCCTTCCTTTCTTTTTGTATCCTGACACCATACAAAAATGAGTTTAGGCAGAGTATTCATAATAAAATACAAAACACAGGAAATTGGCATTTCTTGCTTAGAAATCTACAGGCAACACGACCAAGATATGGTTATGTGTTTTGGAAAATGAGATGTAACACTTTCCAGATGGGACAGCTCTGAATTCCCTCGAAATTGAATGTGAATGGTGTTTTCAGGTGTATTCAATCAGCAGCATTCAAGTCTCTTGCTAAGCAACTGCCTCAATTTGTTCTGGGTTTCTCTTCGTGTTACTTTCTTCCTTTCCCAATTTTTATTCAGACACCATACAAAAATGAGGTTAGGCAGAGTGTCCTTAAAGCAATAAATAACACAGGAAATGGCGTTTCCTTCTTAGAAATCTACAGGAAACATGAACAAGATGATTTTTTCTGTCTTGGAAAATGAAATGTAACTCTTTTGCCGAGGGGCCAGCACTGAATTCCTTCCAAATCGAGTGTGAATTCGATTTTCAGGTGTATTGAATCGGAAGCATTCATGTCTCTTGATTGGCAATTGCCTCAATTTGTTCTGGGTTTGTGGTTGTTTTGCCATTTTTTTTTAATTTTGTATTGTAACACCATACAAAAATATGTTTAGGCAGAGTATTCATAATAAAATACAAAACAGAGTAAATTGGCATTTCATGCTTAGAAATCTACAGGCAACACGACCAAGATAAGGTTATGTGTTTTGGAAAATGAAATGTAATACTTTTCCAGAGGGGACAGCTCTGAATTCCCTCCAAATCAAGTGTGAATGGGATTTTCAGGTGTATTCAATCGGCAGCATTCAGGTCTCCTGCTAGGCAATTGCCTGAATTTCTTCTGGGTTTGTGTTTGTTTTACCTTCTTCCTTTCCAAATTTGTATTCTGACACCATACGAAAATGAGTTTAGGCAGAGTATCCATATTGCAATAATAAAAAAAAGCAAATCGGGGTTTCATGCTTAGAAATCTACAGGCAACAAGACCAAGATGAGGTTTTGTGTTTTGGAAAATGAAATACAACACTTTTGCCGAGGGGACAGCACTGAATTCCCTCCAAATCAAGTGTGAATGGATTTTCATGTGTATTCAATCGAGAGCATTCAGGTCTCATGCCTGGCAATTGCCTCAGTTTGTTCTGGGTTTGTGTTTGTTTTGCCTTCTTCCTTTCTGAATTTTGTATACTGACACCATACAAAAATGAGTTTAGGCAGAGTATTCATTAAGTATACAAAACTCAGGAAATTGGCATTTTATGCTTAGAAATCTACAGGCAACATGACCAAGATAAGGTTATGTGTTTTGGAAAATGAAATGTAACCCTTTCCAGTGGGGACAGCTCTGAATTCCCTCAAAATTGAATATGAATGGTGTTTTCAGGTGTATTCAATCAGCAGCATTCAGGTCTCCTGCTAAACAATTGCCTAAATTTTTCTGGGTTTCTGTTCCTGTTAGATTTTTCCTTTACAAATTTTGTATTCTGACACCATACAAAAATGAGGTTAGACATAGTATCCTTAAAGCAATAAATAACACAGGATGTGGCTTTTCATTCTTAGAAATCTACAGGCAACACGACCAAGATGTGTTATTGTGTTTTGGAAAATGAAATGTAACACTTTTGCCAAGGGGACAGCTCTGAATTCCCTCCAAATCGAGTGTGAATGGGATTTTCAGGTGTATTCAATCGGCAGCATTCAGGTCTCCTGCTAGGCAATTGCCTGAATTTCTTCTGGGTTTGTGTTTGTTTTGCCTTCTCCCTTTCCAAATTTTGTATTCTGACACCATACAAAATGAGGTTATGCAGATTATCCATAAAGCAATAAAAAACACTGCAAATTCGTGTTTCACACTTGGAAATCTACAGGCCACCTGACCAAGATGAGGTTTTGTGTTTTGGAAAATGAAATACAACTCTTTTGCCAAGCGGAAAGCTCTGAATTCCCTCCAAATCGAGTGTGAATGGGATTTTCAGATGTATTCAATCAGCAGCATTCAGGTCTCTTGATTGGTAATTGCCTCATTTGTACTGGGTTTGTGTTTGTTTTGCCTTCTTCCTTTCTCAATTTTGTATTCTGACACCATACAAAAATGAGGTTAGGCAGCGTATCCATAATGAACTAAAAAACACAGCAAATTGGTGTTTCACGCTTAGAAATCTACAGGCAACAGGACCAAAATGATTTTTTATGTTTTGCAAAATGTAATATGACCCTTTCGCCATCTGGACAGCACTTAATTCCCTCCAAATTCAGTGTGAATTGGATTTTCAGGTGTATTCAATCAGTAGCATTCAGGTTTCTTTCTAGGCAATTGCCAAAATTTGGTCTGGGTTTGTGTTTTTTTTGCCTTCTTTCTTTCCAAATTTTGTATTCTGACACCATACAAAATGAGGTTAGGCAGAGTATCCATAAAGCAATAAAAAACACTGCAATTTCGTGTTTCACGCTGAGAAATCTACAGGCAACACGAGCAAGATGAGTTTTTGTGTTTTGGAAAATGAAATGTAACACTTGTCAAGAGGGGACAGCTCTGAATTCTCTCCAAATCGAGTTTGAATGGGATTTCAGGTCTATTCATTCCGCAGCATTCAGGTCTCTTGATTGGCAATTGCCTAAATTTGTTCTGGGTTTCTGTTTGTTTTGCCTTCTTCCTTTCCAAATTTTGTATCCTGGCAGCATAAAAAAATGAGGTTAGGCAGCGTATCCATAATGCAATAAAACACAGCAAATTTGCATTTCACGCTTATATATGTACAGGCAACACAAGCAAGATGAGGTTTTGTGTTTTGCAAAATATAATGTAAACCTTTTGCGGAGGGGAAAGCTCGGAATCCCCTCCAAATCGAGTGTGAATTGGATTTTCAGGTGTATTCAATCATCAGCATTCAGGTCTTTTGACTGGTAATTGCCTCAATTTGTTCTGGGTTTCTCTTCAATGTACATTCTTACTTTCCAAATTTTGGATCCTAACACCATACAAAAATGAGGTTAAGCAGAGTATCCATATTGCAATAAAAAACCAAGCAAATTGGGCTTCCATGCTTAGAAATCTACAGGCAACAAGACCAAGATGAGTTTCTGTGTTTTGAAAACTGAAATATAACTCTTTGCCGAGGGGACAGCTCTGAATTCCCTCCAAATCGAGTGTGAATGGGATTTTCAGGTGTATTCAATCGGCAGCATTCAGGTCTCCTGGTAGGCAATTGCCTCAATTTGTTCTGCGTTTGTGTTTGTTTTGCCTTCTTCCTTTCTCAATTTTGTATTCTGACACCATACAAAAATGAGTTTAGGCAGAGTATTCATGATAAAATAAAAAACACAGTAAATTGGTATTTCACGATTAGAAATCTACAGGCAAAAGACCAAGATAATGTTATGTGATTTGGAAAATGAAATACAACACTTTTGCCAAGGGGACAGCCCTGAAAACCCTCCAAATCGAGTGTGAATGGATTTTCAAGTGTATTCAATCGACAGCATTCCGGTCTCATGCCTGGCAATTGCCTCAGTTTGTTCTGGGTTTGTGTTTGTTTTGCCTTCTTCCTTTCTGAATTTTGTATTCTGACACCATACAAAAATGAGGTTAGGCAGAGTATTCATAATAAAATACAAAACACAGGAAATTGGCATTTCATGCTTAGAAATCTACAGGCAACACGACCAGGATAAGGATATGTGCTTTTTGGAAAATGAGATGTAACCCTTTCCAGAGGGGACAGCTCTGAATTCCCTCCAAATCAAATGTGAATGGTGTTTTCAGGTGTATTCAATCAGCAGCATTCAGGTCTCCTGCTAAGCAATTGCCTCAATTTGTTCTGGGTTTCTGTTCGTGTCACATTCTTCCTTTCCCAATTTTGTATTCAGACACCATACAAAAATGAGGTTAGGCAGAGTATCCATAATGCAATAAAAAACAAAGCAAATTGGTATTTTATGCTTAGAAACCTACATGCAACACGACAAAGATGTGTTTTTGTGTTTTGGAAAATGAAATGTAACACTTTTGCCGAGGGCTCAACTCTGAATTACCTCCAAATCGAGTGTGAATGGGATTTTCAGGTGTATTCAATCAGCAGCATTCAGGTCTCCTGCTAGGCAATTGCATTAATTAGTTCTGGGTTTGTATTTGTCTTGCCTTCTTCCTTTAGGAATTGTGTATTCTGACACCATACAAAAATGAGTTTAGGCAGAGTATTCATATTAATATACAAAACTCAGTGAATTGGCATTTTATGCTTAGAAATCTACAGGCAACACGACCAAGATAAGGTTATGTGTTTTGGAAAATGAAATGTAACACTATTCCAGATGGGACAGCTCTGAATTCCCTCCAAATCGAGTGTGAATGGAATTTTAAGGTGTATTCAATTGTCAGCATTCATGTCTCCTGAAGGCAATTGCCAAATTTTTTCTGGGTTTATGTCTTTTTTACCTTCTTCATTTCCAAATTTGTATTCTGACACCATACAAAAATGAGGTTATGCAGAGTATCCATGTTGCATTGAAAAACACTGCAATTTCATGTTTCACCCATAGAAATCTACAGTCAACAAGACCAAGATGAGGTTTTGTGTTTTGGAAAATGAAATATAACTCTTTTGCCGAGGGGACAGCACTGAATTCCCTCCAAATCGAGTGTGAAGGTGATTTTCAGGTGTATTCAATTGGCAACATTTGGTCTCGGGCTAGGCAATTGCCTAAATTTGTTTTGAGTTTGTGTTTGTTTTGCCTTCTTCATTTCTGAATGTTGCATTCTGACAGTATACAAAAACGAGTTTAGGCAGAGTATTCATAATAAAATACAAAACACAGTAAACTTGCATTTCATGCTTAGAAATCTACAAGCAACATGACCAAGATAAGTTTATATGTTTTGGAAAATTAAATGTAACCCTTTTCCAAATGGGGCAGCTCTGAATTCCCTCCAAAATGAGTGTGAATGTGATTTTCAGGTGTATTCCATCTGCAGCATTTAGGTCTCCTGCTAGGCAATTGCCTAAATTTGTTCTGGGTTTTTGTTTGTTTTGCCTTCTTCGTTTCCAAATTTTGTATTCTGACACCATACAAAAATGAGGTTACGCAGAGTGTCCTTAAAGCAATAAATAACACAGGAAATGGCGTTTCCTACTTAGAAATCTACAGGAAACATGAACAAGATGATTTTTTCTGTTTTGGAAAATGAAAAGTAACCCTTTTGCTGAGGGGACAGCACTGAATTCCTTCCAAACTGAGTGTGAATTCGATTTTCAGGTGTATTGAATCGGAAGCATTCATATCTCTTGATTGGTAATTGCCTCAATTTCTTCAGGGTTTGTGGTTGTTTTGCCATTTTTTTTTTTAATTTTGTATTGTAACACCATACAAAAATATGTTTAGGCAGAGTATTCATAATAAAATACAAAACAGAGTAAATTGGCATTTCATGCTTAGAAATCTACAGGCAACACGACCAAGATAAGGTTATGTGTTTTGGAAAATGAAATGTAATACTTTTCCAGAGGGGACAGCTCTGAATTCCCTCCAAATCAAGTGTGAATGGGATTTTAAGGTGTAATCTATTGGCAGCATTCAGGTCTCCTGCAAGGCAATTGCCTAAATTTGTTCTGGGTTTGTGTTTGTTTTGCATTCTTCCTTTCCAAATTTGTATTCTGATACCATACAAAAATGAGTTTAGGTAGAGTATCCATATTGCAATAATAAAAAAAGCAAATCGGGGTTACATGCTTAGAAATCTACAGGCAACACGACCAAGATAAGGTTATGTGTTTTGGAAAATGAAATGTAATACTTTTCCAGAGGGGACAGCTCTGAATTTCCGCCAAACTGAGTGTGAATGGGAGTTTCAGGTCTATTCAATCGGCACCATTCATGTCTCTTGATTGGCAATTGCCTAAATTTGTTCTGGGTATGTGTTTGTTTTGCCTTCTTCCTTTCTGAATTTTGTATACTGACACCATACAAAAATGAGGTTAGGCAGAGTATCCATAATGCAATAAAAAACACAGCAAATTGGCGTTTTATCCTTAGAAATCTATAGGCAACACGACCAAGATGAATTTTTGTGTTTTGCAAAATGTAATGTAAAACTTTTACAGTGTGAACAGCACTGAATTCCTTCTAAATTCAATTTGAATTGGATTTTCAGTAGTATTCAATCAGCAGGAATTAGGTTTCTTTCTAGGCAATTGGCTAAATTTGATCTGGGTGTGTGTGTTTTGCCTTCTTCTTCAAAAATTATGTAATCTGACACCATACAAAAATGAGGTTAGGTGGAGTATCCATAATGCAATAAAAAACAAAGTAAAATGGCATTTCATGTTTAACAAAATACAGGCAACCCGACCAAGATGAGGTTTTGTGTTTTGGAAAATGAAATATAACTCTTTTGTCCAGGGAAAGCTCTGAATTCCCTCCAAATCCAGTGTGAATGGGATTTTCAGGTGTATTCACTCAGCAGCATTCAGGTTTATTTCGAGGGAATTGGCTAAATTTGATCTGGGTGTGTGTTTGTTTTGCCTTCTTCCTTTCAAAATTTGTATTTGGACACCATACCAACATGAGTTTAGGCGGTGTATTCATAATGAAATTAAAAACACATCAAGATGGTGATTCACACTTAGAAATCTACAGGTAACACTACCTCGATAAGGTTTTGTGTTTTGGAAAATGAAATACAACACTTTTGGCGAGGGGACAGCACTGAATTCCATCCAAATCGAGTTTGACTTGGATTTTCACGTGTATTAAATCAGCAGCAATCAGGTTTATTTCTAGGAAATTGGATAAATTTGTTCTGGTTTTGTGTTTGTTTTGCCTTCTTCCTTTCCAAATTTTGTATTCTGACACCATACAAACATGAGGTTAGGCAGAGTATCCATAATGCAATAAAAAACACATCAAATTGGCGTTTCACGCTTAGAAATACAGGCAACATGACCAAGACGATTATTTGTGTTTTGCAAAATATAATGTAAAACTTTTGCAGTGTGGACGGCACTGAATTCCTTCTAAATTCAGTGTGAATGGGATTTTCAGTGGTATTCAATCAGCAGAAATTAGGATTCTTTCTAGGAAATTGGCTAAATTTGTTCTGGGTTTCTGTTTGTTTTGCCTTCTTCCTTTCCAAATTTTGTATTCTGACACCATACAAAAATGAGGTTAGGCAACCTATCCATAATGCAATAAAAAACAAAGTAAATTGGCGTTTCATGCTTAACAATCTACAGGCAACACGACCAAGATGAGGTTTTGTGTTTTGGAAAAAGAAATATAACTATTTGCCGAGTGGAAAGCTCTGAATTCCCTCCAAATGGAGTGTGAATCAGATTTTCAGGTGTATTCAATCAGCAGCATTCAGATCTTGATTGGAAATTGCCTAACTTTGTTCTGGGTTTCTGTTTGTTTTGCCTTCTTCCTTTCCTAATTTTGTATTCAGACAACAAACAAAATGAGGTTAGGCAGAGTATCCATAAGGAAATAAAAAACAGTGCAAATTAGTGTTTCATGCTTAGAAGTGTACAAGCAACACGACCAAGATTATATTTTGTGTTTTGGAAAATGAAATAAAGTTCTTTTGCTGAGGCGAAAGCTCTGAATTCCATCCAAATCAAGTGTGAATTGGATTTTCAGGTGTATTCAATTATCAGCATTCAGGTTTCTTTCTAGGCAATTGGATACATTTGATCTGGGTGTGTGTTTGTTTTGCCTTCTTCCTTTCAAAATTATGTAATCTGAAACCATACAAAAATGAGGTTAGGCGGTGTATCCATAATGCAATAAAAAACAAAGTAAATGGCGTTTCATTCTTAACAATCTACAGGCAACACGACCAATACGAGGTTTTGTGTTTTGGAAAATGAAATATAACTCTTTTGCCGAGGGGACAGCTCTGAATTCCCTCCAAATCGAGTGTGAATGGGATTTTCAGGTGTATTCACTCAGCAGCATTCAAGTCTCTTGATTGGCAATTGCCTAAATTTGTTCTGGGTTTGTGTTTGTTTTGCCTTCTTCCTTTCCAAATTTTGTATTCTGACACCATGCACTCATGAGGTTAGGCGGTGTATTCAAATGAAATAAAAAACACAGTATATTGGCGTTTCACGCTTAGAAATCTACAGGCAACAGACCAAGATGAGGTTTTGTGTTTTGGGAAATGTAATGTAACCCTTAGGCGAGGAGACAGCCCTGAATTTCCTCCAAATTCAGTGTGAATCGGATTTTCAGGTATATTCAATCAGCAGCATTAAGGTCTCTTGAATCGCAATTGCCTCAATTTGCTCTATGTTTATGTTTGTTTGGCCTTCTTGCTTTCCAAATTTTGTATTCTGACACCATGCAAACATGATGTTAGGCGGTGTATTCATAATGAAATAAAAAACAAAGCAAGTTGGCGTTTCACACTTAGAAATCCACAGTGAACACCACGAAGATAAGGTCTTGTGTTTTGGAAAATGAAATACACCCCTTTTTTTTTATAACTCTTTTATTTAAAGAATATAAATTTCCAAAATACAGCTTATAGATTACAATGGCTTCCCCCCCATAACTTCCCTCCCACCTGCAACCCTCCCCTTTCCCACTCCCTCTCCCCTTGCTTCACATCAAGATCATTTTCAATTCGCTTTATATACAGAAGTTCAGTTTACTATATATTAAGTAAAGATTTCAACAGTTTGCCCTCACATAGCAACACAAAGTGAAAAATACTGTTGGAGTACTAGTTATAGTATTAATTCACAATGTATAGCACATTAAGGACAGAGATCCTACATGACATATATTTTTAAAATTGATTAATTTTCTATGCAATTTCCAAGGTAACACCAAGATTTTTTTTTCATTTTTAATTATCTATATACAGAAGATTGATTCAGTATATACTAAGTAAAGATTTCATCAGTTTGCACCCACACAGAAACACAAAGTGTAAAATACTGTTTCAGTACTAGTTATAGCATTACTTCACATTGGACAACACATTAAGGACAGATCCCACATGAGATGTAAGTACACAGTGACTCCTGAAGTTGATTTAACAATTTGACACTCTTGTTTATGGCGTCAGTAATCTCCCAAGGCTCTAGTCATGAGTTGCCGAGGCTATAGAAGCCTTTAGGGTTCACCGACTTCGATCTTATTCCGACAGGGTCATAGTCAAAGTGGAGGTTCTCTCCTCCCTTCAGAGAAACGTACCTCCTTCTTTGATGGCCCCGTTTGTTCCACCGGGATCTCACTCACAGAGATCTTTCATTTAGGTCTTCTTTTTTTTCCAGAGTGTCTTGGCTTTCCATGCCTAGAATATTCTCATGGGCTCTTGAGCCAGATCTGAATGCCTTAAGGGCTGATTCTGAGGCCAGAGTGCTATTTAGGACATCTGCCATTCTATGAGTCTGCTGTGTATCTCGCTTCCCATGTTGGATCATTCTTTCCCTTTTTGATTCTATCAGTTAGTATTAGCAGACACTAGTCTTGTTTGTGTCAGACCTTTGACTCTTAGACCTATCAGTGTGATCAATTGTGAACTGAAATTGATCACTTGGACTAGTGAGGTGGCCTTGGTACATGCCACCTTGATGGGATTGTATTGGAATTCCCTGGCACAATTCTAACTCCATCATTTGGGGCAGTTCCGATTGAGCATGTCCCAAATTGTACATCTCCTCCCTCTCTTATTCCCACTCTTATATTTCACAGGGATCACTTTTCAGTTAACATTTAAACACCTAAGAATAATTGTTTGTTAATTACAGAGTTCAACCAATAGTACTAGAATAAAAAAAAATTACTAAAATGGATAAAGTATTACATTGTACAACAACAGTCAGCACAAGAGCTGATCAAGTTACTGTTTCTCATAGTGTCCATTTCACTTCAATAGGTTTCACCTTTGGTGCTCAATTAGTTGTCACCGATCAGGGAGAACATATGATATTTGTCCCTTTGGGACTGGCTTAATTCACTCAGAATGATGTTTTCCAGATTCCTCCATCTTATTGCAAATGACCAGATTTCATTGTTTTTGACTGCTGTATAGCATTCTATAGAGTACATGTCCCATAATTTCTTTATCCAAATGTATGCTTTGAATTCCCTGTGATCTTTTGCTGTGAGGTTCCCTTCGTTTATCTTCTTTCATGTTGATGGCCGTGTTTCTGTGTTTCTGTGTGTAACACATCTTTAAGTATCTTTTGCAGGGCTGGACGAGTGGCAACAAATTCTTTCAATTTTTGTTTGTTATGAAAGGTCTTTATTTCACCTTCATTCACAAATGAGAGCTTGGCAGGATATAATATTCTGGGCTGGCAGTTTTTCTCTCTAAGTACCTGGGCTATGTCTCGCCATTCCCTTCTAGCTTGTAGGGTTTCTGATGAGAAGTCTGCCGTGAGTCTAATTGGAGATCCTCTGAGTGTAATTTGACGTTTCTCTCTTGCGCATTTTAGGATCTTTTCTTTCTGTTTCACTGTGGTGAGTTTAATTACAACGTGTCATGGTGAGGACCTCTTTTGGTCATGTTTATTAGGGGTTCTATGAGCTTCCTGTACTAGGATGTCTCTGTCCTTCTCCAAAACTGGGAAATTTTCTGCTATTATCTCAATAAAAAGGCATTCTAATCCTTTCTCCCTCTCCATGCCTTCAGGAACTCCTAGAACTCGAATGTTGGGTTTTTTAATAGTATCCTGTAGATTCCCAACAATATTTTTTAGATTTCTAATTTCCTCTTCTTGTCTTTGGTTTGACTGTATAGTTTCCTGTGCTCTGTCTTCTAAGTCCGATATTCTCTCTTCTGCCTCACCCATTCTGTTTGTAAGGCTCTCTAATGTGTTTTTCATTTGATCTATTGAATTCTTCACTTCATTATGATTTCTCATCACTATCACAGTTTCATGTTCTACTAGTTGTTTCATTTCAGCTTGATTTCTCCTTAATATTTCATTTTCACGAGAGAGATTTTCTACCTTGTCCATTAAGGATTTCTGTAGTTCAAGAATTTGTTTTTGAGTACTTCTTAGTGTTCTTATCAATTTTGTGAGATCCGCTTCTTGCATCTCTTCTATCTCATCATCTTCGTAATCTTGAATTGGGGTGTCTTTTTCATTTGGGGATGCCATAGTGTCTTCCGTGTTCTTATTACCTCGGTTTTTGCGTTTGTTGTTTGGCATATTGGTTTCTTCGCTGTGGTGTTTTTTTCTTGTTATACTATGACTCTAGATTAAGTGGACTGTCTGCTTTTGATGGAGCCTTAGAGGCTTGAGATGGGTGTGGCCTGAGAGCTCTGTTTGGTTCCTCAGGGTTGAGGGTGTGTCAAAGGTTAGGCGTGGTAAATCTCACTCTGTTACTTTTTTTTTTTTTTTGGTTCAAAAGGAAAGTAATTCCACACAGCTGAATGGAATTGGGGGTAGTTAGCAGGCGAATGATATACCCACAGGAGCCAGAGATCGGAAGCTCTTTCCCAAGGACCAGAGAAGGAATCTTTGCGGCCCTTTGTGTGGGCTGAGATTCTCCTGTAGTCTCCCACTGGGCTGCCAAGGCTACTGAACTGTAGCGTCTCTGGAGAGTACTCACATAAATTCGTGATTTCCGTGAGTTCTCTCCCCCACCGTCTCTTTTTTCACAGTCTCAGTTCATTAGCACCACACATTCATTAGGTTCTAATCTCCTGTTATTTCACCCCTCCCACCCAGAGTCAGGTTTTTCTGCTAGGCTCGGGGCCGGTGCCGACCCGAGGTCGCCCTGCTTATGATGTATTCCAAAATGGCGCCTGCTCTTTGTCTTGCTCACCTTTGAGAGGTGAGTGGAGAGAGAGAAGCTCGTGTCCGTATGGGTCACTTTTTTTCCCCCCCCCCTCTCTCTTCTAGTTAGCCTGGTGAACTTTTCCCCGCAGGGTTTCAAGCCTTGTTCGCTCTAGGCTCCCTTTTCCGCTTCCCTGCTGGTATATCGGGCTATTGAGTTTCTGCTCACCTCGCGTTCCAGCGCTGGTGTGTTGAATCTGCTGCTGGTGTCCCAAACTGCGGGCTCCCACGCTCTCCACTCAGGTCCACTGTGAATCACCAGTTCCGGAAGGGTTTCCTCTGCTGTTTCGTCCCCTACTCTTCCTTGAACCTGCAGTATCTCCACTTTTATTAAACTGTCTCTCCCCAGACTATCGTTGTGCTCCCTTCCTATTCCGCCATCTTGCCGCTCTCTTGAAATACACCCCTTTTGATGAGGGGACAGCACTGAATTCCGTCAAAATCGAGTTTGACTCGGATTTTCACGTGAATTCAATCAGCAGCAATCATGTTTCTTTCTAGGCAATTGGCTAAATTCGATCTGGGTGTGTGTTTGTTTTGCCTTCTTCCTTCCTTCTGTTTTGGGAAATGGAATACAACCCTTTTTTCCTAGGGGACAGCACTGAATTCCATCCAAATTCAGTGTGAATGGGCTTTTCAGATGTATTCAATCAGCAGCATTCAGGTTTCTTGAATTCCAATTGCTTCAATTTACTCTATGTTTGTGTTTGTTTGGCCTTCTTGATTTCCGAATTTTATAGTGTGACGTGATACAGAAATGAGGTTACGCAGTGTATTCATAATGAAATGAAAAACACAGCAAATTGGCATTTTACATTAGAAATCTACAGGCAACAGGAGCAAGAAGAGGTATTGTGTTTTGGAAAATGAAATATAACACTTTTGCCGAGGGGAAAGCTCTGAATTCCCTCCAAGTTGACCGTGAATCAGATTTTCAGGTGTATTCAATCAGCAGCATTCAGGTCTCTTGATTGGCAATTGCCTAAATATGTTCTGGGTTTGTGTTTGTTTTGCCTTCTTCCTTTCCGAATTTTGTATTCTGACACCATGCAAACAATAGGTTATTCAGAGTATCCATAATGAAATGAAAAACTCAGAAATTGGCGTTTCACGCTTAGAAATCTACAGGCAACATGACCAAGATGATTTTTTGTGTTTTGCAAAATGCAATGTGATCCATTTGCCGTGTGGACAGCACTGAATTCCCTCCAAATTCAGATTGACTCGGATTTTCAAGTGTATTCAATCAGCAGCATTCAGGTTTCTTTCTAGGCAATTGCTAAAATTTGTTCTGAGTTTGTGATTGTTTTGCCTTCTTCCTTTCCAAATTTTGTATTCAGACAACAGACAAAATGAGGTTAGGCAGACTATCCATAAAGCAATAAAAAACAGTGTAAATTTGTGTTTCATGCTTAGAGGTGTACAGGCAACACTACGAAGATGATGTTTTGTGTTTTGGAAAAGGAAATATAATTCTTTTCCGAGGGGAAAGCTCTGAATTCCCTCCAAATGGAGTGTGAATGGGATTTTCAGGTGTATTCCATCAGCAGCAATTAGGTTTCTTTCTACGCAATTGGCTAAATTTGATCTGGATTTCTGTTTCTTTTGCGTTCTTCCTTTCCGAATTTTGTATTCTGACCCCATACAAAAATGAGGTTAGGCAGAGTATCCATAATGCAATAAAAAACTAAGCAAATTGGCATTTCACGCTTGGAAATCTGTAGGCAACACGACCAAGATGAATTTTTGTGTTTTGCAAAATGCAATGTCACCCTTTTGCCATGTGGACAGCACTGAATTCCCTCCAAATTCAGTGTGAATCGGATTTTCAGGTGTATTCGATCAGCAGCATTCAGGTCTCTTGATTGGCCATTGTCTCAATTTGTTCTGGGTTTGTGTTTGTTTTGCCTTCTCCATTTCCATATTTTGTATTCAGACAAAAAACAAAATGAAGTTAGGCAGAGTATCCATAAAGCAATAAAAAACAGTGCAAATTCGTGTTTCATGCTTAGAAGTGTACAGGCAACACGACCAAGATGATGTTTTGTGTTTTGGAAAATGAAATATAACTCTTTTGCCGAGGGGAAAGCTCTGAATTCCCTCCAGATTGAGTGTGAATTGGATTTTCTGGTGTATTCAATCAGCAGCAATCAGGTTTCTTTCTAGGCAATTGTCTCAATTTGTTCTGGGTTTGTGTTTCTTTTGCCTTCTTCCTTTCTGAATTTTGTTTTCTTACACCATAGAAAAATGAGTTTCGGCGGTGTATTCATAATGAAATAAAAAACACAGTAAATTGGGGTTTCATGCTTAGAAATCTACAGACAACACGACCAAGATGAGGTTTTGTGTTTTGCAAAATATAATGTAACCCCTTTGCCAAGGGGACGGCCATGAATTCCCTCCGAATTGAGTGTGAATTGGATTTTCGGGTGAATTCAATCAGCAGCATTCAGGTTTCTTTCTAGGCAATTGTCTCAATTTGTTCTGGGTTTGTTTTTGTTTTGCCTTCTTTGTTTAAAAACTTTGTATTCTGACACCACAGAAAAATGAGTTTCGACTTAGTATTCATAATAAAATACAAAACAGAGGAAATTTGCGTTTCACTCTTAGAAATCTACAGGCAACACGAGCAAGATGAGGTTTTGCGTTTTGGAAAATGAAATATAACACTTTTGCTGAAGGGACAGCCCTGAATTCCCTCCAAATCGAGTGTGAATGGAATTTTCAGGTATATTCAATCAGCATCATTCAGGTCTCTTCATTGGCAATTGCCTCAATTTGTTCTTGGTATCTCTTTGTTTTGCCTTCTTCCTTTTGGAAATTTGAATTCTGACAACATAGAAAAATGAGGTTCGGCGGTGTATTCTTAATGATATACGAAACACAGTAAATTGGCATTTCATGCTTCAAAATCTACAGGCAACATTGCAAAGATGAGGTTTTGTGTTTTGGAAAATGAAGTAAAACTCTTTTGCCGAGGGGACAGCTCTGAATTCCCTCCATATTGAGGGTGAATGGGATTTTCAGGTGTATTCAATCGGCAGCATTCAGGTCTCCTGCTATGCAATTGCTAAATTTGTTCTAGGTTTGTTTTGTTTTGCCTACTTTCTTTCTGAATTTTGTATTCTGACATCATACAAAAATGAGGTTAGGCAGAGTATCCATAATGAAATAAAAAACAAAGCAAATTGGCATTTTATGCTTAGAAATCTACAAGGAACACGAACAAGATGAGGTTTTGTGTTTTGGAAAATGAAATATAACTCTTTTGCCAAGGGGACAGCTCTGAATTCCCTCCACATCCAGTCTGAATGGGATTTTCAGGTGTATTCAATCAGTGGCATTTATGTTTCCTTGTAGTCTATTGCTTAAATTTGTTCTGGATATGTGTTTGTTTTGCCTTCTTCCTTTCCAAATTTTGTATTATGACACCATAGAAAAACGAGGTTAGGCAGAGTATCCATAATGCAATAGAAAATACAGGAAATTGGCGTTTCATGCTTAGATATGTACAGGCAAAACAAGCAAGATGAGATTTTGTGTTTTGCAAAATATAATATAACCCTTTTGCCGATTGGACAGCTCTCAATTCCCTCCAAATCGAGTGTGAATAAGATTTTCAGGTGTATTCAATCAGGAGCATTCAGGTTTCTTTCTAGGCAATTGTCTCAATTTGTTCTGGGTTTGTGTTTGTTTTTGCCTTCTTCATTTAAAAATTTTGTATTCTGACACCATACAAAAATGAGGTTAGGCAGAGTATCCATAAAGCAATAACTAACACAGAAAATTGCGTTTCATGCTTAGAAATCTACAGGCAACAGGACTACCATGATTTTTTGTATTTTGGAAAATGAAATATAACTCTTTTGCCGAGGCGACAGCTCTGAATTCCCTCCAAATTTTGTGTGAATGGGAATTTCAAGTGTATTCAATCAGCAGCATTCAGGTTTCTTGAATGGCAATTGCCTCAATTTGTTCTTGGTTTCATTTATTTTACCTTCTTCTTTTCCAAATTTTGTATTCTGACAACATAGGAAATGAGGTTCGTCGCTGTATTCTTAATGAAATACAAAACACAGTAAATTGGCGTTTCGTGCTTAGAAATGTACAGGCAACATGACCAAGATGAGGTTTTATGTTTTGCAAAATATAATGTAATCCTTTTGCTTAGGCGACAGATCTGAATTCCCTACAAATCGAGTGTGAAAGGGATTTTCAGATGTAATCAATCTTCAGCATTCAGGTCTCTTGATTGGCATTTGCCTCAATTTGTTCTGGGTTTGTGTTTATTTTGCCTTCTTCGTTTAAAAATTTTGTATTCATATACCATACAAAAATGAGGTTATGCTGAGTATTCATAATGAAATACAAAACAAAGGAAATTGGCATTTCATGCTAAGAAATGTACAGGCAACACGACCAAGATGAGGTTTTGTGTTTTGGAAAATGAAATATAATTCTTTTGCCGAGGGTATAGCACTGAATTCCCTCCACATCGAGTGTGAAAGGGATTTTCAGGTTTATTCAATCGGCAGCATTCAGGTCTCCTACTGGGCAATTCCTAAATTTGTTCTGGGTTTGGTTTTGTTTTGCCTACTTCCTTTCGGAATTTTTTATTATGACACCATACAAAAATGAGGTTAGTCTGAGTATCCATAAAGCAACAAAAATAAAGCAAATTTGCATTTCATGCTTAGAAATCTACAGGCCACACAACCAAGCTGAGGTATTGTGTTTTGGAAAATGAAATGTAACACTTTTGCTGCTGGGACAGCTCTGAGTTCCCTCTAAATCGAATGTGAATGGTATTTTCAGGTGTATTCAACCAGCGGCATTCAGGTCTCTCGATTGGCAAATGCCTAAATTTTTTCTGGGTTTCTGTTTGTTTTGCTTTCTTCTTTTCAGAATTCTGTATTCTGGCCCAATACAAAAATGAGTTCAGGCAGAATATTCATAATGAAATAAAAAACTCAGGAAATTGGCATTTTATGGTTAGAAATCTACAGGAAACACGAATAAGATGATGTTTTGTGTTTTAGAAAATGAAATATTACACTTTTCCAGAGGGGACAGTTCTGAATTACCTCCAAATCGAGTGTGAATGTGATTTTCAGGTGTATTCAATCAGCGGCATTCAGGTTTCATTCTAGGCAATTGCCTAAATTTGTTCTGGGTTTGTGTTTGTTTTGCCTTCTTCCTTTCCAAATTTTGTATTCTGACACCATACAAAAATGAGGTTAGGCAGAGTATCCATAATGCAATAAAAAACTAAGCAAATTGGCATTTCACGCTTAGATATGTGCAGGAAACACAAGCAAGATGAGGTTTTGTGTTTTGGAAAATGAAATATAACACTTTTGCTGAGGGGACAGCTCTGAAATCTCTCCAAATCGAGTGCGAATGGGATTTTCAGGTGTATTCAATCAGCAGCATTCAGGTTTCTTTCTAGGCAATTGCCAAAATTTGTTCAGGGTTTGCGTGTGTTTTGCCTTCTTCCTTTCTGAATTTTGTATTCTGAAACCTTACAAAAATGAGTTTAGGCAGAGTATTCATAATGAAATAAAAGCAAAGCAAATTGGCGTTTCATGCTTAGAAATCTACAGGCAACATGACCAAGATAAGGTAATGTGTTTGGAAAATGAAATGTAACCCTTTTCCAGAGGGGACAGCTCTGAATTCCCTCCAAATCGAGTGTGAATGAGATTTTCAGGTGTATTCAATCGGCAGCATTCAGGTCAACTGCTAGGTAATTGCCTAAACTTGTTCTGGGTTTGTGTTTGCTTTACATTCTTGCTTTCCAAATTTGGTATTCTGACACCATACAAAAATGAAGTTAGGCAGAGTATCCATATTGCATTAAGAAACCCTGCAAATTCGTGTTTCATGCATAGAAATCTACAGGCAACAAGACCAAGATGAGGATTTCTGTTTTGGAAAATGAAATATAACTCTTTTGCCAAGAGGACAGCTCCTAATTCCCTCCACATCGAGTGTGAATGGGGTTTTCAGGTGTATTCAATCGGCAGCATTCAGGTCTCTTGATTGGCAATTGCCTCAATTTGTTCTGTGTTTGTGTTTGTTTTACCTTCTTTCTTTCTGAATTTTGTATTCTGACACCATACAAAAACGAGTTTAGGCAGAGTATTCATAATGAAATAAAAAACAAAGCAAATTGGCGTTTCATGCTTAGAAATCTACAGGCAACAGGACCAAGATGAGGTTTTGTGTTTTGGAAAATGAAATGTAAATCTTTTGCCAAGTGGAGAGGTCAGAATTCCCTCCAAATCGAGTGTGAATGAGATTTTTAGGTGCCTTCATTCAGCAGCATTCTGGTCTCTTGATTGAATAATTGCCTAAATTTCTTCTTGGTTTCTCTATGCTTTGCCTACTTCCTTTCTGAATTTTGTATTCTGACACCATACAAAAACGAGTTTAGGTAGAGTATTCATAATGAAATAAAAAACAAAGCAAATTGGCGTTTCATGCTTAGAAATCTACAGGCAAAATGACCAAGATAATGTTATGTGTTTTGGCAAATGAAATGTAACTCTTTTGCTGAGGACAATGCCCTGAATTCCCTCCAAATCGTGTGTGAATGGGAATTTCAAGTGTATTCAATCGGCAGCATTCAGGTCTCCTGGTAGGCAATTGCCTAATTTTGTTCTGGGTTAGTGTTTGTTTTGCCTTCTTCCTTTCTGAATTTTGCATTCTGACACCATACAAAAATGAGTTTAGGCAGAGTATTCATAATAAAATACAAAACACAGTAAACTTGCAATTCATGCTTAGAAATCTACAGGCAACACGACCAAGATGATTTTTGTATTTTGACAAATGAAATGTAACCCTTTTCCAGAGGGGACAGCTCTGAATTCCCTCTAAATCGAGTGTCAATGGGATTTTCAGGTGTATAAAATCGTCAGCTTTCAGGTCTCTTGATTGGCAATTGCCTAAACATGTTCTGGGTTTGTGTTTGTTTTACTTTCTGACTTTCTGAATTTTGTATTCTGAAACCTTACAAAAATGAGTTTAGGCAGAGTATTCATAATAATATACAAAACTCAGGAAATTGGCAATTTATGCTTAGAAATCTACAAGCAAAACGACCAAGATAAGGTTATGTGTTATGGAAAATGAAATGCAACCCTTTTCCAGAGGGGACAGCTCTGAATTCCCTGCAAATCGAGCAAGAATGGGATTTTCAGGTGTACTCCATCGGCAGCATTCAGGGCTACTGCTAGGCAATTGCCTCAATTTGTTATGATTTGTGTATGTTTTGCCTTCTTCCTTTCTGAATTTTGTATTCTGACACCATACAAAAACGAGTTTAGGCAGAGTATTCATAATGAAATAAAAAACAAAGGAAATTGGCCTTTCATGCTTAGAAATATACAGGCAACAAGACCAAGATAAGGTTATGTGTTTTGGAAAATGAAATATAACACTTTTGCCGAGAGGAATGCTCTGAATTCCCTCCAAATCATTTGTAAATGGGAATTTCAGGTGTATACAATTGGCAGCATTCAGGTCTCCTGCTAGGCAATTGCCTCAATTTGTTCTGGGTTTGTGTTTGTTTTGCCTTCTTCCTTTCTGAATTTTGCATTCTGACACCATACAAAAACGAGTTTAGGCAGTGTATTCATAATGAAATAAAAAAACAAAGGAAATTGGCATTTCATGCTTAGAAATCTACAGGCAACAGGACCAACATAAGGTTATGTGTTTTGGAAAATGAAATATAACTCTTTTGCCTTGGGGACAGCTCTGAATTACCTCCAAATCGTGTGTGAATGGGAATTTCAGGTGTATTCAATCTAAAACATTCAGGTCTCCTGCTAGGCAATTGCCTCAATTTGTTCTGGGTTTGTGTATGTTTTGCCTTCTTCCTTTCTGAATTTTGTATTCTGACAACATACAAAAATGAGTTTAAGCAGGGGATTCATAATAAAATACTAAACACAGTAAACTTGCATTTCATGCTTAGAAATGTACAGGCAACAGGACTAACATGATTTTTTGTATTTTGGAAAATGAAAGGTAAAACTTTTGCCGAGGGGACAGCTCTGAAATCCCTCCAAATCGACTGTGAATGGGATTTTCAGGTGTATTCAATTGGCAGCATTCAGGTCTCCTGATTGGCAATCGCCTCAATTAGTTCTGGGTTTGTGTTTGTTTTGCCTTCTTCCTTTCTGAATGTTGTATTCTGACACCATACAAAAACGAGTTTAGGCAAAGTATTCATAATAAAATAGAAAACACAGTAAATTGGCATTTCATGCTTATAAATCTACAGCAACATGACCAATGTAACGTAATGTGTTTGGAAAATGAAATGTAACACTTGTCAAGAGGGGACAGCTCTGAATTCCCACCAAATTGAGTGTGAATGAGATTTTCAGGTGTATTCAATCGGTAACATTCAGGTCTCCTGCTAGGCAATCGCCTAAATTTGTTCTGGGTTTGTGTTTGTTTTTCCTTCTTCTTTTGTGATTTTTTATTCAGACACCATACGAAAATGAGGTTAGGCAGAGTCCACAAAGCAATATATAACACAGGAAATGGTGTTTCATGCTTAGAAATGTACAGGCAAAACCACCAAGATGAGTTTTTGTGTTTTGGAAAATGAAATGTAACGCTTTTCCAGAGGGGACAGCTCTGAATTCCCTCCAAATCGAGTGTGAATGGGATTTTCAGGTGTATTCAATCGGCAGCATTCAGGTCTCCTGCTAGGCAATTGCCTCAATTGGTTCTGGGTTTGTGTTTGTTTTACCTTCTTCCTTTCCAAATTTTGTATTCTGACACCATACAAAAATGAGGTTAGGCAGGGTCCACAAGCAATAAATAACACAGGAAATGGCGATTCATGCTTAGAAATCTACAGGCAACATGACCAAGATGAGTTTTTGTGTTTTGGAAAATGAAATGTAACCGTTTTCCAGGGGGGACAGCTCTGAATTCCCTCCAAATCGCTTGGGAATGAGATTTTCAGGTGTATTCAATCGGCAGCATTCAGGTCTCCTGCTAGGCAACTGGCTAAATTTGTTCTGGATTTGTGTTTCTTTTGCCTTCTTTCTTTCCAAATTTTGTATTCTGACACCACACAAAAATGAGTTTAGGGAGAGTATTCATAATGAAATAAAAAACAAAGGAAATTGGTGTTTCATGCTTAGAAATCTACAGGCAACATGACCAAGATAAGGTTATGTGTTTTGGAAAATGGTATATAATTCTTTTGACGAGGGGACAGCTCTGAATTCCCTCCAAATCGTGTGTGAATGGTATTTTCAGGTGTATTCAATCTGCAGCATTCTGGTCTCCTGGTAGGCAATTGCCTCAGTTTGTTCTGGGTTTGTGTTTGTTTTGCCTTCTTCCTTTCTGAATTTTGCATTCTGACAGTATACAAAAATGAGTATAGGCAGAGTATTCATAATGAAATAAAAAACAAAGGAAATTGGCGTTTCATGCTTAGAAATCTACAGTCAACACGACCAATATAATTTATGTGTTTTGGAAAATGAAATATAACTCTTTTGCCGAGGGGACAGCTCTGAAATCTCTCCAAATCGAGTGCGAATGGGATTTTCAGGTGTATACAATCAGCAGCATTCAGGTTTCTTTCTAGGCAATTGCCAAAATTTGTTCAGGGTTTGCGTGTGTTTTGCCTTCTTCCTTTCTGAATTTTGTATTCTGAAACCTTACAAAAATGAGTTTAGGCAGAGTATTCATAATGAAATAAAAGCAAAGCAAATTGGCGTTTCATGCTTAGAAATCTACAGGCAACATGACCAAGATAAGGTAATGTGTTTGGAAAATGAAATGTAACCCTTTTGCAGAGGGGGCAGCTCTGAATTCCCTCCAAATCGAGTGTGAATGAGATTTTCAGGTGTATTCAATCGTCAGCATTCAGGTCAACTGCTAGGTAATTGCCTAAACTTGTTCTGGGTTTGTGTTTGCTTTACATTCTTGCTTTCCAAATTTGGTATTCTGACACCATACAAAAATGAAGTTAGGCAGAGTATCCATATTGCATTAAGAAACCCTGCAAATTCGTGTTTCATGCATAGAAATCTATGGCAACAAGACCAAGATGAGGATTTCTGTTTTGGAAAATGAAATATAACTCTTTTGCCAAGAGGACAGCTCCTAATTCCCTCCACATCGAGTGTGAATGGGGTTTTCAGGTGTATTCAATCGGCAGCATTCAGGTCTCTTGATTGGCAATTGCCTCAATTTGTTCTGTGTTTGTGTTTGTTTTACCTTCTTTCTTTCTGAATTTTGTATTCTGACACCATACAAAAACGAGTTTAGGCAGAGTATTCATAATGAAATAAAAAACAAAGCAAATTGGCGTTTCATGCTTAGAAATCTACAGGCAACAGGACCAAGATGAGGTTTTGTGTTTTGGAAAATGAAATGTAAATCTTTTGCCAAGTGGAGAGGTCAGAATTCCCTCCAAATCGAGTGTGAATGAGATTTTTAGGTGCCTTCATTCAGCAGCATTCTGGTCTCTTGATTGAATAATTGCCTAAATTTCTTCTTGGTTTCTCTATGCTTTGCCTACTTCCTTTCTGAATTTTGTATTCTGACACCATACAAAAACGAGTTTAGGTAGAGTATTCATAATGAAATAAAAAACAAAGCAAATTGGCGTTTCATGCTTAGAAATCTACAGGCAAAATGACCAAGATAATGTTATGTGTTTTGGCAAATGAAATGTAACTCTTTTGCTGAGGACAATGCCCTGAATTCCCTCCAAATCGTGTGTGAATGGGAATTTCAAGTGTATTCAATCGGCAGCATTCAGGTCTCCTGGTAGGCAATTGCCTAATTTTGTTCTGGGTTAGTGTTTGTTTTGCCTTCTTCCTTTCTGAATTTTGCATTCTGACACCATACAAAAATGAGTTTAGGCAGAGTATTCATAATAAAATACAAAACACAGTAAACTTGCAATTCATGCTTAGAAATCTACAGGCAACACGACCAAGATGATTTTTGTATTTTGACAAATGAAATGTAACCCTTTTCCAGAGGGGACAGCTCTGAATTCCCTCTAAATCGAGTGTCAATGGGATTTTCAGGTGTATAAAATCGTCAGCTTTCAGGTCTCTTGATTGGCAATTGCCTAAACATGTTCTGGGTTTGTGTTTGTTTTACTTTCTGACTTTCTGAATTTTGTATTCTGAAACCTTACAAAAATGAGTTTAGGCAGAGTATTCATAATAATATACAAAACTCAGGAAATTTGCAATTTATGCTTAGAAATCTACAAGCAAAACGACCAAGATAAGGTTATGTGTTATGGAAAATGAAATGCAACCCTTTTCCAGAGGGGACAGCTCTGAATTCCCTGCAAATCGAGCAAGAATGGGATTTTCAGGTGTACTCCATCGGCAGCATTCAGGGCTACTGCTAGGCAATTGCCTCAATTTGTTATGATTTGTGTATATTTTGCCTTCTTCCTTTCTGAATTTTGTATTCTGACACCATACAAAAAAGAGTTTAGGCAGAGTATTCATAATGAAATAAAAAACAAAGGAAATTGGCCTTTCATGCTTAGAAATATACAGGCAACAAGACCAAGATAAGGTTATGTGTTTTGGAAAATGAAATATAACACTTTTGCCAAGAGGAATGCTCTGAATTCCCTCCAAATCATTTGTAAATGGGAATTTCAGGTGTATACAATTGGCAGCATTCAGGTCTCCTGCTAGGCAATTGCCTCAATTTGTTCTGGGTTTGTGTTTGTTTTGCCTTCTTCCTTTCTGAATTTTGCATTCTGACACCATACAAAAACGAGTTTAGGCAGTATATTCATAATGAAATAAAAAAACAAAGGAAATTGGCATTTCATGCTTAGAAATCTACAGGCAACAGGACCAACATAAGGTTATGTGTTTTGGAAAATGAAATATAACCCTTTTGCCTTGGGGACAGCTCTGAATTACCTCCAAATCGTGTGTGAATGGGAATTTCAGGTGTATTCAATCTAAAACATTCAGGTCTCCTGCTAGGCAATTGCCTCATTAGCTCTGGGTTTGTGCATGCTTTGCCTTCTTCCTTTCTGAATTTTGTATTCTGACAACATACAAAAATGAGTTTAGGCAGAGTATTCATATTGAAATAAAAAACAAAGGATATTGGCGTTTCATGCTTAGAAATATACAGGCAACAAGACCAAGATAAGGTTATGTGTTTTGGAAAATGAAATATAACACTTTTGCCGAGAGGAATGCTCTGAATTCCCTCCAAATCATTTGTAAATGGGAATTTCAGGTGTATACAATTGGCAGCATTCAGGTCTCCTGCTAGGCAATTGCCTCAATTTGTTCTGGGTTTGTGTTTGTTTTGCCTTCTTCCTTTCTGAATTTTGCATTCTGACACCATACAAAAACGAGTTTAGGCAGTGTATTCATAATGAAATAAAAAAACAAAGGAAATTGGCATTTCATGCTTAGAAATCTACAGGCAACAGGACCAACATAAGGTTATGTGTTTTGGAAAATGAAATATAACTCTTTTGCCTTGGGGACAGCTCTGAATTACCTCCAAATCGTGTGTGAATGGGAATTTCAGGTGTATTCAATCTAAAACATTCAGGTCTCCTGCTAGGCAATTGCCTCAATTTGTCTGTGTTTGTGTATGTTTTGCCTTCTTCCTTTCTGAATTTTGTATTCTGACAACATACAAAAATGAGTTTAAGCAGGGGATTCATAATAAAATACTAAACACAGTAAACTTGCATTTCATGCTTAGAAATGTACAGGCAACAGGACTAACATGATTTTTTGTATTTTGGAAAATGAAATGTAAAACTTTTGCTGAGGGGACAGCTCTGAATTCCCTCCAAATCGACTGTGAATGGAATTTTCAGGTGTATTCAATTGGCAGCATTCAGGTCTCCTGATTGGCAATCGCCTCAATTAGTTCTGGGTTTGTGTTTGTTTTGCCTTCTTCCTTTCTGAATGTTGTATTCTGACACCACACAAAACGAGTTTAGGCAAAGTATTCATAATAAAATAGAAAACACAGTAAATTGGCATTTCATGCTTATAAATCTACAGCAACATGACCAATGTAACGTAATGTGTTTGGAAAATGAAATGTAACACTTGTCAAGAGGGGACAGCTCTGAATTCCCACCAAATCGAGTGTGAATGTGATTTTCAGGTGTATTCAATCGGTAGCATTCAGGTCTCCTGCTAGGCAATCGCCTAAATTTGTTCTGGGTTTGTGTTTGTTTTTCCTTCTTCTTTTGTGATTTTTGTATTCAGACACCATACGAAAATGAGGTAGGCAGAGTCCACAAAGCAATATATAACACAGGAAATGGTGTTTCATGCTTAGAAATCTACAGGCAAAACCACCAAGATGAGTTTTTGTGTTTTGGAAAATGAAATGTAACCCTTTTCCAGTGGGGACAGCTCTGAATTCCCTCCAAATCGAGTGGGAATGGGATTTTCAGGTGTATTCAATCGGCAGCATTCAGGTCTCCTGCTAGGCAATTGCCTCAATTGGTTCTGGGTTTGTGTTTGTTTTACCTTCTTCCTTTCTGAATTTTGTATTCTGACACCATACAAAAATGAGGTTAGGCAGAGTCCACAAGCAATAAATAACACAGGAAATGGCGTTTCATGCTTAGAAATCTACAGGCAACATGACCAAGATGAGTTTTTGTGTTTTGGAAAATGAAATGTAACCCTTTTTCAGGGGGGACAGCTCTGAATTCCCTCCAAATCGCTTGGGAATAGGATTTTCAGGTGTATTCAATCGGCAGCATTCAGGTCTCCTGCTAGGCAACTGGCTAAATTTGTTCTGGATTTGTGTTTCTTTTGCCTTCTTTCTTTCCAAATTTTGTATTCTGACACCACACAAAAATGAGTTTAGGGAGAGTATTCATAATGAAATAAAAAACAAAGGAAATTGGTGTTTCATGCTTAGAAATCTACAGGCAACACGACCAAGATAAGGTTATGTGTTTTGGAAAATGGTATATAACTCTTTTGCCGAGGGGACAGCCCTGAATTCCCTTCAAATCGAGCGTAATGGGATTTTCTGGTGTACTCCATCGGCAGCATTCAGGTCTCCTGGTAGGCAATTGCCTCAGTTTGTTCTGGGTTTGTGTTTGTTTTGCCTTCTTCCTTTCTGAATTTTGCATTCTGACAGTATACAAAAAAGAGTTTAGGCAGAGTATTCATAATGAAATAAAAAACAAAGGAAATTGGCGTTTCATGCTTAGAAATCTATAGTCAACACGACCAATATAATTTATGTGTTTTGGAAAATGAAATATAACTCTTTTGCCGAGGGGACAGCTCTGAAATCTCTCCAAATCGAGTGCGAATGGGATTTTCAGGTGTATTCAATCAGCAGCATTCAGGTTTCTTTCTAGGCAATTGCCAAAATTTGTTCAGGGTTTGCGTGTGTTTTGCCTTCTTCCTTTCTGAATTTTGTATTCTGAAACCTTACAAAAATGAGTTTAGGCAGAGTATTCATAATGAAATAAAAAACAAAGCAAATTGGCGTTTCATGCTTAGAAATCTACAGGCAACATGACCAAGATAAGGTAATGTGTTTGGAAAATGAAATGTAACCCTTTTGCAGAGGGGGCAGCTCTGAATTCCCTCCAAATCGAGTGTGAATGAGATTTTCAGGTGTATTCAATCGTCAGCATTCAGGTCAACTGCTAGGTAATTGCCTAAACTTGTTCTGGGTTTGTGTTTGCTTTACATTCTTGCTTTCCAAATTTGGTATTCTGACACCATACAAAAATGAAGTTAGGCAGAGTATCCATATTGCATTAAAAAACCCTGCAAATTCGTGTTTCATGCATAGAAATCTACAGGCAACAAGACCAAGATGAGGATTTCTGTTTTGGAAAATGAAATATAACTCTTTTGCCAAGAGGACAGCTCCTAATTCCCTCCACATCGAGTGTGAATGGGGTTTTCAGGTGTATTCAATCGGCAGCATTCAGGTCTCTTGATTGGCAATTGCCTCAATTTGTTCTGTGTTTGTGTTTGTTTTACCTTCTTTCTTTCTGAATTTTGTATTCTGACACCATACAAAAACGAGTTTAGGCAGAGTATTCATAATGAAATAAAAAACAAAGCAAATTGGCGTTTCATGCTTAGAAATCTACAGGCAACAGGACCAAGATGAGGTTTTGTGTTTTGGAAAATGAAATGTAAATCTTTTGCCAAGTGGAGAGGTCAGAATTCCCTCCAAATCGAGTGTGAATGAGATTTTTAGGTGCCTTCATTCAGCAGCATTCTGGTCTCTTGATTGAATAATTGCCTAAATTTCTTCTTGGTTTCTCTATGCTTTGCCTACTTCCTTTCTGAATTTTGTATTCTGACACCATACAAAAACGAGTTTAGGTAGAGTATTCATAATGAAATAAAAAACAAAGCAAATTGGCGTTTCATGCTTAGAAATCTACAGGCAAAATGACCAAGATAATGTTATGTGTTTTGGCAAATGAAATGTAACTCTTTTGCTGAGGACAATGCCCTGAATTCCCTCCAAATCGTGTGTGAATGGGAATTTCAAGTGTATTCAATAGGCAGCATTCAGGTCTCCTGGTAGGCAATTGCCTAATTTTGTTCTGGGTTAGTGTTTGTTTTGCCTTCTTCCTTTCTGAATTTTGCATTCTGACACCATACAAAAATGAGTTTAGGCAGAGTATTTATAATAAAATACAAAACACAGTAAACTTGCAATTCATGCTTAGAAATCTACAGGCAACACGACCAAGATGATTTTTGTATTTTGACAAATGAAATGTAACCCTTTTCCAGAGGGGACAGCTCTGAATTCCCTCTAAATCGAGTGTCAATGGGATTTTCAGGTGTATAAAATCGTCAGCTTTCAGGTCACTTGATTGGCAATTGCCTTAACATGTTCTGGGTTTGTGTTTGTTTTACTTTCTGACTTTCTGAATTTTGTATTCTGACAGCATACAAAAATGAGTTTAGGCAGAGTATTATTAATAATAATATACAAAACTCAGGAAATTGGCAATTTATGC
Source organism: Sylvilagus floridanus (assembly GCA_949820135.1). NCBI lineage: Eukaryota > Metazoa > Chordata > Mammalia > Lagomorpha > Leporidae > Sylvilagus > Sylvilagus floridanus. The sequence goes on along the minus strand of OX463233.1, from coordinate 136,939,309 downwards.
TTAGAAATCTACAAGCAAAACGACCAAGATAAGGTTATGTGTTATGGAAAGTGAAATGCAACACTTTTCCAGAGGGGACAGCTCTGAATTCCCTTAAAATCGAGCAAGAATGGGATTTTCAGGTGTACTCCATCGGCAGCATTCAGGGCTACTGCTAGGCAATTGCCTCAATTTGTTATGATTTGTGTATGTTTTGCCTTCTTCCTTTCTGAATTTTGTATTCTGACACCATACAAAAATGAGTTTAGGCAGAGTATTCATAATGAAATAAAAAACAAAGGAAATTGGCCTTTCATGCTTAGAAATATACAGGCAACAAGACCAAGATAAGGTTATGTGTTTTGGAAAATGAAATATAACACTTTTGCCGAGAGGAATGCTCTGAATTCCCTCCAAATCATTTGTAAATGGGAATTTCAGGTGTATACAATTGGCAGCATTCAGGTCTCCTGCTTGGCAATTGCCTCAATTTGTTCTGGGTTTGTGTTTGTTTTGCCTTCTTCCTTTCTGAATTTTGCATTCTGACACCATACAAAAACGAGTTTAGGCAGTGTATTCATAATGAAATAAAAAACAAAGGAAATTGGCATTTCATGCTTAGAAATCTACAGGCAACAGGACCAACATAAGGTTATGTGTTTTGGAAAATGAAATATAATTCTTTTGCCTTGGGGACAGCTCTGAATTACCTCCAAATCGTGTGTGAATGGGAATTGCAGGTGTATTCAATCTAAAACATTCAGGTCTCCTGCTAGGCAATTGCCTAAATTTGTTCTTGGTTTGTGTATGTTTTGCCTTCTTCCTTTCTGAATTTTGTATTCTGACAACATACAAAAACGAGTTTAAGCAGGGGATTCATAATAAAATACTAAACACAGTAAACTTGCATTTCATGCTTAGAAATGTACAGGCAACAGGACTAACATGATTTTTTGTATTTTGGAAAATGAAATGTAAAACTTTTGCCGAGGGGACAGCTCTGAATTCCCTCCAAATCGACTGTGAATGGGATTTTCAGGTGTATTCAATTGGCAGCATTCAGGTCTCCTGATTGGCAATCGCCTCAATTAGTTCTGGGTTTGTGTTTGTTTTGCCTTCTTCCTTTCTGAATGTTGTATTCTGACACCACACAAAACGAGTTTAGGCAAAGTATTCATAATAAAATAGAAAACACAGTAAATTGGCATTTCATGCTTATAAATCTACACCAACATGACCAATGTAACGTAATGTGTTTGGAAAATGAAATGTAACACTTGTCAACAGGGGACAGCTCTGAATACCCACCAAATCGAGTGTGAATGAGATTTTCAGGTGTATTCAATCGGTAGCATTCAGGTCTCCTGCTAGGCAATCGCCTAAATTTGTTCTGGGTTTGTGTTTGTTTTTCCTTCTTCTTTTGTGATTTTTGTATTCAGACACCATACGAAAATGAGGTTAGGCAGAGTTCACAAAGCAATATATAACACAGGAAATGGTGTTTCATGCTTAGAAATCTACAGGCAAAACCACCAAGATGAGTTTTTGTGTTTTGGAAAATGAAATGTAACCCTTTTCCAGAGGGGACAGCTCTGAATTCCCTCCAAATCGAGTGGGAATGGGATTTTCAGGTGTATTCAATCGGCAGCATTCAGGTCTCCTGCTAGGCAATTGCTTAAGTTTGTTCTGGGTTTGTGTTTGTTTGCCTTCTTCCTTTCTGAATTTGGCATTCTGACACCATACAAAAAAGAGTTTAGGCAGAGTATTCATAATGAAATAAAAAACAAAGCAAATTGGCGTTTCATGCTTAGAAATCTACAGGCAACACGACCAACATAATTTATGTGTTTTGGAAAATGAAATGTAACCCTTTTCCAGAGGGGACAGCTCTGAATGCCATCCAAATCGTGTGTGAATGGGAATTGCAGGTGTATTCAATCTAAAACATTCAGGTCTCCTGCTATGCAATTGCCTAAATTTGTTCTGGGTTTGTTTTGTTTTGCCTTCTTCCTTTCTGAATTTTGCATTCTGACAGTATACAAAAACGAGTTTAGGCAGAGTATTCATAATAAAATACAAAACACAGTAAACTTGCATTTCATGCTTAGAAATGTACAGGCAACAGGACTAACATGATTTTTTGTATTTTGGAAAATGAAAGGTAAAACTTTTGCCGAGGGGACAGCTCTGAAATCCCTCCAAATCGACTGTGAATGGGATTTTCAGGTGTATTCAATCGGCAGCATTCAGGTCTCCTGATTGGCAATTGCCTCAATTAGTTCTGGGTTAGTGTTTGTTTTGCCTTCTTCCTTTCTGAATGTTGTATTCTGACATCACACAAAACGAGTTTAGGCAAAGTATTCATAATAAAATACAAAACACAGTAAATTGGCATTTCATGCTTAGAAATCTAAAGGCAACACGACTAAGATAAGGTAATGTGTTTGGAAAATGAAATGTTACACTTGTCAAGAGGGGACAGCTCTGAATCCCCTCCAAATCGAGTGTAAATGAGATTTTCAGGTGTATTCAATCGGTAGCATTCAGGTCTCCTGCTAGGCAATCGCCTAAATTTGTTCTGGGTTTGTGTTTGTTTTACCTTCTTCCTTTCCAAATTTTGTGTTCTGACACCATACAAAAATGAGGTTAGGCAGAGTCCACAAGCAATAAATAACACAGGAAATGGCGTTTCATTCTTAGAAATCTACAGGCAACATGACCAAGATGTGTTTTTGTGTTTTGGAAAATGAAATGTAACCCTTTTTCAGGGGGGACAGCTCTGAATTCCCTCCAAATCGCGTGTGAATGGGAATTTCAGTTGTATTCCATCGGCAGCATTCAGGTCTCCTGCTATGCAACTGGCTAAATTGGTTCTGGATTTGTGTTTCTTTTGCCTTCTTTCTTTCCAAATTTTGTATTCTGACACCATACAAAAATGAATTTAGGGAGAGTATTCATAATGAAATAAAAAACAAAGCAAATTGGCGTTTCATGCTTAGAAATCTACAGGCAACACGACCAAGATAAGGTTATGTGTTTTGGAAAATAGTATATAACTCTTTTGCCGAGGGGACAGCTCTGAATTCCCTCCAAATCATGTGTGAATGGTAATTTCAGGTGTATTCAATCGGCAGCATTCAGGTCTCCTGCTAGGCAATTGTCTCAATTTGTTCTGGGTTTGTGTTTGTTTTTCCTTCTTCCTTTCTGAATCTTGCATTCTGACACCATACAAAAATGAGTTTAGGCAGAGTATTCATAATGAAATAAAAAACAAATGAAATTGGCGTTTCATGCTTAGATATCTACAGGCAAGACAACCAAGATAAGGTTATGTGTTTTGGAAAATAGTGTATAACACTTTTGCCGAGGGGACAGCTCTGAATTCCCTCCAAATCGTGTGTGAATGGTCATTTCAGGTGTATTCAATTGGCAGCATTCAGGTCTCCTGCTAGGCAATTGCCTCAATTTGTTCTGGGTTTGTGTTTGTTTTGCATTCTTCCTTTCTGAATTTTGCATTCTGACACCATACAAAAACGAGTTTAGGCAGAGTATTCATAATAAAATACAAAACACAGTAAACTTGCAATTCATGCTTTGAAATCTACAGGAAACAGGACCAAGATGAGATTTTGTGTATTGAAAAATGAAATGTAACCCTTTTCCAGAGGGGACAGCTCTGAATTCCCTCTAAATCGAGTGTCAATGGGATTTTCAGGTGTATAAAATCATCAGCATTCATGTCTCTTGATTGGCAATTGCCTAAACGTGTTCTGAGTTTGTGTTTGTTTTACTTTCTTCCTTTCTGAATTTTGTATTCTGACACCATACAAAAATGAGTTTAGGCAGAGTATTCATAATAATATACAAAACTCAGGAAATTGGCATTTTATGCTTAGAAATCTACAAGCAAAACGACCAAGATAAGGTTATGTGTTTTGGAAAATGAAATGTAACCCTTTTCAGAGGGGACAGCTCTGAATTGCCTTCAAATCGAGCGTGAATGGGATTTTCAGGTGTATTCCATTGGCAGCATTCAGGTCTCCTGCTAGGCAATTGTCTCAATTTGTTCTGGGTTTGTGTGTGTTTTGCTTTCTTCCTTTCTGAATTTTGTATTCTGACACCATACAAAAACGAGTATAGGCAGAGTATTCATAATGAAATAAAAAACAAAGGAAATTGGCGTTTCATGCTTAGAAATCTACAGGCAACAAGACCAAGATAAGGTTATGTGTTTTGGAAAATGAAATATAACACTTTTGCCGAGGGGAATGCTCTGAATTCCCTCCAAATCATGTGTGAATGGGAATTTCAGGTGTACACAATCGGCAGCATTCAGGTCTCCTGCTAGGCAATTGCTTAAATTTGTTCTGGGTTTGTGTTGGTTTGCCTTCTTCCTTTCTGAATTTTGCATTCTGACACCATACAAAAAAGAGTTTAGGCAGAGTATTCATAATGAAATAAAAAACAAAGCAAATCGGCGTTTCATGCTTAGAAATCTACAGGCAACACGACCAAGATAAGGTTATGTGTTTTGGAAAATGAAATATAACACTTTTGCCGAGGGGAATGCTCTGAATTCCCTCCAAATCATGTGTGAATGGGAATTTCAGGTGTACACAATCGGCAGCATTCAGGTCTCCTGCTAGGCAATTGCTTAAATTTGTTCTGGGTTTGTGTTGGTTTGAGTTCTTCCTTTCTGAATTTTGCATTCTGACACCATACAAAAAAGAGTTTAGGCAGAGTATTCATAATGAAATAAAAAACAAAGCAAATTGGCGTTTCATGCTTAGAAATCTACAGGCAACACGACCAACATAATTTATGTGTTTTGGAAAATGAAATATAACTCTTTTGCCGAGGGGACAGCTCTGAATTCCCTCCAAATCGTGTGTGAATGGGAATTGCAGGTGTATTCAATCTAAAACATTCAGGTCTCCTGCTAGGCAATTGCCTAAATTTGTTCTTGGTTTGTGTATGTTTTGCCTTCTTCCTTTCTGAATTTTGCATTCTGACACCATACAAAAACGAGTTTAGGCAGTGTATTCATAATGAAATAAAAAAACAAAGGAAATTGGCATTTCATGCTTAGAAATCTACAGGCAACAGGACCAACATAAGGTTATGTGTTTTGGAAAATGAAATATAACTCTTTTGCCTTGGGGACAGCTCTGAATTACCTCCAAATCGTGTGTGAATGGGAATTTCAGGTGTATTCAATCTAAAACATTCAGGTCTCCTGCTAGGCAATTGCCTCAATTTGTCTGTGTTTGTGTATGTTTTGCCTTCTTCCTTTCTGAATTTTGTATTCTGACAACATACAAAAATGAGTTTAAGCAGGGGATTCATAATAAAATACTAAACACAGTAAACTTGCATTTCATGCTTAGAAATGTACAGGCAACAGGACTAACATGATTTTTTGTATTTTGGAAAATGAAATGTAAAACTTTTGCTGAGGGGACAGCTCTGAATTCCCTCCAAATCGACTGTGAATGGAATTTTCAGGTGTATTCAATTGGCAGCATTCAGGTCTCCTGATTGGCAATCGCCTCAATTAGTTCTGGGTTTGTGTTTGTTTTGCCTTCTTCCTTTCTGAATGTTGTATTCTGACACCACACAAAACGAGTTTAGGCAAAGTATTCATAATAAAATAGAAAACACAGTAAATTGGCATTTCATGCTTATAAATCTACAGCAACATGACCAATGTAACGTAATGTGTTTGGAAAATGAAATGTAACACTTGTCAAGAGGGGACAGCTCTGAATTCCCACCAAATCGAGTGTGAATGTGATTTTCAGGTGTATTCAATCGGTAGCATTCAGGTCTCCTGCTAGGCAATCGCCTAAATTTGTTCTGGGTTTGTGTTTGTTTTTCCTTCTTCTTTTGTGATTTTTGTATTCAGACACCATACGAAAATGAGGTAGGCAGAGTCCACAAAGCAATATATAACACAGGAAATGGTGTTTCATGCTTAGAAATCTACAGGCAAAACCACCAAGATGAGTTTTTGTGTTTTGGAAAATGAAATGTAACCCTTTTCCAGTGGGGACAGCTCTGAATTCCCTCCAAATCGAGTGGGAATGGGATTTTCAGGTGTATTCAATCGGCAGCATTCAGGTCTCCTGCTAGGCAATTGCCTCAATTGGTTCTGGGTTTGTGTTTGTTTTACCTTCTTCCTTTCTGAATTTTGTATTCTGACACCATACAAAAATGAGGTTAGGCAGAGTCCACAAGCAATAAATAACACAGGAAATGGCGTTTCATGCTTAGAAATCTACAGGCAACATGACCAAGATGAGTTTTTGTGTTTTGGAAAATGAAATGTAACCCTTTTTCAGGGGGGACAGCTCGGAATTCCCTCCAAATCGCTTGGGAATAGGATTTTCAGGTGTATTCAATCGGCAGCATTCAGGTCTCCTGCTAGGCAACTGGCTAAATTTGTTCTGGATTTGTGTTTCTTTTGCCTTCTTTCTTTCCAAATTTTGTATTCTGACACCACACAAAAATGAGTTTAGGGAGAGTATTCATAATGAAATAAAAAACAAAGGAAATTGGTGTTTCATGCTTAGAAATCTACAGGCAACACGACCAAGATAAGGTTATGTGTTTTGGAAAATGGTATATAACTCTTTTGCCGAGGGGACAGCCCTGAATTCCCTTCAAATCGAGCGTAATGGGATTTTCTGGTGTACTCCATCGGCAGCATTCAGGTCTCCTGGTAGGCAATTGCCTCAGTTTGTTCTGGGTTTGTGTTTGTTTTGCCTTCTTCCTTTCTGAATTTTGCATTCTGACAGTATACAAAAAATAGTTTAGGCAGAGTATTCATAATGAAATAAAAAACAAAGGAAATTGGCGTTTCATGCTTAGAAATCTATAGTCAACACGACCAATATAATTTATTTGTTTTGGAAAATGAAATATAACTCTTTTGCCGAGGGGACAGCTCTGAAATCTCTCCAAATCGAGTGCGAATGGGATTTTCAGGTGTATTCAATCAGCAGCATTCAGGTTTCTTTCTAGGCAATTGCCAAAATTTGTTCAGGGTTTGCGTGTGTTTTGCCTTCTTCCTTTCTGAATTTTGTATTCTGAAACCTTACAAAAATGAGTTTAGGCAGAGTATTCATAATGAAATAAAAAACAAAGCAAATTGGCGTTTCATGCTTAGAAATCTACAGGCAACATGACCAAGATAAGGTAATGTGTTTGGAAAATGAAATGTAACCCTTTTGCAGAGGGGGCAGCTCTGAATTCCCTCCAAATCGAGTGTGAATGAGATTTTCAGGTGTATTCAATCGTCAGCATTCAGGTCAACTGCTAGGTAATTGCCTAAACTTGTTCTGGGTTTGTGTTTGCTTTACATTCTTGCTTTCCAAATTTGGTATTCTGACACCATACAAAAATGAAGTTAGGCAGAGTATCCATATTGCATTAAAAAACCCTGCAAATTCGTGTTTCATGCATAGAAATCTACAGGCAACAAGACCAAGATGAGGATTTCTGTTTTGGAAAATGAAATATAACTCTTTTGCCAAGAGGACAGCTCCTAATTCCCTCCACATCGAGTGTCAATGGGATTTTCAGGTGTATAAAATCGTCAGCTTTCAGGTCACTTGATTGGCAATTGCCTTAACATGTTCTGGGTTTGTGTTTGTTTTACTTTCTGACTTTCTGAATTTTGTATTCTGACAGCATACAAAAATGAGTTTAGGCAGAGTATTATTAATAATAATATACAAAACTCAGGAAATTGGCAATTTATGCTTAGAAATCTACAAGCAAAACGACCAAGATAAGGTTATGTGTTATGGAAAGTGAAATGCAACACTTTTCCAGAGGGGACAGCTCTGAATTCCCTTAAAATCGAGCAAGAATGGGATTTTCAGGTGTACTCCATCGGCAGCATTCAGGGCTACTGCTAGGCAATTGCCTCAATTTGTTATGATTTGTGTATGTTTTGCCTTCTTCCTTTCTGAATTTTGTATTCTGACACCATACAAAAATGAGTTTAGGCAGAGTATTCATAATGAAATAAAAAACAAAGGAAATTGGCCTTTCATGCTTAGAAATATACAGGCAACAAGACCAAGATAAGGTTATGTGTTTTGGAAAATGAAATATAACACTTTTGCCGAGAGGAATGCTCTGAATTCCCTCCAAATCATTTGTAAATGGGAATTTCAGGTGTATACAATTGGCAGCATTCAGGTCTCCTGCTTGGCAATTGCCTCAATTTGTTCTGGGTTTGTGTTTGTTTTGCCTTCTTCCTTTCTGAATTTTGCATTCTGACACCATACAAAAACGAGTTTAGGCAGTGTATTCATAATGAAATAAAAAGAAAGGAAATTGGCATTTCATGCTTAGAAATCTACAGGCAACAGGACCAACATAAGGTTATGTGTTTTGGAAAATGAAATATAATTCTTTTGCCTTGGGGACAGCTCTGAATTACCTCCAAATCGTGTGTGAATGGGAATTGCAGGTGTATTCAATCTAAAACATTCAGGTCTCCTGCTAGGCAATTGCCTAAATTTGTTCTTGGTTTGTGTATGTTTTGCCTTCTTCCTTTCTGAATTTTGTATTCTGACAACATACAAAAACGAGTTTAAGCAGGGGATTCATAATAAAATACTAAACACAGTAAACTTGCATTTCATGCTTAGAAATGTACAGGCAACAGGACTAACATGATTTTTTGTATTTTGGAAAATGAAATGTAAAACTTTTGCCGAGGGGACAGCTCTGAATTCCCTCCAAATCGACTGTGAATGGGATTTTCAGGTGTATTCAATTGGCAGCATTCAGGTCTCCTGATTGGCAATCGCCTCAATTAGTTCTGGGTTTGTGTTTGTTTTGCCTTCTTCCTTTCTGAATGTTGTATTCTGACACCACACAAAACGAGTTTAGGCAAAGTATTCATAATAAAATAGAAAACACAGTAAATTGGCATTTCATGCTTATAAATCTACACCAACATGACCAATGTAACGTAATGTGTTTGGAAAATGAAATGTAACACTTGTCAACAGGGGACAGCTCTGAATACCCACCAAATCGAGTGTGAATGAGATTTTCAGGTGTATTCAATCGGTAGCATTCAGGTCTCCTGCTAGGCAATCGCCTAAATTTGTTCTGGGTTTGTGTTTGTTTTTCCTTCTTCTTTTGTGATTTTTGTATTCAGACACCATACGAAAATGAGGTTAGGCAGAGTTCACAAAGCAATATATAACACAGGAAATGGTGTTTCATGCTTAGAAATCTACAGGCAAAACCACCAAGATGAGTTTTTGTGTTTTGGAAAATGAAATGTAACCCTTTTCCAGAGGGGACAGCTCTGAATTCCCTCCAAATCGAGTGGGAATGGGATTTTCAGGTGTATTCAATCGGCAGCATTCAGGTCTCCTGCTAGGCAATTGCCTAAATTTGTTCTGGGTTTGTGTTTGTTTTACCTTCTTCCTTTCCAAATTTTGTATTCTGACACCATACAAAAATGAGGTTAGGCAGAGTCCACAAGCAATAAATAACACAGGAAATGGCGATTCATGCTTAGAAATCTACAGGCAACACGACCAACATAATTTATGTGTTTTGGAAAATGAAATGTAACCCTTTTCCAGAGGGGACAGCTCTGAATGCCATCCAAATCGTGTGTGAATGGGAGTTGCAGGTGTATTCAATCTAAAACATTCAGGTCTCCTGCTATGCAATTGCCTAAATTTGTTCTGGGTTTGTTTTGTTTTGCCTTCTTCCTTTCTGAATTTTGCATTCTGACAGTATACAAAAACGAGTTTAGGCAGAGTATTCATAATAAAATACAAAACACAGTAAACTTGCATTTCATGCTTAGAAATGTACAGGCAACAGGACTAACATGATTTTTTGTATTTTGGAAAATGAAAGGTAAAACTTTTGCCGAGGGGACAGCTCTGAAATCCCTCCAAATCGACTGTGAATGGGATTTTCAGGTGTATTCAATCGGCAGCATTCAGGTCTCCTGATTGGCAATTGCCTCAATTAGTTCTGGGTTAGTGTTTGTTTTGCCTTCTTCCTTTCTGAATGTTGTATTCTGACATCACACAAAACGAGTTTAGGCAAAGTATTCATAATAAAATACAAAACACAGTAAATTGGCATTTCATGCTTAGAAATCTAAAGGCAACACGACTAAGATAAGGTAATGTGTTTGGAAAATGAAATGTTACACTTGTCAAGAGGGGACAGCTCTGAATCCCCTCCAAATCGAGTGTAAATGAGATTTTCAGGTGTATTCAATCGGTAGCATTCAGGTCTCCTGCTAGGCAATCGCCTAAATTTGTTCTGGGTTTGTGTTTGTTTTACCTTCTTCCTTTCCAAATTTTGTGTTCTGACACCATACAAAAATGAGGTTAGGCAGAGTCCACAAGCAATAAATAACACAGGAAATGGCGTTTCATGCTTAGAAATCTACAGGCAACATGACCAAGATGTGTTTTTGTGTTTTGGAAAATGAAATGTAACCCTTTTTCAGGGGGGACAGCTCTGAATTCCCTCCAAATCGCGTGTGAATGGGAATTTCAGTTGTATTCCATCGGCAGCATTCAGGTCTCCTGCTATGCAACTGGCTAAATTGGTTCTGGATTTGTGTTTCTTTTGCCTTCTTTCTTTCCAAATTTTGTATTCTGACACCATACAAAAATGAATTTAGGGAGAGTATTCATAATGAAATAAAAAACAAAGCAAATTGGCGTTTCATGCTTAGAAATCTACAGGCAACACGACCAAGATAAGGTTATGTGTTTTGGAAAATAGTATATAACTCTTTTGCCGAGGGGACAGCTCTGAATTCCCTCCAAATCATGTGTGAATGGTAATTTCAGGTGTATTCAATCGGCAGCATTCAGGTCTCCTGCTAGGCAATTGTCTCAATTTGTTCTGGGTTTGTGTTTGTTTTTCCTTCTTCCTTTCTGAATCTTGCATTCTGACACCATACAAAAATGAGTTTAGGCAGAGTATTCATAATGAAATAAAAAACAAATGAAATTGGCGTTTCATGCTTAGATATCTACAGGCAAGACAACCAAGATAAGGTTATGTGTTTTGGAAAATAGTGTATAACACTTTTGCCGAGGGGACAGCTCTGAATTCCCTCCAAATCGTGTGTGAATGGTCATTTCAGGTGTATTCAATTGGCAGCATTCAGGTCTCCTGCTAGGCAATTGCCTCAATTTGTTCTGGGTTTGTGTTTGTTTTGCATTCTTCCTTTCTGAATTTTGCATTCTGACACCATACAAAAACGAGTTTAGGCAGAGTATTCATAATAAAATACAAAACACAGTAAACTTGCAATTCATGCTTTGAAATCTACAGGAAACAGGACCAAGATGAGATTTTGTGTATTGAAAAATGAAATGTAACCCTTTTCCAGAGGGGACAGCTCTGAATTCCCTCTAAATCGAGTGTCAATGGGATTTTCAGGTGTATAAAATCATCAGCATTCATGTCTCTTGATTGGCAATTGCCTAAACGTGTTCTGAGTTTGTGTTTGTTTTACTTTCTTCCTTTCTGAATTTTGTATTCTGACACCATACAAAAATGAGTTTAGGCAGAGTATTCATAATAATATACAAAACTCAGGAAATTGGCATTTTATGCTTAGAAATCTACAAGCAAAACGACCAAGATAAGGTTATGTGTTTTGGAAAATGAAATGTAACCCTTTTCAGAGGGGACAGCTCTGAATTGCCTTCAAATCGAGCGTGAATGGGATTTTCAGGTGTATTCCATTGGCAGCATTCAGGTCTCCTGCTAGGCAATTGTCTCAATTTGTTCTGGGTTTGTGTGTGTTTTGCTTTCTTCCTTTCTGAATTTTGTATTCTGACACCATACAAAAACGAGTATAGGCAGAGTATTCATAATGAAATAAAAAACAAAGGAAATTGGCGTTTCATGCTTAGAAATCTACAGGCAACACGACCAAGATAAGGTTATGTGTTTTGGAAAATGAAATATAACACTTTTGCCGAGGGGAATGCTCTGAATTCCCTCCAAATCATGTGTGAATGGGAATTTCAGGTGTACACAATCTGCAGCATTCAGGTCTCCTGCTAGGCAATTGCTTAAATTTGTTCTGGGTTTGTGTTGGTTTGAGTTCTTCCTTTCTGAATTTTGCATTCTGACACCATACAAAAAAGAGTTTAGGCAGAGTATTCATAATGAAATAAAAAACAAAGCAAATTGGCGTTTCATGCTTAGAAATCTACAGGCAACACGACCAACATAATTTATGTGTTTTGGAAAATGAAATATAACTCTTTTGCGAGGGGACAGCTCGGAATTCCCTCCAAATCATGTGTGAATGGGAGTTGCAGGTGTATTCAATCTAAAACATTCAGGTCTCCTGCTATGCAATTGCCTAAATTTGTTCTGGGTTTGTGTTTGTTTTGCCTTCTTCCTTTCTGAATTTTGCATTCTGACAGTATACAAAAACGAGTTTAGGCAGAGTATTCATAATAAAATACAAAACACAGTAAACTTGCATTTCATGCTTAGAAATGTACAGGCAACTCTAACATGATTTTTGTATTTTGGAAAATGAAATGTAACACTTTTGCCGAGGGGACTGCTCTGAATTCCCTCCAAATCGACTGTGAATGGGATTTTCAGGTGTATTCAATCGGCAGCATTCAGGTCTCCTGATTGGCAATTGCCTCAATTAGTTCTGGGTTAGTGTTTGTTTTGCCTTCTTCCTTTCTGAATGTTGTATTCTGACATCACACAAAATGAGTTGAGGCAAAGTATTCATAATAAAATACAAAACACAGTAAATTGGCATTTCATGCTTAGAAATCTACAGGCAACACGACTAAGATAAGGTAATGTGTTTGGAAAATGAAATGTTACACTTGTCAAGAGGGGACAGCTCTGAATCCCCTCCAAATAGAGTGTAAATGAGATTTTCAGGTGTATTCAATCGGTAGCATTCAGGTCTCCTGCTAGGCAATCGCCTAAATTTGTTCTGGGTTTGTGTTTGTTTTACCTTCTTCCTTTCCAAATTTTGTATTCTGACACCATACAAAAATGAGGTTAGGCAGGGTCCACAAGCAATAAATAACACAGGAAATGGCGATTCATGCTTAGAAATCTACAGGCAACATGACCAAGATGAGTTTTTGTGTTTTGGAAAATGAAATGTAACCCTTTTCCAGAGGGGACAGCTCTAAATTCCCTCCAAATCGCGTGTGAATGGGAATTTCAATTGTATTCCATCGGCAGCATTCAGGTCTCCTGCTATGCAACTGGCTAAATTGGTTCTGGATTTGTGTTTCTTTTGCCTTCTTTCTTTCCAAATTTTGTATTCTGACACCATACAAAAATGAGTTTAGGCAGAGTATTCATAATGAAATAAAAAAAAAAGCAAATTGGCATTTCATGCTTAGAAATCTACAGGCAACACGACCAAGATAAGGTTATGTGTTTTGGAAAATAGTATATAACTCTTTTGCCGAGGGGACAGCTCTGAATTCCCTCCAAATCGTGTGTGAATGGTAATTTCAGGTGTATTCAATTGGCAGCATTCAGGTCTCCTGCTAGGCAATTGCCTCAATTTGTTCTGGGTTTGTGTTTGTTTTGCATTCTTCCTTTCTGAATTTTGCATTCTGACACCATACAAAAACGAGTTTAGGCAGAGTATTCATAATAAAATACAAAACACAGTAAACTTGCAATTCATGCTTTGAAATCTACAGGAAACAGGACCAAGATGAGATTTTGTGTATTGAAAAATGAAATGTAACCCTTTTCCAGAGGGGACAGCTCTGAATTCCCTCTAAGTCGAGTGTCAATGGGATTTTCAGGTGTATAAAATCATCAGCATTCATGTCTCTTGATTGGCAATTGCCTAAACGTGTTCTGAGTTTGTGTTTGTTTTACTTTCTTCCTTTCTGAATTTTGTATTCTGACACCATACAAAAATGAGTTTAGGCAGAGTATTCATAATAATATACAAAATTCAGGAAATTGGCATTTTATGCTTAGAAATCTACAAGCAAAACGACCAAGATAAGGTTATGTGTTTTGGAAAATGAAATGTAACCCTTTTCAGAGGGGACAGCTCTGAATTGCCTTCAAATCGAGCGTGAATGGGATTTTCAGGTGTATTCCATTGGCAGCATTCAGGTCTCCTGCTAGGCAATTGTCTCAATTTGTTCTGGGTTTGTGTGTGTTTTGCTTTCTTCCTTTCTGAATTTTGTATTCTGACACTATACAAAAAAAGTATAGGCAGAGTATTCATAATGAAATAAAAAACAAAGGAAATTGGCGTTTCATGCTTAGAAATCTACAGGCAACACGACCAAGATAAGGTTATGTGTTTTGGAAAATGAAATATAACACTTTTGCCGAGGGGAATGCTCTGAATTCCCTCCAAATCATGTGTGAATGGGAATTTCAGGTGTACACAATCGGCAGCATTCAGGTCTCCTGCTAGGCAATTGTCTCAATTTGTTCTGGGTTTGTGTTGGTTTGCCTTCTTCCTTTCTGAATTTTGCATTCTGACACCATACAAAAATGAGTTTAGGCAGAGTATTCATAATGAAATAAAAAACAAAGGAAATTGGCGTTTCATGCTTAGAAATCTACAGGCAACACGACCAAGATAAGGTTATGTGTTTTGGAAAATGAAATATAACACTTTTGCTGAGGGGAATGCTCTAAATTCCCTCCAAATCATGTGTGAATGGGAATTTCAGGTGTACACAATTGGCAGCATTCAGGTCTCCTGCTAGGCAATTGCTTAAATTTGTTCTGGGTTTGTGTTTGTTTGCCTTCTTCCTTTCTGAATTTTGCATTCTGACACCATACAAAAAAGAGTTTAGGCAGAGTTTTCATAATGAAATAAAAAACAAAGCAAATCGGCGTTTCATGCTTAGAAATCTACAGGCAACACGACCAAGATAAGGTTATGTGTTTGGAAAATGAAATATAACACTTTTGCCGAGGGCAATGCTCTGAATTCCCTCCAAATCATGTGTGAATGGGAATTTCAGGTGTACACAATCGGCAGCATTCAGGTCTCCTGCTAGGCAATTGCTTAAGTTTGTTCTGGGTTTGTGTTTGTTTGCCTTCTTCCTTTCTGAATTTGGCATTCTGACACCATAGAAAAAAGAGTTTAGGCAGAGTATTCATAATGAAATAAAAAACAAAGCAAATTGGCGTTTCATGCTTAGAAATCTACAGGCAACACGACCAACATAATTTATGTGTTTTGGAAAATGAAATGTAACCCTTTTCCAGAGGGGACAGCTCTGAATGCCATCCAAATCGTGTGTGAATGGGAGTTGCAGGTGTATTCAATCTAAAACATTCAGGTCTCCTGCTATGCAATTGCCTAAATTTGTTCTGGGTTTGTTTTGTTTTGCCTTCTTCCTTTCTGAATTTTGCATTCTGACAGTATACAAAAACGAGTTTAGGCAGAGTATTCATAATAAAATACAAAACACAGTAAACTTGCATTTCATGCTTAGAAATGTACAGGCAACAGGACTAACATGATTTTTTGTATTTTGGAAAATGAAAGGTAAAACTTTTGCCGAGGGGACAGCTCTGAAATCCCTCCAAATCGACTGTGAATGGGATTTTCAGGTGTATTCAATCGGCAGCATTCAGGTCTCCTGATTGGCAATTGCCTCAATTAGTTCTGGGTTAGTGTTTGTTTTGCCTTCTTCCTTTCTGAATGTTGTATTCTGACATCACACAAAACGAGTTTAGGCAAAGTATTCATAATAAAATACAAAACACAGTAAATTGGCATTTCATGCTTAGAAATCTAAAGGCAACACGACTAAGATAAGGTAATGTGTTTGGAAAATGAAATGTTACACTTGTCAAGAGGGGACAGCTCTGAATCCCCTCCAAATCGAGTGTAAATGAGATTTTCAGGTGTATTCAATCGGTAGCATTCAGGTCTCCTGCTAGGCAATCGCCTAAATTTGTTCTGGGTTTGTGTTTGTTTTACCTTCTTCCTTTCCAAATTTTGTGTTCTGACACCATACAAAAATGAGGTTAGGCAGAGTCCACAAGCAATAAATAACACAGGAAATGGCGATTCATGCTTAGAAATCTACAGGCAACATGACCAAGATGTGTTTTTGTGTTTTGGAAAATGAAATGTAACCCTTTTTCAGGGGGGACAGCTCTGAATTCCCTCCAAATCGCGTGTGAATGGGAATTTCAGTTGTATTCCATCGGCAGCATTCAGGTCTCCTGCTATGCAACTGGCTAAATTGGTTCTGGATTTGTGTTTCTTTTGCCTTCTTTCTTTCCAAATTTTGTATTCTGACACCATACAAAAATGAATTTAGGGAGAGTATTCATAATGAAATAAAAAACAAAGCAAATTGGCGTTTCATGCTTAGAAATCTACAGGCAACACGACCAAGATAAGGTTATGTGTTTTGGAAAATAGTATATAACTCTTTTGCCGAGGGGACAGCTCTGAATTCCCTCCAAATCATGTGTGAATGGTAATTTCAGGTGTATTCAATCGGCAGCATTCAGGTCTCCTGCTAGGCAATTGTCTCAATTTGTTCTGGGTTTGTGTTTGTTTTTCCTTCTTCCTTTCTGAATCTTGCATTCTGACACCATACAAAAATGAGTTTAGGCAGAGTATTCATAATGAAATAAAAAACAAATGAAATTGGCGTTTCATGCTTAGATATCTACAGGCAAGACAACCAAGATAAGGTTATGTGTTTTGGAAAATAGTGTATAACACTTTTGCCGAGGGGACAGCTCTGAATTCCCTCCAAATCGTGTGTGAATGGTCATTTCAGGTGTATTCAATTGGCAGCATTCAGGTCTCCTGCTAGGCAATTGCCTCAATTTGTTCTGGGTTTGTGTTTGTTTTGCATTCTTCCTTTCTGAATTTTGCATTCTGACACCATACAAAAACGAGTTTAGGCAGAGTATTCATAATAAAATACAAAACACAGTAAACTTGCAATTCATGCTTTGAAATCTACAGGAAACAGGACCAAGATGAGATTTTGTGTATTGAAAAATGAAATGTAACCCTTTTCCAGAGGGGACAGCTCTGAATTCCCTCTAAATCGAGTGTCAATGGGATTTTCAGGTGTATAAAATCATCAGCATTCATGTCTCTTGATTGGCAATTGCCTAAACGTGTTCTGAGTTTGTGTTTGTTTTACTTTCTTCCTTTCTGAATTTTGTATTCTGACACCATACAAAAATGAGTTTAGGCAGAGTATTCATAATAATATACAAAACTCAGGAAATTGGCATTTTATGCTTAGAAATCTACAAGCAAAACGACCAAGATAAGGTTATGTGTTTTGGAAAATGAAATGTAACCCTTTTCAGAGGGGACAGCTCTGAATTGCCTTCAAATCGAGCGTGAATGGGATTTTCAGGTGTATTCCATTGGCAGCATTCAGGTCTCCTGCTAGGCAATTGTCTCAATTTGTTCTGGGTTTGTGTGTGTTTTGCTTTCTTCCTTTCTGAATTTTGTATTCTGACACCATACAAAAACGAGTATAGGCAGAGTATTCATAATGAAATAAAAAACAAAGGAAATTGGCGTTTCATGCTTAGAAATCTACAGGCAACACGACCAAGATAAGGTTATGTGTTTTGGAAAATGAAATATAACACTTTTGCCGAGGGGAATGCTCTGAATTCCCTCCAAATCATGTGTGAATGGGAATTTCAGGTGTACACAATCGGCAGCATTCAGGTCTCCTGCTAGGCAATTGCTTAAATTTGTTCTGGGTTTGTGTTGGTTTGCCTTCTTCCTTTCTGAATTTTGCATTCTGACACCATACAAAAAAGAGTTTAGGCAGAGTATTCATAATGAAATAAAAAACAAAGCAAATCGGCGTTTCATGCTTAGAAATCTACAGGCAACACGACCAAGATAAGGTTATGTGTTTTGGAAAATGAAATATAACACTTTTGCCGAGGGGAATGCTCTGAATTCCCTCCAAATCATGTGTGAATGGGAATTTCAGGTGTACACAATCGGCAGCATTCAGGTCTCCTGCTAGGCAATTGCTTAAATTTGTTCTGGGTTTGTGTTGGTTTGAGTTCTTCCTTTCTGAATTTTGCATTCTGACACCATACAAAAAAGAGTTTAGGCAGAGTATTCATAATGAAATAAAAAACAAAGCAAATTGGCGTTTCATGCTTAGAAATCTACAGGCAACACGACCAACATAATTTATGTGTTTTGGAAAATGAAATATAACTCTTTTGCCGAGGGGACAGCTCTGAATTCCCTCCAAATCGTGTGTGAATGGGAGTTGCATGTGTATTCAATCTAAAACATTCAGGTCTCCTGCTATGCAATTGCCTAAATTTGTTCTGGGTTTGTGTTTGTTTTGCCTTCTTCCTTTCTGAATTTTGCATTCTGACATTATACAAAAACGAGTTTAGGCAGAGTATTCATAATAAAATACAAAACACAGTAAATTGGCATTTCATGCTTAGAAATCTACAGGCAACAGGACTAACATGATTTTTGTATTTTGGAAAATGAAATGTAACACTTTTGCCGAGGGGACTGCTCTGAATTCCCTCCAAATCGACTGTGAATGGGATTTTCAGGTGTATTCAATCGGCAGCATTCAGGTCTCCTGATTGGCAATTGCCTCAATTAGTTCTGGGTTAGTGTTTGTTTTGCCTTCTTCCTTTCTGAATGTTGTATTCTGACATCACACAAAATGAGTTGAGGCAAAGTATTCATAATAAAATACAAAACACAGTAAATTGGCATTTCATGCTTAGAAATCTACAGGCAACACGACTAAGATAAGGTAATGTGTTTGGAAAATGAAATGTTACACTTGTCAAGAGGGGACAGCTCTGAATCCCCTCCAAATAGAGTGTAAATGAGATTTTCAGGTGTATTCAATCGGTAGCATTCAGGTCTCCTGCTAGGCAATCGCCTAAATTTGTTCTGGGTTTGTGTTTGTTTTACCTTCTTCCTTTCCAAATTTTGTATCCTGACACCATACAAAAATGAGGTTAGGCAGGGTCCACAAGCAATAAATAACACAGGAAATGGCGATTCATGCTTAGAAATCTACAGGCAACATGACCAAGATGAGTTTTTGTGTTTTGGAAAATGAAATGTAACCCTTTTCCAGAGGGGACAGCTCTAAATTCCCTCCAAATCGCGTGTGAATGGGAATTTCAATTGTATTCCATCGGCAGCATTCAGGTCTCCTGCTATGCAACTGGCTAAATTGGTTCTGGATTTGTGTTTCTTTTGCCTTCTTTCTTTCCAAATTTTGTATTCTGACACCATACAAAAATGAGTTTAGGCAGAGTATTCATAATGAAATAAAAAAAAAAGCAAATTGGCATTTCATGCTTAGAAATCTACAGGCAACACGACCAAGATAAGGTTATGTGTTTTGGAAAATAGTATATAACTCTTTTGCCGAGGGGACAGCTCTGAATTCCCTCCAAATCGTGTGTGAATGGTAATTTCAGGTGTATTCAATTGGCAGCATTCAGGTCTCCTGCTAGGCAATTGCCTCAATTTGTTCTGGGTTTGTGTTTGTTTTGCATTCTTCCTTTCTGAATTTTGCATTCTGACACCATACAAAAACGAGTTTAGGCAGAGTATTCATAATAAAATACAAAACACAGTAAACTTGCAATTCATGCTTTGAAATCTACAGGAAACAGGACCAAGATGAGATTTTGTGTATTGAAAAATGAAATGTAACCCTTTTCCAGAGGGGACAGCTCTGAATTCCCTCTAAGTCGAGTGTCAATGGGATTTTCAGGTGTATAAAATCATCAGCATTCATGTCTCTTGATTGGCAATTGCCTAAACGTGTTCTGAGTTTGTGTTTGTTTTACTTTCTTCCTTTCTGAATTTTGTATTCTGACACCATACAAAAATGAGTTTAGGCAGAGTATTCATAATAATATACAAAATTCAGGAAATTGGCATTTTATGCTTAGAAATCTACAAGCAAAACGACCAAGATAAGGTTATGTGTTTTGGAAAATGAAATGTAACCCTTTTCCAGAGGGGACAGCTCTGAATTGCCTTCAAATCGAGCGTGAATGGGATTTTCAGGTGTATTCCATTGGCAGCATTCAGGTCTCCTGCTAGGCAATTGTCTCAATTTGTTCTGGGTTTGTGTGTGTTTTGCTTT
Source organism: Sylvilagus floridanus (assembly GCA_949820135.1). Classification (NCBI taxonomy): domain Eukaryota; kingdom Metazoa; phylum Chordata; class Mammalia; order Lagomorpha; family Leporidae; genus Sylvilagus; species Sylvilagus floridanus. Next base: position 136,919,165 of record OX463233.1, on the reverse strand, counting down.
CTTCCTTTCTGAATTTTGTATTCTGACACTATACAAAAAAAGTATAGGCAGAGTATTCATAATGAAATAAAAAACAAAGGAAATTGGCGTTTCATGCTTAGAAATCTACAGGCAACACGACCAAGATAAGGTTATGTGTTTTGGAAAATGAAATATAACACTTTTGCCGAGGGGAATGCTCTGAATTCCCTCCAAATCATGTGTGAATGGGAATTTCAGGTGTACACAATCGGCAGCATTCAGGTCTCCTGCTAGGCAATTGTCTCAATTTGTTCTGGGTTTGTGTTGGTTTGCCTTCTTCCTTTCTGAATTTTGCATTCTGACACCATACAAAAATGAGTTTAGGCAGAGTATTCATAATGAAATAAAAAACAAAGGAAATTGGCGTTTCATGCTTAGAAATCTACAGGCAACACGACCAAGATAAGGTTATGTGTTTTGGAAAATGAAATATAACACTTTTGCTGAGGGGAATGCTCTAAATTCCCTCCAAATCATGTGTGAATGGGAATTTCAGGTGTACACAATCGGCAGCATTCAGGTCTCCTGCTAGGCAATTGCTTAAATTTGTTCTGGGTTTGTGTTTGTTTGCCTTCTTCCTTTCTGAATTTGGCATTCTGACACCATACAAAAAAGAGTTTAGGCAGAGTTTTCATAATGAAATAAAAAACAAAGCAAATCGGCGTTTCATGCTTAGAAATCTACAGGCAACACGACCAAGATAAGGTTATGTGTTTGGAAAATGAAATATAACACTTTTGCCGAGGGCAATGCTCTGAATTCCCTCCAAATCATGTGTGAATGGGAATTTCAGGTGTACACAATCGGCAGCATTCAGGTCTCCTGCTAGGCAATTGCTTAAGTTTGTTCTGGGTTTGTGTTTGTTTGCCTTCTTCCTTTCTGAATTTGGCATTCTGACACCATAGAAAAAAGAGTTTAGGCAGAGTATTCATAATGAAATAAAAAACAAAGCAAATTGGCGTTTCATGCTTAGAAATCTACAGGCAACACGACCAACATAATTTATGTGTTTTGGAAAATGAAATATAACTCTTTTGCCGAGGGGACAGCTCTGAATTCCCTCCAAATCGTGTGTGAATGGGAGTTGCAGGTGTATTCAATCTAAAACATTCAGGTCTCCTGCTATGCAATTGCCTAAATTTGTTCTGGGTTTGTGTTTGTTTTGCCTTCTTCCTTTCTGAATTTTGCATTCTGACAGTATACAAAAACGAGTTTAGGCAGAGTATTCATAATAAAATACAAAACACAGTAAATTGGCATTTCATGCTTAGAAATGTACAGGCAACAGGACTAACATGATTTTTGTATTTTGGAAAATGAAATGTAACACTTTTGCCGAGGGGACTGCTCTGAATTCCCTCCAAATCGACTGTGAATGGGATTTTCAGGTGTATTCAATCGGCAGCATTCAGGTCTCCTGATTGGCAATTGCCTCAATTAGTTCTGGGTTAGTGTTTGTTTTGCCTTCTTCCTTTCTGAATGTTGTATTCTGACATCACACAAAATGAGTTGAGGCAAAGTATTCATAATAAAATACAAAACACAGTAAATTGGCATTTCATGCTTAGAAATCTACAGGCAACACGACTAAGATAAGGTAATGTGTTTGGAAAATGAAATGTTACACTTGTCAAGAGGGGACAGCTCTGAATCCCCTCCAAATCGAGTGTAAATGAGATTTTCAGGTGTATTCAATCGGTAGCATTCAGGTCTCCTGCTAGGCAATCGCCTAAATTTGTTCTGGGTTTGTGTTTGTTTTACCTTCTTCCTTTCCAAATTTTGTATTCTGACACCATACAAAAATGAGGTTAGGCAGGGTCCACAAGCAATAAATAACACAGGAAATGGCGATTCATGCTTAGAAATCTACAGGCAACATGACCAAGATGAGTTTTTGTGTTTTGGAAAATGAAATGTAACCCTTTTCCAGAGGGGACAGCTCTAAATTCCCTCCAAATCGCGTGTGAATGGGAATTTCAGTTGTATTCCATCGGCAGCATTCAGGTCTCCTGCTATGCAACTGGCTAAATTGGTTCTGGATTTGTGTTTCTTTTGCCTTCTTTCTTTCCAAATTTTGTATTCTGACACCATACAAAAAAGAGTTTAGACAGAGTATTCATAATGAAATGAAAAACAAAGGAAATTGGCATTTCGTGCTTAGAAATCTACAGGCAACACGACCAAGATAAGGTTATGTGTTTTGGAAAATGAAATGTAACCCTTTTCCAGAGGGGACAGCTCTGAATTGCCTTCAAATCAAGCGTGAATGGGATTTTCAGGTGTATTCAATTGGCAGCATTCAGGTCTCCTGCTAGGCAATTGCTTAAATTTGTTCTGGGTTTGTGTTTGTTTTGCATTCTTCCTTTCTGAATTTTGCATTCTGACACCATACAAAAACGAGTTTAGGCAGAGTATTCATAATAAAATACAAAACACAGTAAACTTGCAATTCATGCTTTGAAATCTACAGGAAACAGGACCAAGATGAGATTTTGTGTATTGAAAAATGGATTGTAACCCTTTTCCAGAGGGGACAGCTCTGAATTCCCTCTAAATCGAGTGTCAATGGGATTTTCAGGTGTATAAAATCATCAGCATTCATGTCTCTTGATTGGCAATTGCCTAAACGTGTTCTGAGTTTGTGTTTGTTTTACTTTCTTCCTGTCCGAATTTTGTATTCTGACACCATACAAAAATGAGTTTAGGCAGAGTATTCATAATGAAATAAAAAACAAAGCAAATTGGCATTTCATGCTTCGATATCTACAGGCAACACGACCAAGATAAGGTTATGTGTTTTGGAAAATGGTATATAACTCTTTTGCGGAGGGGACAGCTCTGAATTCCCTCCAAATCCTGTGTGAATGGTAATTTCAGGTGCATTCAATCATCAGCATTCAGGTCTCCTGGTAGGCAATTGTCTCAATTTGTTCTGGGTTTGTGTTTGTTTTGCCTTCTTCCTTTCTGAATTTTGCATTCTGACACCATACAAAAACGAGTATAGGCAGAGTATTCATAATGAAATAAAAAACAAAGGAAATTGGCGTTTCATGCTTAGAAATCTACAGGCAACACGACCAAGATAAGGTTATGTGTTTTGGAAAATGAAATATAACACTTTTGCCGAGGGGAATGCTCTGAATTCCCTCCAAATCATGTGTGAATGGGAATTTCAGGTGTACACAATCGGCAGCATTCAGGTCTCCTGCTAGGCAATTGCTTAAATTTGTTCTGGGTTTGTGTTTGTTTGCCTTCTTCCTTTCTGAATTTTGCATTCTGACACCATACAAAAAAGAGCTAAGGCAGAGTATTCATAATAAAATAAAAAACAAAGCAAATCGGCGTTTCATGCTTAGAAATCTACAGGCAACACGACCAAGATAAGGTTATGTGTTTTGGAAAATGAAATATAACACTTTTGCCGAGGGGAATGCTCTGAATTCCCTCCAAATCATGTGTGAATGGGAATTTCAGGTGTATACAATCGGCAGCATTCAGGTCTCCTGCTAGGCAATTGCTTGAATTTGTTCTGGGTTTGTGTTTGTTTGCCTTCTTCCTTTCTGAATTTGGCATTCTGACACCATACAAAAAAGAGTTTAGGCAGAGTATTCATAATGAAATGAAAAACAAAGGAAATTGGCGTTTCATGCTTAGAAATCTACAGGCAACACGACCAACATAATTTATGTGTTTTGGAAAATGAAATATAACTCTTTTGCCGAGGGGACAGCTCTGAATTCCCTCCAAATCGTGTGTGAATGGGAGTTGCAGGTGTATTCAATCTAAAACATTCAGGTCTCCTGCTATGCAATTGCCTAAATTTGTTCTGGGTTTGTGTTTGTTTTGCCTTCTTCCTTTCTGAATTTTGCATTCTGACAGTATACAAAAACGAGTTTAGGCAGAGTATTCATAATAAAATACAAAACACAGTAAACTTGCATTTCATGCTTAGAAATGTACAGGCAACAGGACTAACATGATTTTTGTATTTTGGAAAATGAAATGTAACACTTTTGCCGAGGGGACTGCTCTGAATTCCCTCCAAATCGACTGTGAATGGGATTTTCAGGTGTATTCAATCGGCAGCATTCAGGTCTCCTGATTGGCAATTGCCTCAATTAGTTCTGGGTTAGTGTTTGTTTTGCCTTCTTCCTTTCTGAATGTTGTATTCTGACATCACACAAAATGAGTTGAGGCAAAGTATTCATAATAAAATACAAAACACAGTAAATTGGCATTTCATGCTTAGAAATCTACAGGCAACACGACTAAGATAAGGTAATGTGTTTGGAAAATGAAATGTTACACTTGTCAAGAGGGGACAGCTCTGAATCCCCTCCAAATCGAGTGTAAATGAGATTTTCAGGTGTATTCAATCGGTAGCATTCAGGTCTCCTGCTAGGCAATCGCCTAAATTTGTTCTGGGTTTGTGTTTGTTTTACCTTCTTCCTTTCCAAATTTTGTATTCTGGCACCATACAAAAATGAGGTTAGGCAGGGTCCACAAGCAATAAATAACACAGGAAATGGCGATTCATGCTTAGAAATCTACAGGCAACATGACCAAGATGAGTTTTTGTGTTTTGGAAAATGAAATGTAACCCTTTTCCAGAGGGGACAGCTCTAAATTCCCTCCAAATCGCGTGTGAATGGGAATTTCAGTTGTATTCCATCGGCAGCATTCAGGTCTCCTGCTATGCAACTGGCTAAATTGGTTCTGGATTTGTGTTTCTTTTGCCTTCTTTCTTTCCAAATTTTGTATTCTGACACCATACAAAAAAGAGTTTAGACAGAGTATTCATAATGAAATGAAAAACAAAGGAAATTGGCATTTCGTGCTTAGAAATCTACAGGCAACACGACCAAGATAAGGTTATGTGTTTTGGAAAATAGTATATAACTCTTTTGCCGAGGGGACAGCTCTGAATTCCCTCCAAATCGTGTGTGAATGGTAATTTCAGGTGTATTCAATTGGCAGCATTCAGGTCTCCTGCTAGGCAATTGCCTCAATTTGTTCTGGGTTTGTGTTTGTTTTGCATTCTTCCTTTCTGAATTTTGCATTCTGACACCATACAAAAACGAGTTTAGGCAGAGTATTCATAATAAAATACAAAACACAGTAAACTTGCAATTCATGCTTTGAAATCTACAGGAAACAGGACCAAGATGAGATTTTGTGTATTGAAAAATGAAATGTAACCCTTTTCCAGAGGGGACAGCTCTGAATTCCCTCTAAGTCGAGTGTCAATGGGATTTTCAGGTGTATAAAATCATCAGCATTCATGTCTCTTGATTGGCAATTGCCTAAACGTGTTCTGAGTTTCTGTTTGTTTTACTTTCTTCCTTTCTGAATTTTGTATTCTGACACCATACAAAAATGAGTTTAGGCAGAGTATTCATAATAATATACAAAATTCAGGAAATTGGCATTTTATGCTTAGAAATCTACAAGCAAAACGACCAAGATAAGGTTATGTGTTTTGGAAAATGAAATGTAACCCTTTTCCAGAGGGGACAGCTCTGAATTGCCTTCAAATCGAGCGTGAATGGGATTTTCAGGTGTATTCCATTGGCAGCATTCAGGTCTCCTGCTAGGCAATTGTCTCAATTTGTTCTGGGTTTGTGTGTGTTTTGCTTTCTTCCTTTCTGAATTTTGTATTCTGACACTATACAAAAACGAGTATAGGCAGAGTATTCATAATGAAATAAAAAACAAAGCAAATTGGCGTTTCATGCTTAGAAATCTACAGGCAACACGACCAACATAATTTATGTGTTTTGGAAAATGAAATATAACTCTTTTGCCGAGGGGACAGCTCTGAATTCCCTCCAAATCGTGTGTGAATGGGAGTTGCAGGTGTATTCAATCTAAAACATTCAGGTCTCCTGCTATGCAATTGCCTAAATTTGTTCTGGGTTTGTGTTTGTTTTGCCTTCTTCCTTTCTGAATTTTGCATTCTGACAGTATACAAAAACGAGTTTAGGCAGAGTATTCATAATAAAATACAAAACACAGTAAACTTGCATTTCATGCTTAGAAATGTACAGGCAACAGGACTAACATGATTTTTGTATTTTGGAAAATGAAATGTAACACTTTTGCCGAGGGGACTGCTCTGAATTCCCTCCAAATCGACTGTGAATGGGATTTTCAGGTGTATTCAATCGGCAGCATTCAGGTCTCCTGATTGGCAATTGCCTCAATTAGTTCTGGGTTAGTGTTTGTTTTGCCTTCTTCCTTTCTGAATGTTGTATTCTGACATCACACAAAATGAGTTGAGGCAAAGTATTCATAATAAAATACAAAACACAGTAAATTGGCATTTCATGCTTAGAAATCTACAGGCAACACGACTAAGATAAGGTAATGTGTTTGGAAAATGAAATGTTACACTTGTCAAGAGGGGACAGCTCTGAATCCCCTCCAAATCGAGTGTAAATGAGATTTTCAGGTGTATTCAATCGGTAGCATTCAGGTCTCCTGCTAGGCAATCGCCTAAATTTGTTCTGGGTTTGTGTTTGTTTTACCTTCTTCCTTTCCAAATTTTGTATTCTGACACCATACAAAAATGAGGTTAGGCAGGGTCCACAAGCAATAAATAACACAGGAAATGGCGATTCATGCTTAGAAATCTACAGGCAACATGACCAAGATGAGTTTTTGTGTTTTGGAAAATGAAATGTAACCCTTTTCCAGAGGGGACAGCTCTAAATTCCCTCCAAATCGCGTGTGAATGGGAATTTCAGTTGTATTCCATCGGCAGCATTCAGGTCTCCTGCTATGCAACTGGCTAAATTGGTTCTGGATTTGTGTTTCTTTTGCCTTCTTTCTTTCCAAATTTTGTATTCTGACACCATACAAAAAAGAGTTTAGACAGAGTATTCATAATGAAATGAAAAACAAAGGAAATTGGCATTTCGTGCTTAGAAATCTACAGGCAACACGACCAAGATAAGGTTATGTGTTTTGGAAAATAGTATATAACTCTTTTGCCGAGGGGACAGCTCTGAATTCCCTCCAAATCGTGTGTGAATGGTAATTTCAGGTGTATTCAATTGGCAGCATTCAGGTCTCCTGCTAGGAAATTGTCTCAATTTGTTCTGGGTTTGTGTTTGTTTTGCATTCTTCCTTTCTGAATTTTGCATTCTGACACCATACAAAAACGAGTTTAGGCAGAGTATTCATAATAAAATACAAAACACAGTAAACTTGCAATTCATGCTTTGAAATCTACAGGAAACAGGACCAAGATGAGATTTTGTGTATTGAAAAATGAAATGTAACCCTTTTCCAGAGGGGACAGCTCTGAATTCCCTCTAAGTCGAGTGTCAATGGGATTTTCAGGTGTATAAAATCATCAGCATTCATGTCTCTTGATTGGCAATTGCCTAAACGTGTTCTGAGTTTGTGTTTGTTTTACTTTCTTCCTTTCTGAATTTTGTATTCTGACACCATACAAAAATGAGTTTAGGCAGAGTATTCATAATAATATACAAAATTCAGGAAATTGGCATTTTATGCTTAGAAATCTACAAGCAAAACGACCAAGATAAGGTTATGTGTTTTGGAAAATGAAATGTAACCCTTTTCCAGAGGGGACAGCTCTGAATTGCCTTCAAATCGAGCGTGAATGGGATTTTCAGGTGTATTCCATTGGCAGCATTCAGGTCTCCTGCTAGGCAATTGTCTCAATTTGTTCTGGGTTTGTGTGTGTTTTGCTTTCTTCCTTTCTGAATTTTGTATTCTGACACTATACAAAAACGAGTATAGGCAGAGTATTCATAATGAAATAAAAAACAAAGCAAATTGGCGTTTCATGCTTAGAAATCTACAGGCAACACGACCAACATAATTTATGTGTTTTGGAAAATGAAATATAACTCTTTTGCCGAGGGGACAGCTCTGAATTCCCTCCAAATCGTGTGTGAATGGGAGTTGCAGGTGTATTCAATCTAAAACATTCAGGTCTCCTGCTATGCAATTGCCTAAATTTGTTCTGGGTTTGTGTTTGTTTTGCCTTCTTCCTTTCTGAATTTTGCATTCTGACAGTATACAAAAACGAGTTTAGGCAGAGTATTCATAATAAAATACAAAACACAGTAAACTTGCATTTCATGCTTAGAAATGTACAGGCAACAGGACTAACATGATTTTTGTATTTTGGAAAATGAAATGTAACACTTTTGCCGAGGGGACTGCTCTGAATTCCCTCCAAATCGACTGTGAATGGGATTTTCAGGTGTATTCAATCGGCAGCATTCAGGTCTCCTGATTGGCAATTGCCTCAATTAGTTCTGGGTTAGTGTTTGTTTTGCCTTCTTCCTTTCTGAATGTTGTATTCTGACATCACACAAAATGAGTTGAGGCAAAGTATTCATAATAAAATACAAAACACAGTAAATTGGCATTTCATGCTTAGAAATCTACAGGCAACACGACTAAGATAAGGTAATGTGTTTGGAAAATGAAATGTTACACTTGTCAAGAGGGGACAGCACTGAATCCCCTCCAAATCGAGTGTAAATGAGATTTTCAGGTGTATTCAATCGGTAGCATTCAGGTCTCCTGCTAGGCAATCGCCTAAATTTGTTCTGGGTTTGTGTTTGTTTTACCTTCTTCCTTTCCAAATTTTGTATTCTGACACCATACAAAAATGAGGTTAGGCAGGGTCCACAAGCAATAAATAACACAGGAAATGGCGATTCATGCTTAGAAATCTACAGGCAACATGACCAAGATGCGTTTTTGTGTTTTGGAAAATGAAATGTAACCCTTTTCCAGAGGGGACAGCTCTAAATTCCCTCCAAATCGCGTGTGAATGGGAATTTCAGTTGTATTCCATCGGCAGCATTCAGGTCTCCTGCTATGCAACTGGCTAAATTGGTTCTGAATTTGTGTTTCTTTTGCCTTCTTTCTTTCCAAATTTTGTATTCTGACACCATACAAAAATGAGTTTAGGGAGAGTATTCATAATGAAATAAAAAACAAAGCAAATTGGCGTTTCATGCTTAGAAATCTACAGGCAACACGACCAAGATAAGGTTATGTGTTTTGGAATATGAAATATAACACTTTTGCCGAGGGGACAGCTCTGAATTCCCTCCAAATCGTGTATGAATGGTAATTTCAGGTGTATACAATCGGCAGCATTCAGGTCTCCTGCTAGGCAATTGCTTAAATTTGTTCTGGGTTTGTGTTTGTTTTGCCTTCTTCCTTTCTGAATTTTGCATTCTGACACCATACAAAAATGAGTTTAGGCAGAGTATTCATAATGAAATAAAAAACAAATGAAATTGGCGTTTCATGCTTAGATATCTACAGGCAAAACGACCAAGATAAGGTTATGTGTTTTGGAAAATAGTATATAACTCTTTTGCCGAGGGGACAGCTCTGAATTCCCTCCAAATCGTGTGTGAATGGTAATTTCAGGTGTATTCAATTGGCAGCATTCAGGTCTCCTGCTAGGCAATTGCCTCAATTTGTTCTGGGTTTGTGTTTGTTTTGCATTCTTCCTTTCTGAATTTTGCATTCTGACACCATACAAAAACGAGTTTAGGCAGAGTATTCATAATAAAATACAAAACACAGTAAACTTGCAATTCATGCTTTGAAATCTACAGGAAACAGGACCAAGATGAGATTTTGTGTATTGAAAAATGAAATGTAACCCTTTTCCAGAGGGGACAGCTCTGAATTCCCTCTAAATCGAGTGTCAATGGGATTTTCAGGTGTATAAATTCATCAGCATTCATGTCTCTTGATTGGCAATTGCCTAAACGTGTTCTGAGTTTGTGTTTGTTTTACTTTCTTCCTTTCTGAATTTTGTATTCTGACACCATACAAAAATGAGTTTAGGCAGAGTATTCATAATAATATACAAAACTCAGGAAATTGGCATTTTATGCTTAGAAATCTACAAGCAAAACGACCAAGATAAGGTTATGTGTTTTGGAAAATGAAATGTAACCCTTTTCCAGAGGGGACTGCTCTGAATTGCCTTCAAATCGAGCGTGAATGGGATTTTCAGGTGTATTCCATTGGCAGCATTCAGGTCTCCTGCTAGGCAATTGTCTCAATTTGTTCTGGGTTTGTGTGTGTTTTGCTTTCTTCCTTTCTGAATTTTGTATTCTGACACCATACAAAAACGAGTATAGGCAGAGTATTCATAATGAAAGAAAAAAAAAAAGGAAATTGGCGTTTCATGCTTAGAAATCTACAGGCAACACGACCAAGATAAGGTTATGTGTTTTGGAAAATGAAATATAACACTTTTGCCGAGGGGAATGCTCTGAATTCCCTCCAAATCATGTGTGAATGGGAATTTCAGGTGTACACAATCGGCAGCATTCAGGTCTCCTGCTAGGCAATGGCTTAAATTTGTTCTGGGTTTGTGTTGGTTTGCCTTCTTCCTTCTGAATTTTGCATTCTGACACCATACAAAAAAGAGTTTAGGCAGAGTATTCATAATGAAATAAAAAACAAAGCAAATCGGCGTTTCATGCTTAGAAATCTACAGGCAACACGACCAAGATAAGGTTATGTGTTTTGGAAAATGAAATATAACACTTTTGCCGAGGGGAATGCTCTGAATTCCCTCCAAATCATGTGTGAATGGGAATTTCAGGTGTATACAATCGACAGCATTCAGGTCTCCTGCTAGGCAATTGCTTAAATTTGTTCTGGGTTTGTGTTGGTTTGCCTTCTTCCTTTCTGAATTTGGCATTCTAACACCATACAAAAAAGAGTTTAGGCAGAGTATTCATAATGAAATAAAAAACAAAGCAAATTGGCGTTTCATGCTTAGAAATCTACAGGCATCACGACCAACCTAATTTATGTCTTTTGGAAAATGAAATATAACTCTTTTGCCGAGGGGACAGCTCTGAATTCCCTCCAAATCGTGTGTGAATGGGAGTTGCAGGTGTATTCAGTCTAAAACTTTCAGGTCTCCTGCTATGCAATTGCCTAAATTTGTTCTGGGTTTGTGTTTGTTTTGCCTTCTTCCTTTCTGAATTTTGCATTCTGACAGTATACAAAAACGAGTTTAGGCAGAGTATTCATAATAAAATACAAAACACGGTAAACTTGCATTTCATGCTTAGAAATGTACAGGCAACAGGACTAACATGATTTTTGTATTTTGGAAAATGAAATGTAACACTTTTGCCGAGGGGACTGCTCTGAATTCCCTCTAAATTGACTGTGAATGGGATTTTCAGGTGTATTCAATCGGCAGCATTCAGGTCTCCTGATTGGCAATTGCCTCAATTAGTTCTGGGTTAGTGTTTGTTTTGCCTTCTTCCTTTCTGAATGTTGTATTCTGACATCACACAAAATGAGTTGAGGCAAAGTATTCATAATAAAATACAAAACACAGTAAATTGGCATTTCATGCTTAGAAATCTACAGGCAACACGACTAAGATAAGGTAATGTGTTTGGAAAATGAAATGTTACACTTGTCAAGAGGGGACAGCTCTGAATCCCCTCCAAATCGAGTGTAAATGAGATTTTCAGGTGTATTCAATCGGTAGCATTCAGGTCTCCTGCTAGGCAATCGCCTAAATTTGTTCTGGGTTTGTGTTTGTTTTACCTTCTTCCTTTCCAAATTTTGTATTCTGACACCATACAAAAATGAGGTTAGGCAGGGTCCACAAGCAATAAATAACACAGGAAATGGCGATTCATGCTTAGAAATCTACAGGCAACATGACCAAGATGAGTTTTTGTGTTTTGGAAAATGAAATGTAACCCTTTTCCAGAGGGGACAGCTCTAAATTCCCTCCAAATCGCGTGTGAATGGGAATTTCAGTTGTATTCCATCGGCAGCATTCAGGTCTCCTGCTATGCAACTGGCTAAATTGGTTCTGGATTTGTGTTTCTTTTGCCTTCTTTCTTTCCAAATTTTGTATTCTGACACCATACAAAAAAGAGTTTAGACAGAGTATTCATAATGAAATGAAAAACAAAGGAAATTGGCATTTCGTGCTTAGAAATGTACAGGCAACATGACCAAGATAAGGTTATGTGTTTTGGAAATTAGTATATAACTCTTTTGCCGAGGGGACAGCTCTGAATTCCCTCCAAATCGTGTGTGAATGGTAATTTCAGGTGTATTCAATTGGCAGCATTCAGGTCTCCTGCTAGGAAATTGTCTCAATTTGTTCTGGGTTTGTGTTTGTTTTGCATTCTTCCTTTCTGAATTTTGCATTCTGACACCATACAAAAACGAGTTTAGGCAGAGTATTCATAATAAAATACAAAACACAGTAAACTTGCAATTCATGCTTTGAAATCTACAGGAAACAGGACCAAGATGAGATTTTGTGTATTGAAAAATGAAATGTAACCCTTTTCCAGAGGGGACAGCTCTGAATTCCCTCTAAGTCGAGTGTCAATGGGATTTTCAGGTGTATAAAATCATCAGCATTCATGTCTCTTGATTGGCAATTGCCTAAACGTGTTCTGAGTTTGTGTTTGTTTTACTTTCTTCCTTTCTGAATTTTGTATTCTGACACCATACAAAAATGAGTTTAGGCAGAGTATTCATAATAATATACAAAATTCAGGAAATTGGCATTTTATACTTAGAAATCTACAAGCAAAATGATCAAGATAAGGTTATGTGTTTTGGAAAATGAAATGTAACCCTTTTCCAGAGGGGACAGCTCTGAATTGCCTTCAAATCGAGCGTGAATGGGATTTTCAGGTGTATTCCATTGGCAGCATTCAGGTCTCCTGCTAGGCAATTGTCTCAATTTGTTCTGGGTTTGTGTGTGTTTTGCTTTCTTCCTTTCTGAATTTTGCATTCTGACACCATATAAAAACGAGTATAGGCAGAGTATTCATAATGAAATAAAAAACAAAGGAAATTGGCGTTTCATGCTTAGAAATCTACAGGCAACACGACCAAGATAAGGTTATGTGTTTTGGAAAATGAAATATAACACTTTTGCCGAGGGGAATGCTCTGAATTCCCTCCAAATCATGTGTGAATGGAAATTTCAGGTGTACACAATCGGCAGCATTCAGGTCTCCTGCTAGGCAATTGCTTAAATTTGTTCTGGGTTTGTGTTTGTTTGCCTTCTTCCTTTCTGAATTTGGCATTCTGACACCATACAAAAAAGAGTTTAGGCAGAGTATTCATAATGAAATAAAAAACAAAGCAAATTGGCGTTTCATACTTAGAAATCTACAGGCAACACGACCAAGATAAGGTTATGTGATTTGGAAAATGAAATATAACACTTTTGCCGAGGGGAATGCTCTGAATTCCCTCCAAATCATGTGTGAATGGGAATTTCAGGTGTACACAATCGGCAGCATTCAGGTCTCCTGCTAGGCAATTGCTTGAATTTGTTCTGGGTTTGTGTTGGTTTGCCTTCTTCCTTTCTGAATTTTGCATTCTGACACCATACAAAAAAGAGTTTAGGCAGAGTATTCATAATGAAATAAAAAACAAAGCAAATCGGCGTTTCATGCTTAGAAATCTACAGGCAACACGACCAAGATAAGGTTATGTGATTTGGAAAATGAAATATAACACTTTTGCCGAGGGGAATGCTCTGAATTCCCTCCAAATTATGTGTGAATGGGAATTTCAGGTGTATACAATCGGCAGCATTCAGGTCTCCTGCTAGGCAATTGCTTAAATTTGTTCTGGGTTTGTGTTTGTTTGCCTTCTTCCTTTCTGAATTTGGCATTCTGACACCATACAAAAAAGAGTTTAGGCAGAGTATTCATAATGAAATAAAAAACAAAGCAAATTGGCGTTTCATGCTTAGAAATCTACAGGCAACACGACCAACATAATTTATGTGTTTTGGAAAATGAAATATAACTCTTTTGCCGAGGGGACAGCTCTGAATTCCCTCCAAATCATGTGTGAATGGGAGTTGCAGGTGTATTCAGTCTAAAACATTCAGGTCTCCTGCCATGCAATTGCCTAAATTTGTTCTGGGTTTGTGTTTGTTTTGCCTTCTTCCTTTCTGAATTTTGCATTCTGACAGTATACAAAAACGAGTTTAGGCAGAGTATTCATAATAAAATACAAAACACAGTAAACTTGCATTTCATGCTTAGAAATGTACAGGCAACAGGACTAACATGATTTTTGTATTTTGGAAAATGAAATGTAACACTTTTGCCGAGGGGACTGCTCTGAATTCCCTCCAAATCGACTGTGAATGGGATTTTCAGGTGTATTCAATCGGCAGCATTCAGGTCTCCTGATTGGCAATTGCCTCAATTAGTTCTGGGTTAGTGTTTGTTTTGCCTTCTTCCTTTCTGAATGTTCTATTCTGACATCACACAAAATGAGTTGAGGCAAAGTATTCATAATAAAATACAAAACACAGTAAATTGGCATTTCATGCTTAGAAATCTACAGGCAACACGACCAAGATAAGGTTATGTGTTTTGGAAAATAGTATATAACTCTTTTGCCGAGGGGACAGCTCTGAATTCCCTCCAAATCGTGTGTGAATGGTAATTTCAGGTGTATTCAATTGGCAGCATTCAGGTCTCCTGCTAGGAAATTGTCTCAATTTGTTCTGGGTTTGTGTTTGTTTTGCATTCTTCCTTTCTGAATTTTGCATTCTGACACCATACAAAAACGAGTTTAGGCAGAGTATTCATAATAAAATACAAAACACAGTAAACTTGCAATTCATGCTTTGAAATCTACAGGAAACAGGACCAAGATGAGATTTTGTGTATTGAAAAATGAAATGTAACCCTTTTCCAGAGGGGACAGCTCTGAATTCCCTCTAAGTCGAGTGTCAATGGGATTTTCAGGTGTATAAAATCATCAGCGTTCATGTCTCTTGATTGGCAATTGCCTAAACGTGTTCTGAGTTTGTGTTTGTTTTACTTTCTTCCTTTCTGAATTTTGTATTCTGACACCATACAAAAATGAGTTTAGGCAGAGTATTCATAATAATATACAAAATTCAGGAAATTGGCATTTTATGCTTAGAAATCTACAAGCAAAACGACCAAGATAAGGTTATGTGTTTTGGAAAATGAAATGTAACCCTTTTCCAGAGGGGACAGCTCTGAATTGCCTTCAAATCGAGCGTGAATGGGATTTTCAGGTGTATTCCATTGGCAGCATTCAGGTCTCCTGCTAGGCAATTGTCTCAATTTGTTCTGGGTTTGTGTGTGTTTTGCTTTCTTCCTTTCTGAATTTTGTATTCTGACACCATATAAAAACGAGTATAGGCAGAGTATTCATAATGAAATAAAAAACAAAGGAAATTGGCGTTTCATGCTTAGAAATCTACAGGCAACACGACCAAGATAAGGTTATGTGTTTTGGAAAATGAAATATAACACTTTTGCCGAGGGGAATGCTCTGAATTCCCTCCAAATCATGTGTGAATGGAAATTTCAGGTGTACACAATCGGCAGCATTCAGGTCTCCTGCTAGGCAATTGCTTAAATTTGTTCTGGGTTTGTGTTTGTTTGCCTTCTTCCTTTCTGAATTTGGCATTCTGACACCATACAAAAAAGAGTTTAGGCAGAGTATTCATAATGAAATAAAAAACAAAGGAAATTGGCGTTTCATTCTTAGAAATCTACAGGCAACACGACCAAGATAAGGTTATGTGTTTTGGAAAATGAAATATAACACTTTTGCCGAGGGGAATGCTCTGAATTCCCTCCAAATCATGTGTGAATGGGAATTTCAGGTGTACACAATCGGCAGCATTCAGGTCTCCTGCTAGGCAATTGCTTGAATTTGTTCTGGGTTTGTGTTGGTTTGCCTTCTTCCTTTCTGAATTTTGCATTCTGACACCATACAAAAAAGAGTTTAGGCAGAGTATTCATAATGAAATAAAAAACAAAGCAAATCGGCGTTTCATGCTTAGAAATCTACAGGCAACACGACCAAGATAAGGTTATGTGATTTGGAAAATGAAATATAACACTTTTGCCGAGGGGAATGCTCTGAATTCCCTCCAAATTATGTGTGAATGGGAATTTCAGGTGTATACAATCGGCAGCATTCAGGTCTCCTGCTAGGCAATTGCTTAAATTTGTTCTGGGTTTGTGTTTGTTTGCCTTCTTCCTTTCTGAATTTGGCATTCTGACACCATACAAAAAAGAGTTTAGGCAGAGTATTCATAATGAAATAAAAAACAAAGCAAATTGGCATTTCATGCTTAGAAATCTACAGGCAACACGACCAACATAATTTATGTGTTTTGGAAAATGAAATATAACTCTTTTGCCGAGGGGACAGCTCTGAATTCCCTCCAAATCGTGTGTGAATGGGAGTTGCAGGTGTATTCAATCTAAAACATTCAGGTCTCCTGCTATGCAATTGCCTAAATTTGTTCTGGGTTTGTGTTTGTTTTGCCTTCTTCCTTTCTGAATTTTGCATTCTGACAGTATACAAAAACGAGTTTAGGCAGAGTATTCATAATAAAATACAAAACACAGTAAACTTGCATTTCATGCTTAGAAATGTACAGGCAACAGGACTAACATGATTTTTGTATTTTGGAAAATGAAATGTAACACTTTTGCCGAGGGGACTGCTCTGAATTCCCTCCAAATCGACTGTGAATGGGATTTTCAGGTGTATTCAATCGGCAGCATTCAGGTCTCCTGATTGGCAAATGCCTCAATTAGTTCTGGGTTAGTGTTTGTTTTGCCTTCTTCCTTTCTGAATGTTGTATTCTGACATCACACAAAATGAGTTGAGGCAAAGTATTCATAATAAAATACAAAACACAGTAAATTGGCATTTCATGCTTAGAAATCTACAGGCAACACGACTAAGATAAGGTAATGTGTTTGGAAAATGAAATGTTACACTTGTCAAGAGGGGACAGCTCTGAATCCCCTCCAAATCGAGTGTAAATGAGATTTTCAGGTGTATTCAATCGGTAGCATTCAGGTCTCCTGCTAGGCAATCGCCTAAATTTGTTCTGGGTTTGTGTTTGTTTTACCTTCTTCCTTTCCAAATTTTGTATTCTGACACCATACAAAAATGAGGTTAGGCAGGGTCCACAAGCAATAAATAACACAGGAAATGGCGATTCATGCTTAGAAATCTACAGGCAACATGACCAAGATGAGTTTTTGTGTTTTGGAAAATGAAATGTAACCCTTTTCCAGAGGGGACAGCTCTAAATTCCCTCCAAATCGGGTGTGAATGGGAATTTCAGTTGTATTCCATCGGCAGCATTCAGGTCTCCTGCTATGCAACTGGCTAAATTGGTTCTGGATTTGTGTTTCTTTTGCCTTCTTTCTTTCCAAATTTTGTATTCTGACACCATACAAAAATGAGTTTAGGCAGAGTATTCATAATGAAATAAAAAACAAAGCAAATTGGCATTTCATGCTTAGAAATCTACAGGCAACACGACCAAGATAAGGTTATGTGTTTTGGAAAATAGTATATAACTCTTTTGCCGAGGGGACAGCTCTGAATTCCCTCCAAATCGTGTGTGAATGGTAATTTCAGGTGTATTCAATTGGCAGCATTCAGGTCTCCTGCTAGGCAATTGCCTCAATTTGTTCTGGGTTTGTGTTTGTTTTGCATTCTTCCTTTCTGAATTTTGCATTCTGACACCATACAAAAACGAGTTTAGGCAGAGTATTCATAATAAAATACAAAACACAGTAAACTTGCAATTCATGCTTTGAAATCTACAGGAAACAGGACCAAGATGAGATTTTGTGTATTGAAAAATGAAATGTAACCCTTTTCCAGAGGGGACAGCTCTGAATTCCCTCTAAATCGAGTGTCAATGGGATTTTCAGGTGTATAAAATCATCAGCATTCATGTCTCTTGATTGGCAATTGCCTAAACGTGTTCTGAGTTTGTGTTTGTTTTACTTTCTTCCTTTCTGAATTTTGTATTCTGACACCATACAAAAATGAGTTTAGGCAGAGTATTCATAATAATATACAAAACTCAGGAAATTGGCATTTTATGCTTAGAAATCTACAAGCAAAACGACCAAGATAAGGTTATGTGTTTTGGAAAATGAAATGTAACCCTTTTCCAGAGGGGACAGCTCTGAATTGCCTTCAAATCGAGCGTGAATGGGATTTTCAGGTGTATTCCATTGGCAGCATTCAGGTCTCCTGCTAGGCAATTGTCTCAATTTGTTCTGGGTTTGTGTGTGTTTTGCTTTCTTCCTTTCTGAATTTTGTATTCTGACACCATACAAAAACGAGTATAGGCAGAGTATTCATAATGAAATAAAAAACAAAGGAAATTGGCGTTTCATGCTTAGAAATCTACAGGCAACACGACCAAGATAAGGTTATGTGTTTTGGAAAATGAAATATAACACTTTTGCCGAGGGGAATGCTCTGAATTCCCTCCAAATTATGTGTTAATGGGAATTTCAGGTGTACACAATCGGCAGCATTCAGGTCTCCTGCTAGGCAATTGCTTAAATTTGTTCTGGGTTTGTGTTTGTTTGCCTTCTTCCTTTCTGAATTTTGCATTCTGACACCATACAAAAAAGAGTTTAGGCAGAGTATTCATAATGAAATAAAAAACAAAGCAAATCGGCGTTTCATGCTTAGAAATCTACAGGCAAGACGACCAAGATAAGGTTATGTGATTTGGAAAATGAAATATAACACTTTTGCCGAGGGGAATGCTCTGAATTCCCTCCAAATCATGTGTGAATGGGAATTTCAGGTGTATACAATCGGCAGCATTCAGGTCTCCTGCTAGGCAATTGCTTAAATTTGTTCTGGGTTTGTGTTTGTTTGCCTTCTTCCTTTCTGAATTTGGCATTCTGACACCATACAAAAAAGAGTTTAGGCAGAGTATTCATAATGAAATAAAAAACAAAGCAAATTGGCGTTTCATGCTTAGAAATCTACAGGCAACACGACCAACATAATTTATGTGTTTTGGAAAATGAAATATAACTCTTTTGCGAGGGGACAGCTCGGAATTCCCTCCAAATCATGTGTGAATGGGAGTTGCAGGTGTATTCAATCTAAAACATTCAGGTCTCCTGCTATGCAATTGCCTAAATTTGTTCTGGGTTTGTGTTTGTTTTGCCTTCTTCCTTTCTGAATTTTGCATTCTGACAGTATACAAAAACGAGTTTAGGCAGAGTATTCATAATAAAATACAAAACACAGTAAACTTGCATTTCATGCTTAGAAATGTACAGGCAACTCTAACATGATTTTTGTATTTTGGAAAATGAAATGTAACACTTTTGCCGAGGGGACTGCTCTGAATTCCCTCCAAATCGACTGTGAATGGGATTTTCAGGTGTATTCAATCGGCAGCATTCAGGTCTCCTGATTGGCAATTGCCTCAATTAGTTCTGGGTTAGTGTTTGTTTTGCCTTCTTCCTTTCTGAATGTTGTATTCTGACATCACACAAAATGAGTTGAGGCAAAGTATTCATAATAAAATACAAAACACAGTAAATTGGCATTTCATGCTTAGAAATCTACAGGCAACACGACTAAGATAAGGTAATGTGTTTGGAAAATGAAATGTTACACTTGTCAAGAGGGGACAGCTCTGAATCCCCTCCAAATCGAGTGTAAATGAGATTTTCAGGTGTATTCAATCGGTAGCATTCAGGTCTCCTGCTAGGCAATCGCCTAAATTTGTTCTGGGTTTGTGTTTGTTTTACCTTCTTCCTTTCCAAATTTTGTATTCTGACACCATACAAAAATGAGGTTAGGCAGGGTCCACAAGCAATAAATAACACAGGAAATGGCGATTCATGCTTAGAAATCTACAGGCAACATGACCAAGATGAGTTTTTGTGTTTTGGAAAATGAAATGTAACCCTTTTCCAGAGGGGACAGCTCTAAATTCCCTCCAAATCGCGTGTGAATGGGAATTTCAGTTGTATTCCATCGGCAGCATTCAGGTCTCCTGCTATGCAACTGACTAAATTGGTTCTGGATTTGTGTTTCTTTTGCCTTCTTTCTTTCCAAATTTTGTATTCTGACACCATACAAAAATGAGTTTAGGCAGAGTATTCATAATGAAATAAAAAACAAAGCAAATTGGCATTTCATGCTTAGAAATCTACAGGCAACACGACCAAGATAAGGTTATGTGTTTTGGAAAATAGTATATAACTCTTTTGCCGAGGGGACAGCTCTGAATTCCCTCCAAATCGTGTGTGAATGGTAATTTCAGGTGTATTCAATTGGCAGCATTCAGGTCTCCTGCTAGGCAATTGCCTCAATTTGTTCTGGGTTTGTGTTTGTTTTGCATTCTTCCTTTCTGAATTTTGCATTCTGACACCATACAAAAACGAGTTTAGGCAGAGTATTCATAATAAAATACAAAACACAGTAAACTTGCAATTCATGCTTTGAAATCTACAGGAAACAGGACCAAGATGAGATTTTGTGTATTGAAAAATGAAATGTAACCCTTTTCCAGAGGGGACAGCTCTGAATTCCCTCTAAATCGAGTGTCAATGGGATTTTCAGGTGTATAAAATCATCAGCATTCATGTCTCTTGATTGGCAATTGCCTAAACGTGTTCTGAGTTTGTGTTTGTTTTACTTTCTTCCTTTCTGAATTTTGTATTCTGACACCATACAAAAATGAGTTTAGGCAGAGTATTAATAATAATATACAAAACTCAGGAAATTGGCATTTTATGCTTAGAAATCTACAAGCAAAACGACCATGATAAGGTTATGTGTTTTGGAAAATGAAATGTAACCCTTTTCCAGAGGGGACAGCTCTGAATTGCCTTCAAATCGAGCGTGAATGGGATTTTCAGGTGTATTCCATTGGCAGCATTCAGGTCTCCTGCTAGGCAATTGTCTCAATTTGTTCTGGGTTTGTGTGTGTTTTGCTTTCTTCCTTTCTGAATTTTGTATTCTGACACCATACAAAAACGAGTATAGGCAGAGTATTCATAATGAAATAAAAAACAAAGGAAATTGGTGTTTCATGCTTAGAAATCTACAGGCAAGACGACCAAGATAAGGTTATGTGATTTGGAAAATGAAATATAACACTTTTGCCGAGGGGAATGCTCTGAATTCCCTCCAAATCATGTGTGAATGGGAATTTCAGGTGTATACAATCGGCAGCATTCAGGTCTCCTGCTAGGCAATTGCTTAAATTTGTTCTGGGTTTGTGTTTGTTTGCCTTCTTCCTTTCTGAATTTGGCATTCTGACACCATACAAAAAAGAGTTTAGGCAGAGTATTCATAATGAAATAAAAAACAAAGCAAATTGGCGTTTCATGCTTAGAAATCTACAGGCAACACGACCAACATAATTTATGTGTTTTGGAAAATGAAATATAACTCTTTTGCCGAGGGGACAGCTCGGAATTCCCTCCAAATCATGTGTGAATGGGAGTTGCAGGTGTATTCAATCAAAAACATTCAGGTCTCCTGCTATGCAATTGCCTAAATTTGTTCTGGGTTTGTGTTTGTTTTGCCTTCTTCCTTTCTGAATTTTGCATTCTGACAGTATACAAAAACGAGTTTAGGCAGAGTATTCATAATAAAATACAAAACACAGTAAACTTGCATTTCATGCTTAGAAATGTACAGGCAACTCTAACATGATTTTTGTATTTTGGAAAATGAAATGTAACACTTTTGCCGAGGGGACTGCTCTGAATTCCCTCCAAATCGACTGTGAATGGGATTTTCAGGTGTATTCAATCGGCAGCATTCAGGTCTCCTGATTGGCAATTGCCTCAATTAGTTCTGGGTTAGTGTTTGTTTTGCCTTCTTCCTTTCTGAATGTTGTATTCTGACATCACACAAAATGAGTTGAGGCAAAGTATTCATAATAAAATACAAAACACAGTAAATTGGCATTTCATGCTTAGAAATCTACAGGCAACACGACTAAGATAAGGTAATGTGTTTGGAAAATGAAATGTTACACTTGTCAAGAGGGGACAGCTCTGAATCCCCTCCAAATCGAGTGTAAATGAGATTTTCAGGTGTATTCAATCGGTAGCATTCAGGTCTCCTGCTAGGCAATCGCCTAAATTTGTTCTGGGTTTGTGTTTGTTTTACCTTCTTCCTTTCCAAATTTTGTATTCTGACACCATACAAAAATGAGGTTAGGCAGGGTCCACAAGCAATAAATAACACAGGAAATGGCGATTCATGCTTAGAAATCTACAGGCAACATGACCAAGATGAGTTTTTGTGTTTTGGAAAATGAAATGTAACCCTTTTCCAGAGGGGACAGCTCTAAATTCCCTCCAAATCGCGTGTGAATGGGAATTTCAGTTGTATTCCATCGGCAGCATTCAGGTCTCCTGCTATGCAACTGGCTAAATTGGTTCTGGATTTGTGTTTCTTTTGCCTTCTTTCTTTCCAAATTTTGTATTCTGACACCATACAAAAATGAGTTTAGGCAGAGTATTCATAATGAAATAAAAAACAAAGCAAATTGGCATTTCATGCTTAGAAATCTACAGGCAACACGACCAAGATAAGGTTATGTGTTTTGGAAAATAGTATATAACTCTTTTGCCGAGGGGACAGCTCTGAATTCCCTCCAAATCGTGTGTGAATGGTAATTTCAGGTGTATTCAATTGGCAGCATTCAGGTCTCCTGCTAGGCAATTGCCTCAATTTGTTCTGGGTTTGTGTTTGTTTTGCATTCTTCCTTTCTGAATTTTGCATTCTGACACCATACAAAAACGAGTTTAGGCAGAGTATTCATAATAAAATACAAAACACAGTAAACTTGCAATTCATGCTTTGAAATCTACAGGAAACAGGACCAAGATGAGATTTTGTGTATTGAAAAATGAAATGTAACCCTTTTCCAGAGGGGACAGCTCTGAATTCCCTCTAAATCGAGTGTCAATGGGATTTTCAGGTGTATAAAATCATCAGCATTCATGTCTCTTGATTGGCAATTGCCTAAACGTGTTCTGAGTTTGTGTTTGTTTTACTTTCTTCCTTTCTGAATTTTGTATTCTGACACCATACAAAAATGAGTTTAGGCAGAGTATTCATAATAATATACAAAACTCAGGAAATTGGCATTTTATGCTTAGAAATCTACAAGCAAAACGACCATGATAAGGTTATGTGTTTTGGAAAATGAAATGTAACCCTTTTCCAGAGGGGACAGCTCTGAATTGCCTTCAAATCGAGCGTGAATGGGATTTTCAGGTGTATCCATTGGCAGCATTCAGGTCTCCTGCTAGGCAATTGTCTCAATTTGTTCTGGGTTTGTGTGTGTTTTGCTTTCTTCCTTTCTGAATTTTGTATTCTGACACCATACAAAAACGAGTATAGGCAGAGTATTCATAGTGAAATAAAAAACAAAGGAAATTGGTGTTTCATGCTTAGAAATCTACAGGCAACACGACCAAGATAAGGTTATGTGTTTTGGAAAATGAAATATAACACTTTTGCCGAGGGGAATGCTCTGAATTCCCTCCAAATTATGTGTGAATGGGAATTTCAGGTGTACACAATCGGCAGCATTCAGGTCTCCTGCTAGGCAATTGCTTAAATTTGTTCTGGGTTTGTGTTTGTTTGCCTTCTTCCTTTCTGAGTTTGGCATTCTGACAGTATACAAAAAAGAGTTTAGGCAGAGTATTCATAATGAAATAAAAAACAAAGCAAATCGGCGTTTCATGCTTAGAAATCTACAGGCAACACGACCAAGATAAGGTTATGTGATTTGGAAAATGAAATATAACACTTTTGCCGAGGGGAATGCTCTGAATTCCCTCCAAATCATGTGTGAATGGGAATTTCAGGTGTATACAATCGGCAGCATTCAGGTCTCCTGCTAGGCAATTGCTTAAATTTGTTCTGGGTTTGTGTTTGTTTGCCTTCTTCCTTTCTGAATTTGGCATTCTGACACCATACAAAAAAGAGTTTAGGCAGAGTATTCATAATGAAATAAAAAACAAAGCAAATTGGCGTTTCATGCTTAGAAATCTACAGGCAACACGACCAACATAATTTATGAGTTTTGGAAAATGAAATATAACTCTTTTGCCGAGGGGACAGCTCGGAATTCCCTCCAAATCGTGTGTGAATGGGAGTTGCAGGTGTATTCAATCTAAAACATTCAGGTCTCCTGCTATGCAATTGCCTAAATTTGTTCTGGGTTTGTGTTTGTTTTGCCTTCTTCCTTTCTGAATTTTGCATTCTGACAGTATACAAAAACGAGTTTAGGCAGAGTATTCATAATAAAATACAAAACACAGTAAACTTGCATTTCATGCTTAGAAATGTACAGGCAACAGGACTAACATGATTTTTGTATTTTGGAAAATGAAATGTAACACTTTTGCCGAGCGGACTGCTCTGAATTCCCTCCAAATCGACTGTGAATGGGATTTTCAGGTGTATTCAATCGGCAGCATTCAGGTCTCCTGATTGGCAATTGCCTCAATTAGTTCTGGGTTAGTGTTTGTTTTGCCTTCTTCCTTTCTGAATGTTGTATTCTGACATCACACAAAATGAGTTGAGGCAAAGTATTCATAATAAAATACAAAACACAGTAAATTGGCATTTCATGCTTAGAAATCTACAGGCAACACGACTAAGATAAGGTAATGTGTTTGGAAAATGAAATGTTACACTTGTCAAGAGGGGACAGCTCTGAATCCCCTCCAAATCGAGTGTAAATGAGATTTTCAGGTGTATTCAATCGGTAGCATTCAGGTCTCCTGCTAGGCAATCGCCTAAATTTGTTCTGGGTTTGTGTTTGTTTTACCTTCTTCCTTTCCAAATTTTGTATTCTGACACCATACAAAAATGAGGTTAGGCAGGGTCCACAAGCAATAAATAACACAGGAAATGGCGATTCATGCTTAGAAATCTACAGGCAACATGACCAAGATGAGTTTTTGTGTTTTGGAAAATGAAATGTAACCCTTTTCCAGAGGGGACAGCTCTAAATTCCCTCCAAATCGCGTGTGAATGGGAATTTCAGTTGTATTCCATCGGCAGCATTCAGGTCTCCTGCTATGCAACTGGCTAAATTGGTTCTGGATTTGTGTTTCTTTTGCCTTCTTTCTTTCCAAATTTTGTATTCTGACACCATACAAAAATGAGTTTAGGCAGAGTATTCATAATGAAATAAAAAACAAAGCAAATTGGCATTTCATGCTTAGAAATCTACAGGCAACACGACCAAGATAAGGTTATGTGTTTTGGAAAATAGTATATAACTCTTTTGCCGAGGGGACAGCTCTGAATTCCCTCCAAATCGTGTGTGAATGGTAATTTCAGGTGTATTCAATTGGCAGCATTCAGGTCTCCTGCTAGGCAATTGCCTCAATTTGTTCTGGGTTTGTGTTTGTTTTGCATTCTTCCTTTCTGAATTTTGCATTCTGACACCATACAAAAACGAGTTTAGGCAGAGTATTCATAATAAAATACAAAACACAGTAAACTTGCAATTCATGCTTTGAAATCTACAGGAAACAGGACCAAGATGAGATTTTGTGTATTGAAAAATGAAATGTAACCCTTTTCCAGAGGGGACAGCTCTGAATTCCCTCTAAATCGAGTGTCAATGGGATTTTCAGGTGTATAAAATCATCAGCATTCATGTCTCTTGATTGGCAATTGCCTAAACGTGTTCTGAGTTTGTGTTTGTTTTACTTTCTTCCTTTCTGAATTTTGTATTCTGACACCATACAAAAATGAGTTTAGGCAGAGTATTCATAATAATATACAAAACTCAGGAAATTGGCATTTTATGCTTAGAAATCTACAAGCAAAACGACCATGATAAGGTTATGTGTTTTGGAAAATGAAATGTAACCCTTTTCCAGAGGGGACAGCTCTGAATTGCCTTCAAATCGAGCGTGAATGGGATTTTCAGGTGTATTCCATTGGCAGCATTCAGGTCTCCTGCTAGGCAATTGTCTCAATTTGTTCTGGGTTTGTGTGTGTTTTGCTTTCTTCCTTTCTGAATTTTGTATTCTGACACCATACAAAAACGAGTATAGGCAGAGTATTCATAATGAAATAAAAAACAAAGGAAATTGGTGTTTCATGCTTAGAAATCTACAGGCAACACGACCAAGATAAGGTTATGTGTTTTGGAAAATGAAATATAACACTTTTGCCGAGGGGAATGCTCTGAATTCCCTCCAAATTATGTGTGAATGGGAATTTCAGGTGTACACAATCGGCAGCATTCAGGTCTCCTGCTAGGCAATTGCTTAAATTTGTTCTGGGTTTGTGTTTGTTTGCCTTCTTCCTTTCTGAATTTTGCATTCTGACACCATACAAAAAAGAGTTTAGGCAGAGTATTCATAATGAAATAAAAAACAAAGCAAATCGGCGTTTCATGCTTAGAAATCTACAGGCAACACGACCAAGATAAGGTTATGTGATTTGGAAAATGAAATATAACACTTTTGCCGAGGGGAATGCTCTGAATTCCCTCCAAATCATGTGTGAATGGGAATTTCAGGTGTATACAATCGGCAGCATTCAGGTCTCCTGCTAGGCAATTGCTTAAATTTGTTCTGGGTTTGTGTTTGTTTGCCTTCTTCCTTTCTGAATTTGGCATTCTGACACCATACAAAAAAGAGTTTAGGCAGAGTATTCATAATGAAATAAAAAACAAAGCAAATTGGCGTTTCATGCTTAGAAATCTACAGGCAACACGACCAACATAATTTATGAGTTTTGGAAAATGAAATATAAGTCTTTTGCCGAGGGGACAGCTCGGAATTCCCTCCAAATCGTGTGTGAATGGGAGTTGCAGGTGTATTCAATCTAAAACATTCAGGTCTCCTGCTATGCAATTGCCTAAATTTGTTCTGGGTTTGTGTTTGTTTTGCCTTCTTCCTTTCTGAATTTTGCATTCTGACAGTATACAAAAACGAGTTTAGGCAGAGTATTCATAATAAAATACAAAACACAGTAAACTTGCATTTCATGCTTAGAAATGTACAGGCAACAGGACTAACATGATTTTTGTATTTTGGAAAATGAAATGTAACACTTTTGCCGAGGGGACTGCTCTGAATTCCCTCCAAATCGACTGTGAATGGGATTTTCAGGTGTATTCAATCGGCAGCATTCAGGTCTCCTGATTGGCAATTGCCTCAATTAGTTCTGGGTTAGTGTTTGTTTTGCCTTCTTCCTTTCTGAATGTTGTATTCTGACATCACACAAAATGAGTTGAGGCAAAGTATTCATAATAAAATACAAAACACAGTAAATTGGCATTTCATGCTTAGAAATCTACAGGCAACACGACTAAGATAAGGTAATGTGTTTGGAAAATGAAATGTTACACTTGTCAAGAGGGGACAGCTCTGAATCCCCTCCAAATCGAGTGTAAATGAGATTTTCAGGTGTATTCAATCGGTAGCATTCAGGTCTCCTGCTAGGCAATCGCCTAAATTTGTTCTGGGTTTGTGTTTGTTTTACCTTCTTCCTTTCCAAATTTTGTATTCTGACACCATACAAAAATGAGGTTAGGCAGGGTCCACAAGCAATAAATAACACAGGAAATGGCGATTCATGCTTAGAAATCTACAGGCAACATGACCAAGATGAGTTTTTGTGTTTTGGAAAATGAAATGTAACCCTTTTCCAGAGGGGACAGCTCTAAATTCCCTCCAAATCGCGTGTGAATGGGAATTTCAGTTGTATTCCATCGGCAGCATTCAGGTCTCCTGCTATGCAACTGGCTAAATTGGTTCTGGATTTGTGTTTCTTTTGCCTTCTTTCTTTCCAAATTTTGTATTCTGACACCATACAAAAATGAGTTTAGGCAGAGTATTCATAATGAAATTAAAAACAAAGCAAATTGGCATTTCATGCTTAGAAATCTACAGGCAACACGACCAAGATAAGGTTATGTGTTTTGGAAAATAGTATATAACTCTTTTGCCGAGGGGACAGCTCTGAATTCCCTCCAAATCGTGTGTGAATGGTAATTTCAGGTGTATTCAATTGGCAGTATTCAGGTCTCCTGCTAGGAAATTGCCTCAATTTGTTCTGGGTTTGTGTTTGTTTTGCATTCTTCCTTTCTGAATTTTGCATTCTGACACCATACAAAAACGAGTTTAGGCAGAGTATTCATAATAAAATACAAAACACAGTAAACTTGCAATTCATGCTTTGAAATCTACAGGAAACAGGACCAAGATGAGATTTTGTGTATTGAAAAATGAAATGTAACCCTTTTCCAGAGGGGACAGCTCTGAATTCCCTCTAAATCGAGTGTCAATGGGATTTTCAGGTGTATAAAATCATCAGCATTCATGTCTCTTGATTGGCAATTGCCTAAACGTGTTCTGAGTTTGTGTTTGTTTTACTTTCTTCCTTTCTGAATTTTGTATTTTGACACCATACAAAAATGAGTTTAGGCAGAGTATTCATAATAATATACAAAACTCAGGAAATTGGCATTTTATGCTTAGAAATCTACAAGCAAAACGACCATGATAAGGTTATGTGTTTTGGAAAATGAAATGTAACCCTTTTCCAGAGGGGACAGCTCTAAATTGCCTTCAAATCGAGCGTGAATGGGATTTTCAGGTGTATTCCATTGGCAGCATTCAGGTCTCCTGCTAGGCAATTGTCTCAATTTGTTCTGGGTTTGTGTGTGTTTTGCTTTCTTCCTTTCTGAATTTGGCATTCTGACACCATACAAAAAAGAGTTTAGGCAGAGTATTCATAATGAAATAAAAAACAAAGCAAATTGGCGTTTCATGCTTAGGAATCTACAGGCAACACGACCAAGATAAGGTTATGTGTTTGGAAAATGAAATATAACACTTTTGCCGAGGGGAATGCTCTGAATTCCCTCCAAATCATGTGTGAATGGGAATTTCAGGTGTATACAATCGGCAGCATTCAGGTCTCCTGCTAGGCAATTGCTTAAATTTGTTCTGGGTTTGTGTTTGTTTGCCTTCTTCCTTTCTGAATTTGGCATTCTGACACCATACAAAAAAGAGTTTAGGCAGAGTATTCATAATGAAATAAAAAACAAAGCAAATTGGCGTTTCATGCTTAGAAATCTACAGGCAACACGACCAACATAATTTATGTGTTTTGGAAAATGAAATATAACTCTTTTGCCGAGGGGACAGCTCTGAATTCCCTCCAAATCGTGTGTGAATGGGAGTTGCAGGTGTATTCAATCTAAAACATTCAGGTCTCCTGCTATGCAATTGCCTAAATTTGTTCTGGGTTTGTGTTTGTTTTGCCTTCTTCCTTTCTGAATTTTGCATTCTGACAGTATACAAAAACGAGTTTAGGCAGAGTATTCATAATAAAATACAAAACACAGTAAACTTGCATTTCATGCTTAGAAATGTACAGGCAACAGGACTAACATGATTTTTGTATTTTGGAAAATGAAATGTAACACTTTTGCCGAGGGGACTGCTCTGAATTCCCTCCAAATCGACTGTGAATGGGATTTTCAGGTGTATTCAATCGGCAGCATTCAGGTCTCCTGATTGGCAATTGCCTCAATTAGTTCTGGGTTAGTGTTTGTTTTGCCTTCTTCCTTTCTGAATGTTGTATTCTGACATCACACAAAATGAGTTGAGGCAAAGTATTCATAATAAAATACAAAACACAGTAAATTGGCATTTCATGCTTAGAAATCTACAGGCAACACGACTAAGATAAGGTAATGTGTTTGGACAATGAAATGTTACACTTGTCAAGAGGGGACAGCTCTGAATCCCCTCCAAATCGAGTGTAAATGAGATTTTCAGGTGTATTCAATCGGTAGCATTCAGGTCTCCTGCTAGGCAATCGCCTAAATTTGTTCTGGGTTTGTGTTTGTTTTACCTTCTTCCTTTCCAAATTTTGTATTCTGACACCATACAAAAATGAGGTTAGGCAGGGTCCACAAGCAATAAATAACACAGGAAATGGCGATTCATGCTTAGAAATCTACAGGCAACATGACCAAGATGAGTTTTTGTGTTTTGGAAAATGAAATGTAACCCTTTTCCAGAGGGGACAGCTCTAAATTCCCTCCAAATCGCGTGTGAATGGGAATTTCAGTTGTATTCCATCGGCAGCATTCAGGTCTCCTGCTATGCAACTGGCTAAATTGGTTCTGGATTTGTGTTTCTTTTGCCTTCTTTCTTTCCAAATTTTGTATTCTGACACCATACAAAAATGAGTTTAGGCAGAGTATTCATAATGAAATAAAAAACAAAGCAAATTGGCATTTCATGCTTAGAAATCTACAGGCAACACGACCAAGATAAGGTTATGTGTTTTGGAAAATAGTATATAACTCTTTTGCCGAGGGGACAGCTCTGAATTCCCTCCAAATCGTGTGTGAATGGTAATTTCAGGTGTATTCAATTGGCAGCATTCAGGTCTCCTGCTAGGCAATTGCCTCAATTTGTTCTGGGTTTGTGTTTGTTTTGCATTCTTCCTTTCTGAATTTTGCATTCTGACACCATACAAAAACGAGTTTAGGCAGAGTATTCATAATAAAATACAAAACACAGTAAACCTGCAATTCATGCTTTGAAATCTACAGGAAACAGGACCAAGATGAGATTTTGTGTATTGAAAAATGAAATGTAACCCTTTTCCAGAGGGGACAGCTCTGAATTCCCTCTAAATCGAGTGTCAATGGGATTTTCAGGTGTATAAAATCATCAGCATTCATGTCTCTTGATTGGCAATTGCCTAAACGTGTTCTGAGTTTGTGTTTGTTTTACTTTCTTCCTTTCTGAATTTTGTATTCTGACACCATACAAAAATGAGTTTAGGCAGAGTATTCATAATAATATACAAAACTCAGGAAATTGGCATTTTATGCTTAGAAATCTACAAGCAAAACGACCATGATAAGGTTATGTGTTTTGGAAAATGAAATGTAACCCTTTTCCAGAGGGGACAGCTCTGAATTGCCTTCAAATCGAGCATGAATGGGATTTTCAGGTGTATTCCATTGGCAGCATTCAGGTCTCCTGCTAGGCAATTGTCTCAATTTGTTCTGGGTTTGTGTGTGTTTTGCTTTCTTCCTTTCTGAATTTTGTATTCTGACACCATACAAAAAAGAGTTTAGGCAGAGTATTCATAATGAAATAAAAAACAAAGGAAATTGGTGTTTCATGCTTAGAAATCTACAGGCAACACGACCAAGATAAGGTTATGTGTTTTGGAAAATGAAATATAACACTTTTGCCGAGGGGAATGCTCTGAATTCCCTCCAAATTATGTGTGAATGGGAATTTCAGGTGTACACAATCGGCAGCATTCAGGTCTCCTGCTAGGCAATTGCTTAAATTTGTTCTGGGTTTGTGTTTGTTTGCCTTCTTCCTTTCTGAGTTTGGCATTCTGACAGTATACAAAAAAGAGTTTAGGCAGAGTATTCATAATGAAATAAAAAACAAAGCAAATCGGCGTTTCATGCTTAGAAATCTACAGGCAACACGACCAAGATAAGGTTATGTGATTTGGAAAATGAAATATAACACTTTTGCCGAGGGGAATGCTCTGAATTCCCTCCAAATCATGTGTGAATGGGAATTTCAGGTGTATACAATCGGCAGCATTCAGGTCTCCTGCTAGGCAATTGCTTAAATTTGTTCTGGGTTTGTGTTGGTTTGCCTTCTTCCTTTCTGAATTTGGCATTCTGACACCATACAAAAAAGAGTTTAGGCAGAGTATTCATAATGAAATAAAAAACAAAGCAAATTGGCGTTTCATGCTTAGAAATCTACAGGCAACACGACCAACATAATTTATGTGTTTTGGAAAATGAAATATAACTCTTTTGCCGAGGGGACAGCTCTGAATTCCCTCCAAATCGTGTGTGAATGGGAGTTGCAGGTGTATTCAATCTAAAACATTCAGGTCTCCTGCTATGCAATTGCCTAAATTTGTTCTGGGTTTGTGTTTGTTTTGCCTTCTTCCTTTCTGAATTTTGCATTCTGACAGTATACAAAAACGAGTTTAGGCAGAGTATTCATAATAAAATACAAAACACAGTAAACTTGCATTTCATGCTTAGAAATGTACAGGCAACCGGACTAACATGATTTTTGTATTTTGGAAAATGAAATGTAACACTTTTGCCGAGGGGACTGCTCTGAATTCCCTCCAAATCGACTGTGAATGGGATTTTCAGGTGTATTCAATCGGCAGCATTCAGGTCTCCTGATTGGCAATTGCCTCAATTAGTTCTGGGTTAGTGTTTGTTTTGCCTTCTTCCTTTCTGAATGTTGTATTCTGACATCACACAAAATGAGTTGAGGCAAAGTATTCATAATAAAATACAAAACACAGTAAATTGGCATTTCATGCTTAGAAATCTACAGGCAACACGACTAAGATAAGGTAATGTGTTTGGAAAATGAAATGTTACACTTGTCAAGAGGGGACAGCTCTGAATCCCCTCCAAATCGAGTGTAAATGAGATTTTCAGGTGTATTCAATCGGTAGCATTCAGGTCTCCTGCTAGGCAATCGCCTAAATTTGTTCTGGGTTTGTGTTTGTTTTACCTTCTTCCTTTCCAAATTTTGTATTCTGGCACCATACAAAAATGAGGTTAGGCAGGGTCCACAAGCAATAAATAACACAGGAAATGGTGATTCATGCTTAGAAATCTACAGGCAACACGACCAAGATGAGTTTTTGTGTTTTTGAAAATGAAATGTAACCCTTTTCCAGAGGGGACAGCTCTAAATTCCCTCCAAATCGGGTGTGAATGGGAATTTCAGTTGTATTCCATCGGCAGCATTCAGGTCTCCTGCTATGCAACTGGCTAAATTGGTTCTGGATTTGTGTTTCTTTTGCCTTCTTTCTTTCCAAATTTTGTATTCTGACACCATACAAAAATGAGTTTAGGCAGAGTATTCATAATGAAATAAAAAACAAAGCAAATTGGCATTTCATGCTTAGAAATCTACAGGCAACACGACCAAGATAAGGTTATGTGTTTTGGAAAATAGTATATAACTCTTTTGCCGAGGGGACAGCTCTGAATTCCCTCCAAATCGTGTGTGAATGGTAATTTCAGGTGTATTCAATTGGCAGCATTCAGGTCTCCTGCTAGGCAATTGCCTCAATTTGTTCTGGGTTTGTGTTTGTTTTGCATTCTTCCTTTCTGAATTTTGCATTCTGACACCATACAAAAACGAGTTTAGGCAGAGTATTCATAATAAAATACAAAACACAGTAAACTTGCAATTCATGCTTTGAAATCTACAGGAAACAGGACCAAGATGAGATTTTGTGTATTGAAAAATGAAATGTAACACTTTTCCAGAGGGGACAGCTCTGAATTCCCTCTAAATCGAGTGTCAATGGGATTTTCAGGTGTATAAAATCATCAGCATTCATGTCTCTTGATTGGCAATTGCCTAAACGTGTTCTGAGTTTGTGTTTGTTTTACTTTCTTCCTTTCCGAATTTTGTATTCTGACACCATACAAAAATGAGTTTAGGCAGAGTATTCATAATAATATACAAAACTCAGGAAATTGGCATTTTATGCTTAGAAATCTACAAGCAAAACGACCAAGATAAGGTTATGTGTTTTGGAAAATGAAATGTAACCCTTTTCCAGAGGGGACAGCTCTGAATTGCCTTCAAATCGAGCGTGAATGGGATTTTCAGGTGTATTCCATTGGCAGCATTCAGGTCTCCTGCTAGGCAATTGTCTCAATTTGTTCTGGGTTTGTGTGTGTTTTGCTTTCTTCCTTTCTGAATTTTGTATTCTGACACCATACAAAAACGAGTATAGGCAGAGTATTCATAATGAAATAAAAAACAAAGGAAATTGGCGTTTCATGCTTAGAAATCTACAGGCAACACGACCAAGATAAGGTTATGTGTTTTGGAAAATGAAATATAACACTTTTGCCGAGGGGAATGCTCTGAATTCCCTCCAAATCATGTGTGAATGGGAATTTCAGGTGTACACAATCGGCAGCATTCAGGTCTCCTGCTAGGCAATTGCTTAAATTTGTTCTGGGTTTGTGTTTGTTTGCCTTCTTCCTTTCTGAATTTGGCATTCTGACACCATACAAAAAAGAGTTTAGGCAGAGTATTCATAATGAAATAAAAAACAAAGCAAATTGGCGTTTCATGCTTAGAAATCTACAGGCAACACGACCAAGATAAGGTTATGTGTTTTGGAAAATGAAATATAACACTTTTGCCGAGGGGAATGCTCTGAATTCCCTCCAAATCATGTGTGAATGGGAATTTCAGGTGTATACAATCGGCAGCATTCAGGTCTCCTGCTAGGCAATTGCTTAAATTTGTTCTGGGTTTGTGTTTGTTTGCCTTCTTCCTTTCTGAATTTGGCATTCTGACACCATACAAAAAAGAGTTTAGGCAGAGTATTCATAATGAAATAAAAAACAAAGCAAATTGGCGTTTCATGCTTAGAAATCTACAGGCAACACGACCAACATAATTTATGTGTTTTGGAAAATGAAATATAACTCTTTTGCCGAGGGGACAGCTCTGAATTCCCTCCAAATCGTGTGTGAATGGGAGTTGCAGGTGTATTCAATCTAAAACATTCAGGTCTCCTGCTATGCAATTGCCTAAATTTGTTCTGGGTTTGTGTTTGTTTTGCCTTCTTCCTTTCTGAATTTTGCATTCTGACAGTATACAAAAACGAGTTTAGGCAGAGTATTCATAATAAAATACAAAACAGAGTAAACTTGCATTTCATGCTTAGAAATGTACAGGCAACAGGACTAACATGATTTTTGTATTTTGGAAAATGAAATGTAACACTTTTGCCGAGGGGACTGCTCTGAATTCCCTCCAAATCGACTGTGAATGGGATTTTCAGGTGTATTCAATCGGCAGCATTCAGGTCTCCTGATTGGCAATTGCCTCAATTAGTTCTGGGTTAGTGTTTGTTTTGCCTTCTTCCTTTCTGAATGTTGTATTCTGACATCACACAAAATGAGTTGAGGCAAAGTATTCATAATAAAATACAAAACACAGTAAATTGGCATTTCATGCTTAGAAATCTACAGGCAACACGACTAAGATAAGGTAATGTGTTTGGAAAATGAAATGTTACACTTGTCAAGAGGGGACAGCTCTGAATCCCCTCCAAATCGAGTGTAAATGAGATTTTCAGGTGTATTCAATCGGTAGCATTCAGGTCTCCTGCTAGGCAATCGCCTAAATTTGTTCTGGGTTTGTGTTTGTTTTACCTTCTTCCTTTCCAAATTTTGTATTCTGACACCATACAAAAATGAGGTTAGGCAGGGTCCACAAGCAATAAATAACACAGGAAATGGTGATTCATGCTTAGAAATCTACAGGCAACATGACCAAGATGAGTTTTTGTGTTTTGGAAAATGAAATGTAACCCTTTTCCAGAGGGGACAGCTCTAAATTCCCTCCAAATCGGGTGTGAATGGGAATTTCAGTTGTATTCCATCGGCAGCATTCAGGTCTCCTGCTATGCAACTGGCTAAATTGGTTCTGGATTTGTGTTTCTTTTGCCTTCTTTCTTTCCAAATTTTGTATTCTGACACCATACAAAAATGAGTTTAGGCAGAGTATTCATAATGAAATAAAAAACAAAGCAAATTGGCATTTCATGCTTAGAAATCTACAGGCAACACGACCAAGATAAGGTTATGTGTTTTGGAAAATAGTATATAACTCTTTTGCCGAGGGGACAGCTCTGAATTCCCTCCAAATCGTGTGTGAATGGTAATTTCAGGTGTATTCAATTGGCAGCATTCAGGTCTCCTGCTAGGCAATTGCCTCAATTTGTTCTGGGTTTGTGTTTGTTTTGCATTCT
The DNA here is from genome assembly GCA_949820135.1 of Sylvilagus floridanus. Lineage (NCBI taxonomy): Eukaryota > Metazoa > Chordata > Mammalia > Lagomorpha > Leporidae > Sylvilagus > Sylvilagus floridanus. The sequence goes on along the minus strand of OX463233.1, from coordinate 136,883,426 downwards.
TCCTTTCTGAATTTTGCATTCTGACACCATACAAAAACGAGTTTAGGCAGAGTATTCATAATAAAATACAAAACACAGTAAACTTGCAATTCATGCTTTGAAATCTACAGGAAACAGGACCAAGATGAGATTTTGTGTATTGAAAAATGAAATGTAACCCTTTTCCAGAGGGGACAGCTCTGAATTCCCTCTAAATCGAGTGTCAATGGGATTTTCAGGTGTATAAAATCATCAGCATTCATGTCTCTTGATTGGCAATTGCCTAAACGTGTTCTGAGTTTGTGTTTGTTTTACTTTCTTCCTTTCCGAATTTTGTATTCTGACACCATACAAAAATGAGTTTAGGCAGAGTATTCATAATAATATACAAAACTCAGGAAATTGGCATTTTATGCTTAGAAATCTACAAGCAAAACGACCAAGATAAGGTTATGTGTTTTGGAAAATGAAATGTAACCCTTTTCCAGAGGGGACAGCTCTGAATTGCCTTCAAATCGAGCGTGAATGGGATTTTCAGGTGTATTCCATTGGCAGCATTCAGGTCTCCTGCTAGGCAATTGTCTCAATTTGTTCTGGGTTTGTGTGTGTTTTGCTTTCTTCCTTTCTGAATTTTGTATTCTGACACCATACAAAAACGAGTATAGGCAGAGTATTCATAATGAAATAAAAAACAAAGGAAATTGGCGTTTCATGCTTAGAAATCTACAGGCAACACGACCAAGATAAGGTTATGTGTTTTGGAAAATGAAATATAACACTTTTGCCGAGGGGAATGCTCTGAATTCCCTCCAAATCATGTGTGAATGGGAATTTCAGGTGTACACAATCGGCAGCATTCAGGTCTCCTGCTAGGCAATTGCCTCAATTTGTTCTGGGTTTGTGTTTGTTTTGCATTCTTCCTTTCTGAATTTTGCATTCTGACACCATACAAAAATGAGTTTAGGCAGAGTATTCATAATAAAATACAAAACACAGTAAACTTGCAATTCATGCTTCGAAATCTACAGGAAACAGGACCAAGATGAGATTTTGCGTATTGAAAAATGAAATGTAACCTTTTTTCAGAGGGGACAGCTCTGAATTCCCTCCAAATCATGTGTGAATGGGAGTTGCAGGTTTATTCAATCTAAAACATTCAGGTCTCCTGCTATGCAATTGCCTAAATTTGTTCTGGGTTTGTGTTTGTTTTGCCTTCTTCCTTTCTGAATTTTGCATTCTGACAGTATACAAAAACGAGTTTAGGCAGAGTATTCATAATAAAATACAAAACACAGTAAACTTGCATTTCATGCTTAGAAATCTACAGGCAACATGAAAAGATGAGTTTTTGTGTTTTGGAAAATGAAATGTAACTTTTTTCCAGAGGGGACAGCTCTAAATTCCCTCCAAATCGTGTGTGAATGGGAATTTCAGGTGTATTCAATCGGCAGCATTCAGGTCTCTTGCTAGGCAATTGCCTCAATTTGTTCTGGGTTTGTGTGTGTTTTGCTTTCTTCCTTTCTGAATGTTGTAATCTGACACCATACAAAAACGAGTTTAGGCAGAGTATTCATAATGAAATAAAAAACAAAGCAAATTGGCATTTCATGCTTAGAAATCTACATGCGACACGACCAAGATAAGGTTATGTGTTTTGGAAAATAGTATATAACTTTTGCAGAGGGTACAGCTCTGAATTCCCTCCAAATCGTGTGTGAATGGGAATTTCAGGTGTATTCAATCGGCAGCATTCAGGTCTCCTGGTAGGCAATTGCCTCAATTTGTTCTGGGTTTGTGTTTACTTTGACTTCTTCCTTTCTGAATGTTGTATTCTGACACCATACAAAAAGGAGTTTAGGCAGAGTATTTATAATGAAATAAAAAACAAAGCAAATTGGCATTTCATGCTTAGAAATCTACATGCGACACAACCAAGATAAGGTTATGTGTTTTGGAAAATAGTATATAACTCTTTTGCAGAGGGGACAGCTCTGAATTCCCTCCAAATCATGTGTGAATGGCAATTTCAGGTGTAATCAATCGGCAGCATTCAGGTCTCCTGGTAGGCAATTGCCTCAATTTGTTCTGGGTTTGTGTTTGTTTTGCCTTCTTCCTTTCTGAATTTTGCATTCTGACACCATACAAAAACGAGTTTAGGCAGAGTATTCATAATAAAATACAAAACACAGTAAACTTGCAATTCATGCTTTGAAATCTACAGGCAACATGACAAAGATTAGTTTTTGTATTTTGAAAAATGAAATGTAACCCTTTTCCAGGGGGGACAGCTCTGAGTTCCCTCTAAATCGAGTGTCAATGTGATTTTCAGGGGTATAAAATCATCAGCATTCAGGTCTCTTGATTGGCAATTGCCTAAACGTGTTCTGGGTTTGTGTTTGTTTTGACTTCTTCCCTTCTGAATTTTGTATTCTGACACCATACAAAAATGAGTTTAGGCAGAGTATTCATAATAATACACAAAACTCAGGTAATTTGCATTTTATGCTTAGAAATCTACAACCAAAACGACCAAGATCAGGTTATGTGTTTTGGAAAATAAAATGTAACACTTTTCCAGAGGGGACAGCTCTAAATTCCCTTCAAATCGAGCGTGAATGGGATTTTCAGGTGTATTCCATCGGCAGCATTCACGTCTCCTGCTAGGCAATTGCCTCAATTTGTTCTGAGTTTGTGTTTGTTTTGCCTTCATCCTTTCTGAATTTTGTATTTCGACACCATACAAAAACGAGTTTAGGCAGAGTATTCATAATCAAATAAAAAACAAAGGAAATTGGCTTTCATGCTTAGAAATCTACAGGCAACACGACCAAGATAAGGTAATGTGTTTGGAAAATGAAATGTAACACTTGTCAAGAGGGGACAGCTCTGAATCCCCTCCAAATCGAGTGTAAATGAGATTTTCAGGTGTATTCCATCGGTAGCATTCAGGTCTCCTGCTAGGCAATCGCCTAAATTTGTTCTGGGTTTGTGTTTGTTTTACCTTCTTCCTTTCCAAATTTTGTATTCTGACACCATAGAAAAATGAGGTTAGGCCGAGTCCACAAGCAATAAATAACACAGGAAATGGTGTTTCATGCTTAGAAATCTACAAGCAACATGACCAAGATGAGTTTTTGTGTTTTGGAAAATGAAATGTAACCCTTTTCCAGAGGGGACAGCTCTGAATTCCCTCCAAATCGCCTGTGAATGGGATTTTCAGGTGTATTCAATCGGCAGCATTCAGGTCTCCTGCTATGCAACTGGCTAAATTGGTTCTGGATTTGTGTTTCTTTTGCCTTCTTTCTTTCCAAATTTTGTATTCTGACACCATACAAAAATGAGTTTAGGAGAGTATTCATAATGAAATAAAAAACAAAGGAAATTGGCGTTTCATGCTTAGAAATCTACAGGCAACACAACCAAGATAAGGTTATGTGTTTTGGAAAATGGTATATAACTCTTTTGCGGAGGGGACAGCTCTGAATTCCCTCCAAATCCTGTGTGAATGGTAATTTCAGGTGCATTCAATCATCAGCATTCAGGTCTCCTGGTAGGCAATTGTCTCAATTTGTTCTGGGTTTGTGTTTGTTTTGCCTTCTTCCTTTCTGAATTTTGCATTCTGACACCATACAAAAACGAGTTTAGACAGAGTATTCATAATGAAATAAAAAACAAAGGAAATTGGCGTTTCATGCTTAGAAATCTACAGGCAACACGACCAAGATAAGGTTATGTGTTTTGGAAAATGAAATATAACACTTTTGCCGAGGGGAATGCTCTGAATTCCCTCCAAATCATGTGTGAATGGGAATTTCAGGTGTACACAATCGGCAGCATTCAGGTCTCCTGCTAGGCAATTGCTTAAATTTGTTCTGGGTTTGTGTTTGTTTGCCTTCTTCCTTTCTGAATTTTGCATTCTGACACCATACAAAAAAGAGTTTAGGCAGAGTATTCATAATGAAATAAAAAACAAAGCAAATTGGCGTTTCATGCTTATAAATCTACAGGCAACACGACCAACATAATTTATGTGTTTTGGAAAATGAAATATAACTCTTTTGCCGAGGGGACAGCTCTGAATTCCCTCCAAATCGTGTGTGAATGGGAGTTGCAGGTGTATTCAATCTAAAACATTCAGGTCTCCTGCTATGCAATTGCCTAAATTTGTTCTGGGTTTGTGTTTGTTTTGCCTTCTTCCTTTCTGAATTTTGCATTCTGACAGTATACAAAAACGAGTTTAGGCAGAGTATTCATAATAAAATACAAAACACAGTAAACTTGCATTTCATGCTTAGAAATGTACAGGCAACAGGACTAACATGATTTTTGTATTTTGGAAAATGAAATGTAACACTTTTGCCGAGGGGACTGCTCTGAATTCCCTCCAAATCGACTGTGAATGGGATTTTCAGGTGTATTCAATCGGCAGCATTCAGGTCTCCTGATTGGCAATTGCCTCAATTAGTTTGGGTTAGTGTTTGTTTTGCCTTCTTCCTTTCTGAATGTTGTATTCTGACATCACACAAAATGAGTTGAGGCAAAGTATTCATAATAAAATACAAAACACAGTAAATTGGCATTTCATGCTTAGAAATCTACAGGCAACACGACTAAGATAAGGTAATGTGTTTGGAAAATGAAATGTTACACTTGTCAAGAGGGGACAGCTCTGAATCCCCTCCAAATCGACTGTGAATGGGATTTTCAGGTGTATTCAATCGGTAGCATTCAGGTCTCCTGCTAGGCAATCGCCTAAATTTGTTCTGGGTTTGTGTTTGTTTTACGTTCTTCCTTTCTGAATTTTGTATTCTGACACCATACAAAAATGAGGTTAGGCAGGGTCCACAAGCAATAAATAACACAGGAAATGGCGATTCATGCTTAGAAATCTACAGGCAACATGACCAAGATGAGTTTTTGTGTTTTGGAAAATGAAATGTAACCCTTTTCCAGAGGGGACAGCCCTAAAATCCCTCCAAATCGCGTGTGAATGGGAATTTCAGTTGTATTCCATCGGCAGCATTCAGGTCTCCTGCTATGCAACTGGCTAAATTGGTTCTGGATTTGTGTTTCTTTTGCCTTCTTTCTTTCCAAATTTTGTATTCTGACACCATACAAAAATGAGTTTAGGCAGAGTATTCATAATGAAATAAAAAACAAAGCAAATTGGCGTTTCATGCTTAGAAATCTACAGGCAACACGACCAAGATAAGGTTATGTGTTTTGGAAAAGAGTATATAACTCTTTTGCCGAGGGGACAGCTCTGAATTCCCTCCAAATCGTGTATGAATTGTAATTTCAGGTGTATTCAATCGGCAGCATTCAGGTCTCCTGCTAAGCAATTGTCTCAATTTGTTCTGGGTTTGTGTTTGTTTTGCCTTCTTCCTTTCTGAATTTTGCATTCTGACACCATACAAAAATGAGTTTAGGCAGAGTATTCATAATGAAATAAAAAACAAATGAAATTGGCGTTTCATGCTTAGATATCTACAGGCAACACGACCAAGATAAGGTTATGTGTTTTGGAAAATAGTATATAACTCTTTTGCCGAGGGGACAGCTCTGAATTCCCTCCAAATCGTGTGTGAATGGTAATTTCAGGTGTATTCAATTGGCAGCATTCATGTCTCCTGCTAGGCCATTGCCTCAATTTGTTCTGGGTTTGTGTTTGTTTTGCCTTCTTCCTTTCTGAATTTTGCATTCTGACAGTATACAAAAACGAGTTTAGGCAGAGTATTCATAATAAAATACAAAACACAGTAAACTTGCAATTCATGCTTTGAAATATACAGGAAACAGGACCAAGATGAGATTTTGTGTATTGAAAAATGAAATGTAACCCTTTTCCAGAGGGGACAGCTCTGAATTCCCTCTAAATCGAGTGTCAATGGGATTTTCAGGTGTATAAAATCATCAGCATTCATGTCTCTTGATTGGCAATTGCCTAAACGTGTTCTGAGTTTGTGTTTGTTTTACTTTCTTCCTTTCTGAATTTTGTATTCTAACACCATACAAAAATGAGTTTAGGCAGAGTATTCATAATAATATACAAAACTCAGGAAATTGGCATTTTATGCTTAGAAATCTACAAGCAAAACGACCAAGATAAGGTTATGTGTTTTGGAAAATGAAATGTAACCCTTTTCCAGAGGGGACAGCTCTGAATTCCCTTCAAATCGAGCGTGAATGGGATTTTCAGGTGTATTCCATTGGCAACATTCAGGCCTCCTGCTAGGCAATTGTCGCAATTTGTTCTGGGTTTGTGTGTGTTTTGTCTGAATTTTGTATTCTGACACCATACAAAAACGAGTATAGGCAGAGTATTCATAATGAAATGAAAAACAAAGGAAATTGGCGTTTCATGCTTAGAAATCTACAGGCAACACGACCAAGATAAGGTTATGTGTTTTGGAAAATGAAATATAACACTTTTGCCGAGGGGAATGCTCTGAATTCCCTCCAAATCATGTGTGAATGGGAATTTCAGGTGTACACAATCGGCAGCATTCAGGTCTCCTGCTAGGCAATTGCTTAAATTTGTTCTGGGTTTGTGTTTGTTTGCCTTCTTCCTTTCTGAATTTGGCATTCTGACACCATACAAAAAAGAGTTTAGGCAGAGTATTCATAATGAAATAAAAAACAAAGCAAATTGGCGTTTCATGCTTAGAAATCTACAGGCAACAGGACCAACATAAGGTTATGTGTTTTGGAAAATGAATATAACACTTTTGCCGAGGGGAATGCTCTGAATTCCCTCCAAATCATGTGTGAATGGGAATTTCAGGTGTATACAATCGGCAGCATTCAGGTCTCCTGCTAGGCAATTGCTTAAATTTGTTCTGGGTTTGTGTTTGTTTGCCTTTTTCCTTTCTGAATTTTGCATTCTGACACCATACAAAAAAGAGTTTAGGCAGAGTATTCATAATGAAATAAGAAACAAAGCAAATTGGCGTTTCATGCTTAGAAATCTACATGCGACACGACCAAGATAAGGTTATGTGTTTTGGAAAATAGTATATAACTCTTTTGCAGAGGGGACAGCTCTGAATTCCCTCCAAATCATGTGTGAATGGCAATTTCAGGTGTATTCAATCGGCAGCATTCAGGTCTCCTGCTAGGCAATTGCCTCAATTTGTTCTGGGTTTGTGTTTGTTTTCCCTTCTTCCTTCCTGAATTTTGCATTCTGACACCCTACAAAAATGAGGTTAGGCAGAGTATTCATAATAAAATACAAAACACAGTAAACTTGCAATTCATGCTTTGAAATCTACAGGCAACATGACCAAGATGAGTTTTTTTGTATTTTGAAAAATGAAATGTAACCCTTTTCCAGAGGGGACAGCTCTGAGTTCCCTCTAAATCGAGTGTCAATGGGATTTTCAGGTGTATAAAATCATCAGCATTCTGGTCTCTTGATTGGCAATTGCCTAAACGTGTTCTGGGTTTGTGTTTTTTTTGACTTCTTCCTTTCTGAATTTTGTATTTTGACACCATACAAAAATGAGTTTAGGCAGAGTATTCATAATCAAATAAAAAACAAAGGAAATTGGCTTTCATGCTTAGAAATCTACAGGCAACACGACCAAGATAAGGTAATGTGTTTGGAAAATGAAATGTAACACTTGTCAAGAGGGGACAGCTCTGAATCCCCACCAAATCGAGTGTAAATGAGATTTTCAGGTGTATTCAATCGGTAGCATTCAGGTCTCCTGCTAGGCAATCGCCTAAATTTGTTCTGGGTTTGTGTTTGTTTTACCTTCTTCCTTTCCAAATTTTGTATTCTGACACCATACAAAAATGAGGTTAGGCAGAGTCCACAAGCAATAAATAACACAGGATATGGTGTTTCATGCTTAGAAATCTACAAGCAAAACGACCCAGATGAGGTTTTGTGTTTTGGAAAATGAAATGTATCCCTTTTCCAGAGGGGACAGCTCTGAATTCCCTCCAAATCGCCTGTGAATGGGATTTTCAGGTGTATTCAATCGGCAGCATTCAGGTCTACTGCTATGCTACTGGCTAAATTGGTTCTGGATTTGTGTTTCTTTTGCCTTCTTTCTTTCCAAATTTTGTATTCTGACACCATACAAAAATGAGTTTAGGGAGAGTATTCATAATGAAATAAAAAACAAAGGAAATTGGTGTTTCATGCTTAGAAATCTACAGGCAACATGACCAAGATAAGGTTATGTGTTTTGGAAAATGGTATATAACTCTTTTGCGGAGGGGACAGCTCTGAATTCCCTCCAAATCCTGTGTGAATGGTAATTTCAGGTGCATTCAATCATCAGCATTCAGGTCTCCTGGTAGGCAATTGTCTCAATTTGTTCTGGGTTTGTGTTTGTTTTGCCTTCTTCCTTTCAGAATTTTGCATTCTGACACCATACAAAAACGAGTTTAGGCAGAGTATTCATAATGAAATAAAAAACAAAGCAAAGTGGCGTTTCATGCTTAGAAATCTACAGGCAACACGACCAAGATAAGGTTATGTGTTTTGGAAAATAGTGTATAACTCTTTTGCCGAGGGGACAGCTCTGAATTCCCTCCAAATTGAGTGTGAATGGGAATTTCAGGTGTATTCAATCGGCAGCATTCAGGTCTCCTGGTAGGCAATTGCCTCAATTTGTTCTGGGTTTGTGTTTGTTTTGACTTCTTCCTTTCTGAATTTTGCATTCTGACACCATACAAAATCGAGATTAGGCAGAGTATTCATAATAAAATACAAAACACAGTAAACTTGCAATTCATGCTTCGAAATCTACAGGCAACATGACCAAGATGATTTTTGTATTTTGAAAAATGAAATGTAACCAATTTCCAGAGGGGACAGCTCTGAATTCCCTCCAAATTGACTGTGAATGTGATTTTCAGGTGTATAAAATCTTCAGCATTCAGGTCTCTTGATTGGCAATTGCCTAAGCGTGTTCTGGGTTTGTGTTTGTTTTGACTTCTTCCTTTCTGAATTTTACATTCTGACACCATACAAAAATGAGCTTAGGCAGAGTATTCATAATAATATACAAAACTCAGGAAATTGGCATTTTATGCTTAGAAATCTACAAGCAAAACGACCAAGATGAGGTTATGTGTTTTGGAAAATGAAATGTAACACTTTTCCAGTGGGGACAGCTCTGAATTCCCTTCAAATCGAGCGTGAATGGGATTTCCAGGTGTATTCCATCGGCAGCATTCAGGTCTCCTGCTAGGCAATTGCCTCAATTTGTTCTGGGTTTGTGTTTGTTTTGCCTTCTTCCTTTCTGAATTTTGTATTCTGACACCATACAAAAAGGAGTTTAGGCAGAGTATTCATAATCAAATAAAAAACAAAGGAAATTGGCTTTCATGCTTAGAAATCTACAGGCAACACGACCAAGATAAGGTAATGTGTTTGGAAAATGTAATGTAACACTTGTCAAGAGGGGACAGCTCTGAATCCCCTCCAAATCGAGTGTAAATGAGATTTTCAGGTGTATTCAATCGGTAGCATTCAGGTCTCCTGCTAGGCAATCGCCTAAATTTTTTCTGGGTTTGTGTTTCTTTTGCCTTCTCCTTTATGAATTTTGTATTCTGACACCATACAAAAATGAGGTTAGGCAGAGTTCACAAAAAATAAATAAACAAGAAATGATGTTTCATGCTTAGAAATCTACAGGCAACATGACCAAGATGAGTTTTTTTGTTTTGGAAAATGAAATGTAACTCTTTTCCAGTGGGGACAGCTCTGATTTCCCTTCAAATCGAGCGTGAATGGGATTTTCAGGTGTATTCCATCGGCAGCATTCAGGTCTCCTGCTAGGCAATTGCCTCAATTTGTTCTGAGTTTGTGTTTGTTTTGCCTTCTTCCTTTCTGAATTTTGTATTTTGACACCATACAAAAAGGAGTTTAGGCAGAGTATTCATAATGAAATAAAAAACAAAGGAAATTGGCTTTCATGCTTAGAAATCTACAGGCAACACGACCAAGATAAGGTAATGTGTTTGGAAAATGAAATGTTACACTTGTCAAGAGGGGACAGCTCTGAATCCCCTCCAAATCGAGTGTAAATGAGATTTTCAGGTGTATTCAATCGGTAGCATTCAGGTCTCCTGCTAGGCAATCGCCTAAATTTGTTCTGGGTTTGTGTTTGTTTTACCTTCTTCCTTTCCAAATTTTGTATTCGGACACCATAGAAAAATGAGGTTAGGCAGAGTCCACAAGCAATAAATAACACAGGATATGGTGTTTCATGCTTAGAAATCTACAAGCAAAACGACCCAGATGAGGTTTTGTGTTTTGGTAAATGAAATGTAACCCTTTTCCAGAGGGGACAGCTCTGAATTCCCTCCAAATCGCCTGTGAATGGGATTTTCAGGTGTATTCAATCGGCAGCATTCAGGTCTACTGCTATGCAACTGGCTAAATTGGTTCTGGATTTGTGTTTCTTTTACCTTCTTTCTTTCCAAATTTTGTATTCTGACACCATACAAAAATGAGTTTAGGAGAGTATTCATAATGAAATAAAAAACAAAGGAAATTGGCGTTTCATGCTTAGAAATCTACAGGCAACACAACCAAGATAAGGTTATGTGTTTTGGAAAATGGTATATAACTCTTTTGCGGAGGGGACAGCTCTGAATTCCCTCCAAATCCTGTGTGAATGGTAATTTCAGGTGCATTCAATCATCAGCATTCAGGTCTCCTGGTAGGCAATTGTCTCAATTTGTTCTGGGTTTGTGTTTGTTTTGCCTTCTTCCTTTCAGAATTTTGCATTCTGACACCATACAAAAACGAGTTTAGGCAGAGTATTCATAATGAAATAAAAAACAAAGCAAAGTGGCGTTTCATGCTTAGAAATCTACAGGCAACACGACCAAGATAAGGTTATGTGTTTTGGAAAATAGTGTATAACTCTTTTGCCGAGGGGACAGCTCTGAATTCCCTCCAAATTGAGTGTGAATGGGAATTTCAGGTGTATTCAATCGGCAGCATTCAGGTCTCCTGGTAGGCAATTGCCTCAATTTGTTCTGGGTTTGTGTTTGTTTTGCCTTCTTCCTTTCTGAATTTTGCATTCTGACACCATACAAAATCGAGATTAGGCAGAGTATTCATAATAAAATACAAAACACAGTAAACTTGCAATTCATGCTTCGAAATCTACAGGCAACATGACCAAGATGATTTTTGTATTTTGAAAAATGAAATGTAACCAATTTCCAGAGGGGACAGCTCTGAATTCCCTCCAAATTGACTGTGAATGTGATTTTCAGGTGTATAAAATCTTCAGCATTCAGGTCTCTTGATTGGCAATTGCCTAAGCGTGTTCTGGGTTTGTGTTTGTTTTGACTTCTTCCTTTCTGAATTTTACATTCTGACACCATACAAAAATGAGCTTAGGCAGAGTATTCATAATAATATACAAAACTCAGGAAATTGGCATTTTATGCTTAGAAATCTACAAGCAAAACGACCAAGATGAGGTTATGTGTTTTGGAAAATGAAATGTAACACTTTTCCAGAGGGGACAGCTCTGAATTCCCTTCAAATCGAGCGTGAATGGGATTTTCAGGTGTATTCCATTGGCAACATTCAGGCCTCCTGCTAGGCAATTGTCGCAATTTGTTCTGGGTTTGTGTGTGTTTTGCTTTCTTCCTGTCTGAATTTTGTATTCTGACACCATACAAAAACGAGTATAGGCAGAGTATTCATAATGAAATGAAAAACAAAGGAAATTGGCGTTTCATGCTTAGAAATCTACAGGCAACACGACCAAGATAAGGTTATGTGTTTTGGAAAATGAAATATAACACTTTTGCCGAGGGGAATGCTCTGAATTCCCCCCAAATCATGTGTGAATGGGAATTTCAGGTGTACACAATCGGCAGCATTCAGGTCTCCTGCTAGGCAATTGCTTAAATTTGTTCTTGGTTTGTGTTTGTTTGCTTTCTTCCTTTCTGAATTTTGCATTCTGACACCATACAAAAAAGAGTTTAGGCAGAGTATTCATAATGAAATAAAAAACAAAGCAAATCGGCGTTTCATGCTTAGAAATCTACAGGCAACAGGACCAACATAAGGTTATGTGTTTTGGAAAATGAAATATAACTCTTTTGCCGAGGGGAATGCTCTGAATTCCCTCCAAATCATGTGTGAATGGGAATTTCAGGTGTATACAATCGGCAGCATTCAGGTCTCCTGCTAGGCAATTGCTTAAATTTGTTCTGGGTTTGTGTTTGTTTGCCTTTTTCCTTTCTGAATTTTGCATTCTGACACCATACAAAAAAGAGTTTAGGCAGAGTATTCATAATGAAATAAGAAACAAAGCAAATTGGCGTTTCATGCTTAGAAATCTACATGCGACACGACCAAGATAAGGTTATGTGTTTTGGAAAATACTATATAACTCTTTTGCAGAGGGGACAGCTCTGAATTCCCTCCAAATCATGTGTGAATGGCAATTTCAGGTGTATTCAATCGGCAGCATTCAGGTCTCCTGCTAGGCAATTGCCTCAATTTGTTCTGGGTTTGTGTTTGTTTTGCCTTCTTCCTTCCTGAATTTTGCATTCTGACACCCTACAAAAATGAGGTTAGGCAGAGTATTCATAATAAAATACAAAACACAGTAAACTTGCAATTCATGCTTAGAAATCTACAGGCAACATGACCAAGATGAGTTTTTTTGTATTTTGAAAAATGAAATGTAACCCTTTTCCAGAGGGGACAGCTCTGAGTTCCCTCTAAATCGAGTGTCAATGTGATTTTCAGGGGTATAAAATCATCAGCATTCTGGTCTCTTGATTGGCAATTGCCTAAACGTGTTCTGGGTTTGTGTTTTTTTTGACTTCTTCCTTTCTGAATTTTGTATTCTGACACCATACAAAAATGAGTTTAGGCAGAGTATTCATAATCAAATAAAAAACAAAGGAAATTGGCTTTCATGCTTAGAAATCTACAGGCAACACGACCAAGATAAGGTAATGTGTTTGGAAAATGAAATGTAACACTTGTCAAGAGGGGACAGCTCTGAATCCCCTCCAAATCGAGTGTAAATGAGATTTTCAGGTGTATTCAATCCGTAGCATTCAGGTCTCCTGCTAGGCAATCGCCTAAATTTTTTCTGGGTTTGTGTTTCTTTTGCCTTCTCCTTTATGAATTTTGTATTCTGACACCATACAAAAATGAGGTTAGGCAGAGTTCACAAACAATAAATAAACAAGAAATGATGTTTCATGCTTAGAAATCTACAGGCAACATGACCAAGATGAGTTTTTTTGTTTTGGAAAATGAAATGTAACTCTTTTCCAGAGGGGACAGCTCTAAATTCCCTTCAAATCGACTGTGAATGGGATTTTCAGGTGTATTCCATCGGCAGCATTCAGGTCTCCTGCTAGGCAATTGCCTCAATTTGTTCTGAGTTTGTGTTTGTTTTGCCTTCTTCCTTTCTGAATTTTGTATTTTGACACCATACAAAAACGAGTTTAGGCAGAGTATTCATAATCAAATAAAAAACAAAGGAAATTGGCTTTCATGCTTAGAAATCTACAGGCAACACGACCAAGATAAGGTAATGTGTTTGGAAAATGAAATGTAACACTTGTCAAGAGGGGACAGCTCTGAATCCCCTCCAAATCGAGTGTAAATGAGATTTTCAGGTGTATTCAATCCGTAGCATTCAGGTCTCCTGCTAGGCAATCGCCTAAATTTGTTCTGGGTTTGTGTTTGTTTTACCTTCTTCCTTTCCAAATTTTGTATTCGGACACCATAGAAAAATGAGGTTAGGCAGAGTCCACAAGCAATAAATAACACAGGATATGGTGTTTCATGCTTAGAAATCTACAAGCAAAACGACCCAGATGAGGTTTTGTGTTTTGGAAAATGAAATGTAACCCTTTTCCAGAGGGGACAGCTCTGAATTCCCTCCAAATCGCCTGTGAATGGGATTTTCAGGTGTATTCAATCGGCAGCATTCAGGTCTACTGCTATGCAACTGGCTAAATTGGTTCTGGATTTGTGTTTCTTTTGCCTTCTTTCTTTCCAAATTTTGTATTCTGACACCATACAAAAATGAGTTTAGGAGAGTATTCATAATGAAATAAAAAACAAAGGAAATTGGCGTTTCATGCTTAGAAATCTACAGGCAACACAACCAAGATAAGGTTATGTGTTTTGGAAAATGGTATATAACTCTTTTGCGGAGGGGACAGCTCTGAATTCCCTCCAAATCCTGTGTGAATGGTAATTTCAGGTGCATTCAATCATCAGCATTCAGGTCTCCTGGTAGGCAATTGTCTCAATTTGTTCTGGGTTTGTGTTTGTTTTGCCTTCTTCCTGTCAGAATTTTGCATTCTGACACCATACAAAAACGAGTTTAGGCAGAGTATTCATAATGAAATAAAAAACAAAGCAAAGTGGCGTTTCATGCTTAGAAATCTACAGGCAACACAACCAAGATAAGGTTATGTGTTTTGGAAAATAGTGTATAACTCTTTTGCCGAGGGGACAGCTCTGAATTCCCTCCAAATTGAGTGTGAATGGGAATTTCAGGTGTATTCAATCGGCAGCATTCAGGTCTCCTGGTAGGCAATTGCCTCAATTTGTTCTGGGTTTGTGTTTGTTTTGACTTCTTCCTTTCTGAATTTTGCATTCTGACACCATACAAAATCGAGATTAGGCAGAGTATTCATAATAAAATACAAAACACAGTAAACTTGCAATTCATGCCTCGAAATCTACAGGCAACATGACCAAGATGATTTTTGTATTTTGAAAAATGAAATGTAACCAATTTCCAGAGGGGACAGCTCTGAATTCCCTCCAAATTGACTGTGAATGTGATTTTCAGGTGTATAAAATCTTCAGCATTCAGGTCTCTTGATTGGCAATTGCCTAAGCGTGTTCTGGGTTTGTGTTTGTTTTGACTTCTTCCTTTCTGAATTTTAAATTCTGACACCATACAAAAATGAGCTTAGGCAGAGTATTCATAATAATATACAAAACTCAGGAAATTGGCATTTTATGCTTAGAAATCTACAAGCAAAACGACCAAGATGAGGTTATGTGTTTTGGAAAATGAAATGTAACACTTTTCCAGAGGGGACAGCTCTGATTTCCCTTCAAATCGAGCGTGAATGGGATTTCCAGGTGTATTCCATCGGCAGCATTCAGGTCTCCTGCTAGGCAATTGCCTCAATTTGTTCTGGGTTTGTGTTTGTTTTGCCTTCTTCCTTTCTGAATTTTGTATTCTGACACCATACAAAAAGGAGTTTAGGCAGAGTATTCATAATGAAATAAAAAACAAAGGAAATTGGCTTTCATGCTTAGAAATCTACAGGCAACACGACCAAGATAAGGTAATGTGTTTGGAAAATGTAATGTAACACTTGTCAAGAGGGGACAGCTCTGAATCCCCTCCAAATTGAGTGTAAATGAGATTTTCAGGTGTATTCAATCGGTAGCATTCAGGTCTCCTGCTAGGCAATCGCCTAAATTTTTTCTGGGTTTGTGTTTGTTTTGCCTTCTCCTTTATGAATTTTGTATTCTGACACCATACAAAAATGAGGTTAGGCAGAGTTCACAAACAATAAATAAACAAGAAATGATGTTTCATGCTTAGAAATCTACAGGCAACATGACCAAGATGAGTTTTTTTGTATTTTGAAAAATGAAATGTAACCCTTTTCCAGAGGGGACAGCTCTGAGTTCCCTCTAAATCGAGTGTCAATGGGATTTTCAGGTGTATAAAATCATCAGCATTCTGGTCTCTTGATTGGCAATTGCCTAAACGTGTTCTGGGTTTGTGTTTTTTTTGACTTCTTCCTTTCTGAATTTTGTATTTTGACACCATACAAAAATGAGTTTAGGCAGAGTATTCATAATCAAATAAAAAACAAAGGAAATTGGCTTTCATGCTTAGAAATCTACAGGCAACACGACCAAGATAAGGTAATGTGTTTGGAAAATGAAATGTTACACTTGTCAAGAGGGGACAGCTCTGAATCCCCTCCAAATCGAGTGTAAATGAGATTTTCAGGTGTATTCAATCCGTAGCATTCAGGTCTCCTGCTAGGCAATCGCCTAAATTTGTTCTGGGTTTGTGTTTGTTTTACCTTCTTCCTTTCCAAATTTTGTATTCGGACACCATAGAAAAATGAGGTTAGGCAGAGTCCACAAGCAATAAATAACACAGGATATGGTGTTTCATGCTTAGAAATCTACAAGCAAAACGACCCAGATGAGGTTTTGTGTTTTGGTAAATGAAATGTAACCCTTTTCCAGAGGGGACAGCTCTGAATTCCCTCCAAATCGCCTGTGAATGGGATTTTCAGGTGTATTCAATCGGCAGCATACAGGTCTACTGCTATGCAACTGGCTAAATTGGTTCTGGATTTGTGTTTCTTTTGCCTTCTTTCTTTCCAAATTTTGTATTCTGACACCATACAAAAATGAGTTTAGGAGAGTATTCATAATGAAATAAAAAACAAAGGAAATTGGCGTTTCATGCTTAGAAATCTACAGGCAACACAACCAAGATAAGGTTATGTGTTTTGGAAAATGGTATATAACTCTTTTGCGGAGGGGACAGCTCTGAATTCCCTCCAAATCCTGTGTGAATGGTAATTTCAGGTGCATTCAATCATCAGCATTCAGGTCTCCTGGTAGGCAATTGTCTCAATTTGTTCTGGGTTTGTGTTTGTTTTGCCTTCTTCCTTTCAGAATTTTGCATTCTGACACCATACAAAAACGAGTTTAGGCAGAGTATTCATAATGAAATAAAAAACAAAGCAAATTGGCGTTTCATGCTTAGAAATCTACAGGCAACACGACCAAGATAAGGTTATGTGTTTTGGAAAATAGTGTATAACTCTTTTGCCGAGGGGACAGCTCTGAATTCCCTCCAAATTGAGTGTGAATGGGAATTTCAGGTGTATTCAATCGGCAGCATTCAGGTCTCCTGGTAGGCAATTGCCTCAATTTGTCCTGGGTTTGTGTTTGTTTTGCCTTCTTCCTTTCTGAATTTTGCATTCTGACACCATACAAAATCGAGATTAGGCAGAGTATTCATAATAAAATACAAAACACAGTAAACTTGCAATTCATGCTTCGAAATCTACAGGCAACATGACCAAGATGATTTTTGTATTTTGAAAAATGAAATGTAACCAATTTCCAGAGGGGACAGCTCTGAATTCCCTCCAAATTGACTGTGAATGTGATTTTCAAGTGTATAAAATCTTCAGCATTCAGGTCTCTTGATTGGCAATTGCCTAAGCGTGTTCTGGGTTTGTGTTTGTTTTGACTTCTTCCTTTCTGAATTTTACATTCTGACACAATACAAAAATGAGCTTAGGCAGAGTATTCATAATAATATACAAAACTCAGGAAATTGGCATTTTATGCTTAGAAATCTACAAGCAAAACGACCAAGATGAGGTTATGTGTTTTGGAAAATGAAATGTAACACTTTTCCAGAGGGGACAGCTCTGAATTCCCTTCAAATCGAGCGTGAATGGGATTTCCAGGTGTATTCCATCGGCAGCATTCAGGTCTCCTGCTAGGCAATTGCCTCAATTTGTTCTGGGTTTGTGTTTGTTTTGCCTTCTTCCTTTCTGAATTTTGTATTCTGACACCATACAAAAATGAGTTTAGGCAGAGTATTCATAATGAAATAAAAAACAAAGGAAATTGGCTTTCATGCTTAGAAATCTACAGGCAACACGACCAAGATAAGGTAATGTGTTTGGAAAATGTAATGTAACACTTGTCAAGAGGGGACAGCTCTGAATCCCCTCCAAATCGAGTGTAAATGAGATTTTCAGGTGTATTCAATCCGTAGCATTCAGGTCTCCTGCTAGGCAATCGCCTAAATTTTTTCTGGGTTTGTGTTTCTTTTGCCTTCTCCTTTATGAATTTTGTATTCTGACACCATACAAAAATGAGGTTAGGCAGAGTTCACAAACAATAAATAAACAAGAAATGATGTTTCATGCTTAGAAATCTACAGGCAACATGACCAAGATGAGTTTTTTTGTTTTGGAAAATGAAATGTAACTCTTTTCCAGAGGGGACAGCTCTAAATTCCCTTCAAATCGAGCGTGAATGGGATTTTCAGGTGTATTCCATCGGCAGCATTCAGGTCTCCTGCTAGGCAATTGCCTCAATTTGTTCTGAGTTTGTGTTTGTTTTGCCTTCTTCCTTTCTGAATTTTGTATTTTGACACCATACAAAAACGAGTTTAGGCAGAGTATTCATAATCAAATAAAAAACAAAGGAAATTGGCTTTCATGCTTAGAAATCTACAGGCAACACGACCAAGATAAGGTAATGTGTTTGGAAAATGAAATGTTACACTTGTCAAGAGGGGACAGCTCTGAATCCCCTCCAAATCGAGTGTAAATGAGATTTTCAGGTGTATTCAATCCGTAGCATTCAGGTCTCCTGCTAGGCAATCGCCTAAATTTGTTCTGGGTTTGTGTTTGTTTTACCTTCTTCCTTTCCAAATTTTGTATTCGGACACCATAGAAAAATGAGGTTAGGCAGAGTCCACAAGCAATAAATAACACAGGATATGGTGTTTCATGCTTAGAAATCTACAAGCAAAACGACCCAGATGAGGTTTTGTGTTTTGGTAAATGAAATGTAACCCTTTTCCAGAGGGGACAGCTCTGAATTCCCTCCAAATCGCCTGTGAATGGGATTTTCAGGTGTATTCAATCGGCAGCATACAGGTCTACTGCTATGCAACTGGCTAAATTGGTTCTGGATTTGTGTTTCTTTTGCCTTCTTTCTTTCCAAATTTTGTATTCTGACACCATACAAAAATGAGTTTAGGAGAGTATTCATAATGAAATAAAAAACAAAGGAAATTGGCCTTTCATGCTTAGAAATCTACAGGCAACACAACCAAGATAAGGTTATGTGTTTTGGAAAATGGTATATAACTCTTTTGCGGAGGGGACAGCTCTGAATTCCCTCCAAATCCTGTGTGAATGGTAATTTCAGGTGCATTCAATCATCAGCATTCAGGTCTCCTGGTAGGCAATTGTCTCAATTTGTTCTGGGTTTGTGTTTGTTTTGCCTTCTTCCTTTCAGAATTTTGCATTCTGACACCATACAAAAACGAGTTTAGGCAGAGTATTCATAATGAAATAAAAAACAAAGCAAATTGGCGTTTCATGCTTAGAAATCTACAGGCAACACGACCAAGATAAGGTTATGTGTTTTGGAAAATAGTGTATAACTCTTTTGCCGAGGGGACAGCTCTGAATTCCCTCCAAATTGAGTGTGAATGGGAATTTCAGGTGTATTCAATCGGCAGCATTCAGGTCTCCTGGTAGGCAATTGCCTCAATTTGTCCTGGGTTTGTGTTTGTTTTGCCTTCTTCCTTTCTGAATTTTGCATTCTGACACCATACAAAATCGAGATTAGGCAGAGTATTCATAATAAAATACAAAACACAGTAAACTTGCAATTCATGCTTCGAAATCTACAGGCAACATGACCAAGATGATTTTTGTATTTTGAAAAATGAAATGTAACCAATTTCCAGAGGGGACAGCTCTGAATTCCCTCCAAATTGACTGTGAATGTGATTTTCAAGTGTATAAAATCTTCAGCATTCAGGTCTCTTGATTGGCAATTGCCTAAGCGTGTTCTGGGTTTGTGTTTGTTTTGACTTCTTCCTTTCTGAATTTTACATTCTGACACAATACAAAAATGAGCTTAGGCAGAGTATTCATAATAATATACAAAACTCAGGAAATTGGCATTTTATGCTTAGAAATCTACAAGCAAAACGACCAAGATGAGGTTATGTGTTTTGGAAAATGAAATGTAACACTTTTCCAGAGGGGACAGCTCTGAATTCCCTTCAAATCGAGCGTGAATGGGATTTCCAGGTGTATTCCATCGGCAGCATTCAGGTCTCCTGCTAGGCAATTGCCTCAATTTGTTCTGGGTTTGTGTTTGTTTTGCCTTCTTCCTTTCTGAATTTTGTATTCTGACACCATACAAAAAGGAGTTTAGGCAGAGTATTCATAATGAAATAAAAAACAAAGGAAATTGGCTTTCATGCTTAGAAATCTACAGGCAACACGACCAAGATAAGGTAATGTGTTTGGAAAATGTAATGTAACACTTGTCAAGAGGGGACAGCTCTGAATCCCCTCCAAATCGAGTGTAAATGAGATTTTCAGGTGTATTCAATCGGTAGCATTCAGGTCTCCTGCTAGGCAATCGCCTAAATTTTTTCTGGGTTTGTGTTTCTTTTGCCTTCTCCTTTATGAATTTTGTATTCTGACACCATACAAAAATGAGGTTAGGCAGAGTTCACAAACAATAAATAAACAAGAAATGATGTTTCATGCTTAGAAATCTACAGGCAACATGACCAAGATGAGTTTTTTTGTTTTGGAAAATGAAATGTAACTCTTTTCCAGAGGGGACAGCTCTAAATTCCCTTCAAATCGAGCGTGAATGGGATTTTCAGGTGTATTCCATCGGCAGCATTCAGGTCTCCTGCTAGGCAATTGCCTCAATTTGTTCTGGGTTTGTGTTTGTTTTGCCTTCTTCCTTTCAGAATTTTGCATTCTGACACCATACAAAAACGAGTTTAGGCAGAGTATTCATAATGAAATAAAAAACAAAGCAAATCGGCGTTTCATGCTTAGAAATCTACAGGCAACACGACCAAGATAAGGTTATGTGTTTTGGAAAATGGTATATAACTCTTTTGCCGAGGGGACAGCTCTGAATTCCCTCCAAATTGAGTGTGAATGGGAATTTCAGGTGTATTCAATCGGCAGCATTCAGGTCTCCTGCTAGGCAATTGCCTCAATTTGTTCTGGGTTTGTGTTTGTTTTGCCTTCTTCCTTTCAGAATTTTGCATTCTGACACCATACAAAAACGAGTTTAGGCAGAGTATTCATAATGAAATAAAAAACAAAGCAAAGTGGCGTTTCATGCTTAGAAATCTACAGGCAACACGACCAAGATAAGGTTATGTGTTTTGGAAAATAGTGTATAACTCTTTTGCCGAGGGGACAGCTCTGAATTCCCTCCAAATTGAGTGTGAATGGGAATTTCAGGTGTATTCAATCGGCAGCATTCAGGTCTCCTGGTAGGCAATTGCCTCAATTTGTTCTGGGTTTGTGTTTGTTTTGACTTCTTCCTTTCTGAATTTTGCATTCTGACACCATACAAAATCGAGATTAGGCAGAGTATTCATAATAAAATACAAAACACAGTAAACTTGCAATTCATGCTTCGAAATCTACAGGCAACATGACCAAGATGATTTTTGTATTTTGAAAAATGAAATGTAACCAATTTCCAGAGGGGACAGCTCTGAATTCCCTCCAAATTGACTGTGAATGTGATTTTCAAGTGTATAAAATCTTCAGCATTCAGGTCTCTTGATTGGCAATTGCCTAAGCGTGTTCTGGGTTTGTGTTTGTTTTGACTTCTTCCTTTCTGAATTTTACATTCTGACACCATACAAAAATGAGCTTAGGCAGAGTATTCATAATAATATACAAAACTCAGGAAATTGGCATTTTATGCTTAGAAATCTACAAGCAAAACGACCAAGATGAGGTTATGTGTTTTGGAAAATGAAATGTAACACTTTTCCAGAGGGGACAGCTCTGAATTCCCTTCAAATCGAGCGTGAATGGGATTTCCAGGTGTATTCCATCGGCAGCATTCAGGTCTCCTGCTAGGCAATTGCCTCAATTTGTTCTGGGTTTGTGTTTGTTTTGCCTTCTTCCTTTCTGAATTTTGTATTCTGACACCATACAAAAAGGAGTTTAGGCAGAGTATTCATAATGAAATAAAAAACAAAGGAAATTGGCTTTCATGCTTAGAAATCTACAGGCAACACGACCAAGATAAGGTAATGTGTTTGGAAAATGTAATGTAACACTTGTCAAGAGGGGACAGCTCTGAATCCCCTCCAAATCGAGTGTAAATGAGATTTTCAGGTGTATTCAATCCGTAGCATTCAGGTCTCCTGCTAGGCAATCGCCTAAATTTTTTCTGGGTTTGTGTTTCTTTTGCCTTCTCCTTTATGAATTTTGTATTCTGACACCATACAAAAATGAGGTTAGGCAGAGTTCACAAACAATAAATAAACAAGAAATGATGTTTCATGCTTAGAAATCTACAGGCAACATGACCAAGATGAGTTTTTTTGTTTTGGAAAATGAAATGTAACTCTTTTCCAGAGGGGACAGCTCTAAATTCCCTTCAAATCGAGCGTGAATGGGATTTTCAGGTGTATTCCATCGGCAGCATTCAGGTCTCCTGCTAGGCAATTGCCTCAATTTGTTCTGAGTTTGTGTTTGTTTTGCCTTCTTCCTTTCTGAATTTTGTATTTTGACACCATACAAAAACGAGTTTAGGCAGAGTATTCATAATCAAATAAAAAACAAAGGAAATTGGCTTTCATGCTTAGAAATCTACAGGCAACACGACCAAGATAAGGTAATGTGTTTGGAAAATGAAATGTTACACTTGTCAAGAGGGGACAGCTCTGAATCCCCTCCAAATCGAGTGTAAATGAGATTTTCAGGTGTATTCAATCCGTAGCATTCAGGTCTCCTGCTAGGCAATCGCCTAAATTTGTTCTGGGTTTGTGTTTGTTTTACCTTCTTCCTTTCCAAATTTTGTATTCGGACACCATAGAAAAATGAGGTTAGGCAGAGTCCACAAGCAATAAATAACACAGGATATGGTGTTTCATGCTTAGAAATCTACAAGCAAAACGACCCAGATGAGGTTTTGTGTTTTGGTAAATGAAATGTAACCCTTTTCCAGAGGGGACAGCTCTGAATTCCCTCCAAATCGCCTGTGAATGGGATTTTCAGGTGTATTCAATCGGCAGCATACAGGTCTACTGCTATGCAACTGGCTAAATTGGTTCTGGATTTGTGTTTCTTTTGCCTTCTTTCTTTCCAAATTTTGTATTCTGACACCATACAAAAATGAGTTTAGGAGAGTATTCATAATGAAATAAAAAACAAAGGAAATTGGCCTTTCATGCTTAGAAATCTACAGGCAACACAACCAAGATAAGGTTATGTGTTTTGGAAAATGGTATATAACTCTTTTGCGGAGGGGACAGCTCTGAATTCCCTCCAAATCCTGTGTGAATGGTAATTTCAGGTGCATTCAATCATCAGCATTCAGGTCTCCTGGTAGGCAATTGTCTCAATTTGTTCTGGGTTTGTGTTTGTTTTGCCTTCTTCCTTTCAGAATTTTGCATTCTGACACCATACAAAAACGAGTTTAGGCAGAGTATTCATAATGAAATAAAAAACAAAGCAAATTGGCGTTTCATGCTTAGAAATCTACAGGCAACACGACCAAGATAAGGTTATGTGTTTTGGAAAATAGTGTATAACTCTTTTGCCGAGGGGACAGCTCTGAATTCCCTCCAAATTGAGTGTGAATGGGAATTTCAGGTGTATTCAATCGGCAGCATTCAGGTCTCCTGGTAGGCAATTGCCTCAATTTGTCCTGGGTTTGTGTTTGTTTTGCCTTCTTCCTTTCTGAATTTTGCATTCTGACACCATACAAAATCGAGATTAGGCAGAGTATTCATAATAAAATACAAAACACAGTAAACTTGCAATTCATGCTTCGAAATCTACAGGCAACATGACCAAGATGATTTTTGTATTTTGAAAAATGAAATGTAACCAATTTCCAGAGGGGACAGCTCTGAATTCCCTCCAAATTGACTGTGAATGTGATTTTCAAGTGTATAAAATCTTCAGCATTCAGGTCTCTTGATTGGCAATTGCCTAAGCGTGTTCTGGGTTTGTGTTTGTTTTGACTTCTTCCTTTCTGAATTTTACATTCTGACACAATACAAAAATGAGCTTAGGCAGAGTATTCATAATAATATACAAAACTCAGGAAATTGGCATTTTATGCTTAGAAATCTACAAGCAAAACGACCAAGATGAGGTTATGTGTTTTGGAAAATGAAATGTAACACTTTTCCAGAGGGGACAGCTCTGAATTCCCTTCAAATCGAGCGTGAATGGGATTTCCAGGTGTATTCCATCGGCAGCATTCAGGTCTCCTGCTAGGCAATTGCCTCAATTTGTTCTGGGTTTGTGTTTGTTTTGCCTTCTTCCTTTCTGAATTTTGTATTCTGACACCATACAAAAAGGAGTTTAGGCAGAGTATTCATAATGAAATAAAAAACAAAGGAAATTGGCTTTCATGCTTAGAAATCTACAGGCAACACGACCAAGATAAGGTAATGTGTTTGGAAAATGTAATGTAACACTTGTCAAGAGGGGACAGCTCTGAATCCCCTCCAAATCGAGTGTAAATGAGATTTTCAGGTGTATTCAATCGGTAGCATTCAGGTCTCCTGCTAGGCAATCGCCTAAATTTTTTCTGGGTTTGTGTTTCTTTTGCCTTCTCCTTTATGAATTTTGTATTCTGACACCATACAAAAATGAGGTTAGGCAGAGTTCACAAACAATAAATAAACAAGAAATGATGTTTCATGCTTAGAAATCTACAGGCAACATGACCAAGATGAGTTTTTTTGTTTTGGAAAATGAAATGTAACTCTTTTCCAGAGGGGACAGCTCTAAATTCCCTTCAAATCGAGCGTGAATGGGATTTTCAGGTGTATTCCATCGGCAGCATTCAGGTCTCCTGCTAGGCAATTGCCTCAATTTGTTCTGGGTTTGTGTTTGTTTTGCCTTCTTCCTTTCAGAATTTTGCATTCTGACACCATACAAAAACGAGTTTAGGCAGAGTATTCATAATGAAATAAAAAACAAAGCAAATCGGCGTTTCATGCTTAGAAATCTACAGGCAACACGACCAAGATAAGGTTATGTGTTTTGGAAAATGGTATATAACTCTTTTGCCGAGGGGACAGCTCTGAATTCCCTCCAAATTGAGTGTGAATGGGAATTTCAGGTGTATTCAATCGGCAGCATTCAGGTCTCCTGCTAGGCAATTGCCTCAATTTGTTCTGGGTTTGTGTTTGTTTTGCCTTCTTCCTTTCAGAATTTTGCATTCTGACACCATACAAAAACGAGTTTAGGCAGAGTATTCATAATGAAATAAAAAACAAAGCAAAGTGGCGTTTCATGCTTAGAAATCTACAGGCAACACGACCAAGATAAGGTTATGTGTTTTGGAAAATAGTGTATAACTCTTTTGCCGAGGGGACAGCTCTGAATTCCCTCCAAATTGAGTGTGAATGGGAATTTC
The DNA here is from genome assembly GCA_949820135.1 of Sylvilagus floridanus. Classification (NCBI taxonomy): domain Eukaryota; kingdom Metazoa; phylum Chordata; class Mammalia; order Lagomorpha; family Leporidae; genus Sylvilagus; species Sylvilagus floridanus. The sequence goes on along the minus strand of OX463233.1, from coordinate 136,858,228 downwards.
AGGTGTATTCAATCGGCAGCATTCAGGTCTCCTGGTAGGCAATTGCCTCAATTTGTTCTGGGTTTGTGTTTGTTTTGACTTCTTCCTTTCTGAATTTTGCATTCTGACACCATACAAAATCGAGATTAGGCAGAGTATTCATAATAAAATACAAAACACAGTAAACTTGCAATTCATGCTTCGAAATCTACAGGCAACATGACCAAGATGATTTTTGTATTTTGAAAAATGAAATGTAACCAATTTCCAGAGGGGACAGCTCTGAATTCCCTCCAAATTGACTGTGAATGTGATTTTCAAGTGTATAAAATCTTCAGCATTCAGGTCTCTTGATTGGCAATTGCCTAAGCGTGTTCTGGGTTTGTGTTTGTTTTGACTTCTTCCTTTCTGAATTTTACATTCTGACACCATACAAAAATGAGCTTAGGCAGAGTATTCATAATAATATACAAAACTCAGGAAATTGGCATTTTATGCTTAGAAATCTACAAGCAAAACGACCAAGATGAGGTTATGTGTTTTGGAAAATGAAATGTAACACTTTTCCAGAGGGGACAGCTCTGAATTCCCTTCAAATCGAGCGTGAATGGGATTTCCAGGTGTATTCCATCGGCAGCATTCAGGTCTCCTGCTAGGCAATTGCCTCAATTTGTTCTGGGTTTGTGTTTGTTTTGCCTTCTTCCTTTCTGAATTTTGTATTCTGACACCATACAAAAAGGAGTTTAGGCAGAGTATTCATAATGAAATAAAAAACAAAGGAAATTGGCTTTCATGCTTAGAAATCTACAGGCAACACGACCAAGATAAGGTAATGTGTTTGGAAAATGTAATGTAACACTTGTCAAGAGGGGACAGCTCTGAATCCCCTCCAAATCGAGTGTAAATGAGATTTTCAGGTGTATTCAATCGGTAGCATTCAGGTCTCCTGCTAGGCAATCGCCTAAATTTTTTCTGGGTTTGTGTTTCTTTTGCCTTCTCCTTTATGAATTTTGTATTCTGACACCATACAAAAATGAGGTTAGGCAGAGTTCACAAAAAATAAATAAACAAGAAATGATGTTTCATGCTTAGAAATCTACAGGCAACATGACCAAGATGAGTTTTTTTGTTTTGGAAAATGAAATGTAACTCTTTTCCAGAGGGGACAGCTCTAAATTCCCTTCAAATCGAGCGTGAATGGGATTTTCAGGTGTATTCCATCGGCAGCATTCAGGTCTCCTGCTAGGCAATTGCCTCAATTTGTTCTGGGTTTGTGTTTGTTTTGCCTTCTTCCTTTCTGAATTTTGTATTTTGACACCATACAAAAACGAGTTTAGGCAGAGTATTCATAATCAAATAAAAAACAAAGGAAATTGGCTTTCATGCTTAGAAATCTACAGGCAACACGACCAAGATAAGGTAATGTGTTTGGAAAATGAAATGTAACACTTGTCAAGAGGGGACAGCTCTGAATCCCCTCCAAATCGAGTGTAAATGAGATTTTCAGGTGTATTCAATCCGTAGCATTCAGGTCTCCTGCTAGGCAATCGCCTAAATTTGTTCTGGGTTTGTGTTTGTTTTACCTTCTTCCTTTCCAAATTTTGTATTCGGACACCATAGAAAAATGAGGTTAGGCAGAGTCCACAAGCAATAAATAACACAGGATATGGTGTTTCATGCTTAGAAATCTACAAGCAAAACGACCCAGATGAGGTTTTGTGTTTTGGAAAATGAAATGTAACCCTTTTCCAGAGGGGACAGCTCTGAATTCCCTCCAAATCGCCTGTGAATGGGATTTTCAGGTGTATTCAATCGGCAGCATTCAGGTCTACTGCTATGCAACTGGCTAAATTGGTTCTGGATTTGTGTTTCTTTTGCCTTCTTTCTTTCCAAATTTTGTATTCTGACACCATACAAAAATGAGTTTAGGAGAGTATTCATAATGAAATAAAAAACAAAGGAAATTGGCGTTTCATGCTTAGAAATCTACAGGCAACACAACCAAGATAAGGTTATGTGTTTTGGAAAATGGTATATAACTCTTTTGCGGAGGGGACAGCTCTGAATTCCCTCCAAATCCTGTGTGAATGGTAATTTCAGGTGCATTCAATCATCAGCATTCAGGTCTCCTGGTAGGCAATTGTCTCAATTTGTTCTGGGTTTGTGTTTGTTTTGCCTTCTTCCTTTCAGAATTTTGCATTCTGACACCATACAAAAACGAGTTTAGGCAGAGTATTCATAATGAAATAAAAAACAAAGCAAATCGGCGTTTCATGCTTAGAAATCTACAGGCAACACGACCAAGATAAGGTTATGTGTTTTGGAAAATGGTATATAACTCTTTTGCCGAGGGGACAGCTCTGAATTCCCTCCAAATTGAGTGTGAATGGGAATTTCAGGTGTATTCAATCGGCAGCATTCAGGTCTCCTGCTAGGCAATTGCCTCAATTTGTTCTGGGTTTGTGTTTGTTTTGCCTTCTTCCTTTCAGAATTTTGCATTCTGACACCATACAAAAACGAGTTTAGGCAGAGTATTCATAATGAAATAAAAAACAAAGCAAAGTGGCGTTCCATGCTTAGAAATCTACAGGCAACACGACCAAGATAAGGTTATGTGTTTTGGAAAATAGTGTATAACTCTTTTGCCGAGGGGACAGCTCTGAATTCCCTCCAAATTGAGTGTGAATGGGAATTTCAGGTGTATTCAATCGGCAGCATTCAGGTCTCCTGGTAGGCAATTGCCTCAATTTGTTCTGGGTTTGTGTTTGTTTTGACTTCTTCCTTTCTGAATTTTGCATTCTGACACCATACAAAATCGAGATTAGGCAGAGTATTCATAATAAAATACAAAACACAGTAAACTTGCAATTCATGCTTCGAAATCTACAGGCAACATGACCAAGATGATTTTTGTATTTTGAAAAATGAAATGTAACCAATTTCCAGAGGGGACAGCTCTGAATTCCCTCCAAATTGACTGTGAATGTGATTTTCAAGTGTATAAAATCTTCAGCATTCAGGTCTCTTGATTGGCAATTGCCTAAGCGTGTTCTGGGTTTGTGTTTGTTTTGACTTCTTCCTTTCTGAATTTTACATTCTGACACCATACAAAAATGAGCTTAGGCAGAGTATTCATAATAATATACAAAACTCAGGAAATTGGCATTTTATGCTTAGAAATCTACAAGCAAAACGACCAAGATGAGGTTATGTGTTTTGGAAAATGAAATGTAACACTTTTCCAGAGGGGACAGCTCTGAATTCCCTTCAAATCGAGCGTGAATGGGATTTCCAGGTGTATTCCATCGGCAGCATTCAGGTCTCCTGCTAGGCAATTGCCTCAATTTGTTCTGGGTTTGTGTTTGTTTTGCCTTCTTCCTTTCTGAATTTTGTATTCTGACACCATACAAAAAGGAGTTTAGGCAGAGTATTCATAATGAAATAAAAAACAAAGGAAATTGGCTTTCATGCTTAGAAATCTACAGGCAACACGACCAAGATAAGGTAATGTGTTTGGAAAATGTAATGTAACACTTGTCAAGAGGGGACAGCTCTGAATCCCCTCCAAATCGAGTGTAAATGAGATTTTCAGGTGTATTCAATCGGTAGCATTCAGGTCTCCTGCTAGGCAATCGCCTAAATTTTTTCTGGGTTTGTGTTTCTTTTGCCTTCTCCTTTATGAATTTTGTATTCTGACACCATACAAAAATGAGGTTAGGCAGAGTTCACAAAAAATAAATAAACAAGAAATGATGTTTCATGCTTAGAAATCTACAGGCAACATGACCAAGATGAGTTTTTTTGTTTTGGAAAATGAAATGTAACTCTTTTCCAGAGGGGACAGCTCTAAATTCCCTTCAAATCGAGCGTGAATGGGATTTTCAGGTGTATTCCATCGGCAGCATTCAGGTCTCCTGCTAGGCAATTGCCTCAATTTGTTCTGAGTTTGTGTTTGTTTTGCCTTCTTCCTTTCTGAATTTTGTATTTTGACACCATACAAAAACGAGTTTAGGCAGAGTATTCATAATCAAATAAAAAACAAAGGAAATTGGCTTTCATGCTTAGAAATCTACAGGCAACACGACCAAGATAAGGTAATGTGTTTGGAAAATGAAATGTAACACTTGTCAAGAGGGGACAGCTCTGAATCCCCTCCAAATCGAGTGTAAATGAGATTTTCAGGTGTATTCAATCCGTAGCATTCAGGTCTCCTGCTAGGCAATCGCCTAAATTTGTTCTGGGTTTGTGTTTGTTTTACCTTCTTCCTTTCCAAATTTTGTATTCGGACACCATAGAAAAATGAGGTTAGGCAGAGTCCACAAGCAATAAATAACACAGGATATGGTGTTTCATGCTTAGAAATCTACAAGCAAAACGACCCAGATGAGGTTTTGTGTTTTGGAAAATGAAATGTAACCCTTTTCCAGAGGGGACAGCTCTGAATTCCCTCCAAATCGCCTGTGAATGGGATTTTCAGGTGTATTCAATCGGCAGCATTCAGGTCTACTGCTATGCAACTGGCTAAATTGGTTCTGGATTTGTGTTTCTTTTGCCTTCTTTCTTTCCAAATTTTGTATTCTGACACCATACAAAAATGAGTTTAGGAGAGTATTCATAATGAAATAAAAAACAAAGGAAATTGGCGTTTCATGCTTAGAAATCTACAGGCAACACAACCAAGATAAGGTTATGTGTTTTGGAAAATGGTATATAACTCTTTTGCGGAGGGGACAGCTCTGAATTCCCTCCAAATCCTGTGTGAATGGTAATTTCAGGTGCATTCAATCATCAGCATTCAGGTCTCCTGGTAGGCAATTGTCTCAATTTGTTCTGGGTTTGTGTTTGTTTTGCCTTCTTCCTTTCAGAATTTTGCATTCTGACACCATACAAAAACGAGTTTAGGCAGAGTATTCATAATGAAATAAAAAACAAAGCAAATCGGCGTTTCATGCTTAGAAATCTACAGGCAACACGACCAAGATAAGGTTATGTGTTTTGGAAAATGGTATATAACTCTTTTGCCGAGGGGACAGCTCTGAATTCCCTCCAAATTGAGTGTGAATGGGAATTTCAGGTGTATTCAATCGGCAGCATTCAGGTCTCCTGCTAGGCAATTGCCTCAATTTGTTCTGGGTTTGTGTTTGTTTTGCCTTCTTCCTTTCAGAATTTTGCATTCTGACACCATACAAAAACGAGTTTAGGCAGAGTATTCATAATGAAATAAAAAACAAAGCAAAGTGGCGTTTCATGCTTAGAAATCTACAGGCAACACGACCAAGATAAGGTTATGTGTTTTGGAAAATAGTGTATAACTCTTTTGCCGAGGGGACAGCTCTGAATTCCCTCCAAATTGAGTGTGAATGGGAATTTCAGGTGTATTCAATCGGCAGCATTCAGGTCTCCTGGTAGGCAATTGCCTCAATTTGTTCTGGGTTTGTGTTTGTTTTGACTTCTTCCTTTCTGAATTTTGCATTCTGACACCATACAAAATCGAGATTAGGCAGAGTATTCATAATAAAATACAAAACACAGTAAACTTGCAATTCATGCTTCGAAATCTACAGGCAACATGACCAAGATGATTTTTGTATTTTGAAAAATGAAATGTAACCAATTTCCAGAGGGGACAGCTCTGAATTCCCTCCAAATTGACTGTGAATGTGATTTTCAAGTGTATAAAATCTTCAGCATTCAGGTCTCTTGATTGGCAATTGCCTAAGCGTGTTCTGGGTTTGTGTTTGTTTTGACTTCTTCCTTTCTGAATTTTACATTCTGACACAATACAAAAATGAGCTTAGGCAGAGTATTCATAATAATATACAAAACTCAGGAAATTGGCATTTTATGCTTAGAAATCTACAAGCAAAACGACCAAGATGAGGTTATGTGTTTTGGAAAATGAAATGTAACACTTTTCCAGAGGGGACAGCTCTGAATTCCCTTCAAATCGAGCGTGAATGGGATTTCCAGGTGTATTCCATCGGCAGCATTCAGGTCTCCTGCTAGGCAATTGCCTCAATTTGTTCTGGGTTTGTGTTTGTTTTGCCTTCTTCCTTTCTGAATTTTGTATTCTGACACCATACAAAAAGGAGTTTAGGCAGAGTATTCATAATGAAATAAAAAACAAAGGAAATTGGCTTTCATGCTTAGAAATCTACAGGCAACACGACCAAGATAAGGTAATGTGTTTGGAAAATGTAATGTAACACTTGTCAAGAGGGGACAGCTCTGAATCCCCTCCAAATCGAGTGTAAATGAGATTTTCAGGTGTATTCAATCGGTAGCATTCAGGTCTCCTGCTAGGCAATCGCCTAAATTTTTTCTGGGTTTGTGTTTCTTTTGCCTTCTCCTTTATGAATTTTGTATTCTGACACCATACAAAAATGAGGTTAGGCAGAGTTCACAAAAAATAAATAAACAAGAAATGATGTTTCATGCTTAGAAATCTACAGGCAACATGACCAAGATGAGTTTTTTTGTTTTGGAAAATGAAATGTAACGCTTTTCCAGAGGGGACAGCTCTAAATTCCCTTCAAATCGAGCGTGAATGGGATTTTCAGGTGTATTCCATCGGCAGCATTCAGGTCTCCTGCTAGGCAATTGCCTCAATTTGTTCTGAGTTTGTGTTTGTTTTGCCTTCTTCCTTTCTGAATTTTGTATTTTGACACCATACAAAAACGAGTTTAGGCAGAGTATTCATAATCAAATAAAAAACAAAGGAAATTGGCTTTCATGCTTAGAAATCTACAGGCAACACGACCAAGATAAGGTAATGTGTTTGGAAAATGAAATGTAACACTTGTCAAGAGGGGACAGCTCTGAATCCCCTCCAAATCGAGTGTAAATGAGATTTTCAGGTGTATTCAATCCGTAGCATTCAGGTCTCCTGCTAGGCAATCGCCTAAATTTGTTCTGGGTTTGTGTTTGTTTTACCTTCTTCCTTTCCAAATTTTGTATTCGGACACCATAGAAAAATGAGGTTAGGCAGAGTCCACAAGCAATAAATAACACAGGATATGGTGTTTCATGCTTAGAAATCTACAAGCAAAACGACCCAGATGAGGTTTTGTGTTTTGGAAAATGAAATGTAACCCTTTTCCAGAGGGGACAGCTCTGAATTCCCTCCAAATCGCCTGTGAATGGGATTTTCAGGTGTATTCAATCGGCAGCATTCAGGTCTACTGCTATGCAACTGGCTAAATTGGTTCTGGATTTGTGTTTCTTTTGCCTTCTTTCTTTCCAAATTTTGTATTCTGACACCATACAAAAATGAGTTTAGGAGAGTATTCATAATGAAATAAAAAACAAAGGAAATTGGCGTTTCATGCTTAGAAATCTACAGGCAACACAACCAAGATAAGGTTATGTGTTTTGGAAAATGGTATATAACTCTTTTGCGGAGGGGACAGCTCTGAATTCCCTCCAAATCCTGTGTGAATGGTAATTTCAGGTGCATTCAATCATCAGCATTCAGGTCTCCTGGTAGGCAATTGTCTCAATTTGTTCTGGGTTTGTGTTTGTTTTGCATTCTTCCTTTCAGAATTTTGCATTCTGACACCATACAAAAACGAGTTTAGGCAGAGTATTCATAATGAAATAAAAAACAAAGCAAATCGGCGTTTCATGCTTAGAAATCTACAGGCAACACGACCAAGATAAGGTTATGTGTTTTGGAAAATGGTATATAACTCTTTGCCGAGGGGACAGCTCTGAATTCCCTCCAAATTGAGTGTGAATGGGAATTTCAGGTGTATTCAATCGGCAGCATTCAGGTCTCCTGCTAGGCAATTGCCTCAATTTGTTCTGGGTTTGTGTTTGTTTTGCCTTCTTCCTTTCAGAATTTTGCATTCTGACACCATACAAAAACGAGTTTAGGCAGAGTATTCATAATGAAATAAAAAACAAAGCAAAGTGGCGTTTCATGCTTAGAAATCTACAGGCAACACGACCAAGATAAGGTTATGTGTTTTGGAAAATAGTGTATAACTCTTTTGCCGAGGGGACAGCTCTGAATTCCCTCCAAATTGAGTGTGAATGGGAATTTCAGGTGTATTCAATCGGCAGCATTCAGGTCTCCTGGTAGGCAATTGCCTCAATTTGTTCTGGGTTTGTGTTTGTTTTGACTTCTTCCTTTCTGAATTTTGCATTCTGACACCATACAAAATCGAGATTAGGCAGAGTATTCATAATAAAATACAAAACACAGTAAACTTGCAATTCATGCTTCGAAATCTACAGGCAACATGACCAAGATGATTTTTGTATTTTGAAAAATGAAATGTAACCAATTTCCAGAGGGGACAGCTCTGAATTCCCTCCAAATTGACTGTGAATGTGATTTTCAGGTGTATAAAATCTTCAGCATTCAGGTCTCTTGATTGGCAATTGCCTAAGCGTGTTCTGGGTTTGTGTTTGTTTTGACTTCTTCCTTTCTGAATTTTACATTCTGACACCATACAAAAATGAGCTTAGGCAGAGTATTCATAATAATATACAAAACTCAGGAAATTGGCATTTTATGCTTAGAAATCTACAAGCAAAACGACCAAGATGAGGTTATGTGTTTTGGAAAATGAAATGTAACACTTTTCCAGAGGGGACAGCTCTGAATTCCCTTCAAATCGAGCGTGAATGGGATTTCCAGGTGTATTCCATCGGCAGCATTCAGGTCTCCTGCTAGGCAATTGTCTCAATTTGTTCTGGGTTTGTGTTTGTTTTGCCTTTTTCCTTTCTGAATTTTGCATTCTGACACCATGCAAAAATGAGTTTAGGCAGAGTATTCATAATAAAATACAAAACACAGTAAACTTGCAATTCATGCTTCGAAATCTACAGGAAACAGGACCAAGATGAGATTTTGAGTATTGAAAAATGAAATGTAACCCTTTTCCAGAGGGGACAGCTCTGAATTCCCTTCAACTCGAGCGTGAATGAGATTTTCAGGTGTATTCAATCGGTAGCATTCAGGTCTCCTGGTAGGCAATTGCCTCAATTTGTTCTGGGTTTGTGTTTGTTTTGCCTTCTTCCTTTCTGAATTTTGCATTCTGACACCATACAAAAACGAGTTTAGGCAGAGTATTCATAATGAAATAAAAAGCAAAGCAAATTGGCGTTTCATGCTTAGAAATCTACAGGCAACAAGACCAAGATAAGGTTATGTGTTTTGGAAAATGAAATATAACACTTTTGCTGAGGGCAATGCTCTGAATTCCCTCCAAATCATGTGTGAATGGGAATTTCAGGTGTACTCCATTGGCAGCCTTCAGGTCTCCTGCAAGGCAATTGCCTCAATTTGGTCTGGGTTTGTGTTTGTTTTGCATTCTTCCTTTCTGAATTTTGCATTTTGACACCATACAAAAATGAGTTTAGGCAGAGCATTCATAATGAAATAATAAACAAAGCAAATTGGCATTTCATGCTTCGAAATCTACAGGCAACACGAACAACATACGGTTATGTGTTTTGGGAAATGAAGTATAACTCTTTGGATGAGGGGACAGCTCTGAATTTCTCCAAATCTTGTGTGAATGGGAATTGCAGGTGTATTCAACATAAAACATTCAGATCTCCTGCTAGGCAATTGCCTAAATTTGTTCTGGGTTTTAGTTTGTTTTGCCTTCTTCCTTTCTGAATTTTGCATTCTGACACCATAGAAAACGAGTTTAAGCAGAGTATTCATAATAAAATACAAAACACAGTAAACTTGCACTTCGTGCTTAGAAATGTACAGGCAACAGGACTAACATGATTTTCTGTATTTTGGAAAATGAAATGTAACACTTTTGCCGAGGGGACAGCTCTGAATTCCCTCCAAATCGACTGTGAATGGGATTTTCAGGTGTATTCAATCGGCAGCATTCAGGTCTCGATTGGCAATTGCCTCAATTAGTTCTGGGTTAGTGTTTGTTTTGCCTTCTTCCTTTCTGAATGTTGTATTCTGACATCACACAAAATGAGTTGAGGCAAAGTATTCATAATAAAATACAAAACACAGTAAATTGGCATTTCATGCTTAGAAATCTACAGGCAACACGACCAAGATAAGGTAATGTGTTTGGAAAATGAAATGTAACACTTGTCAAGAGGGGACAGCTCTGAATCCCCTCCAAATCGAGTGTAAATGAGATTTTCAGGTGTATTCAATTGGTAGCATTCAGGTCTCCTGCTAGGCAATCGCCCAATTTTGTTCTGAGTTTGTGTTTGTTTTACCATCTTCCTTTCTGCATTTTGCATTCTGAGACCATACAAAAATGAGGTTAGGCAGAGTCCACAAAGCAATAAATAACACAGGAAATAGCGTTTCATGCTTGGAAATCTACAGGCAACAAGACCAAGATAAGGTTATGTGTTTTGGAAAATGAAATGTAACACTTTTGCCAAGGGGAATGCTCTGAATTCACTCCAAATCATGTGTGAATGGGAATTTCAGGTGTACACAATCGGCAGCATTCAGGTCTCCTGCTAGGCAATTGCCTCAATTTGGTCTGGGTTTGTGTTTGTTTTGCCTTCTTCCTTTCTGAATTTTGCATTTTGACACCATACAAAAACGAGTTTAGGCAGAGCATTCATAATGAAATAATAAACAAAGCAAATTGGCATTTCATGCTTCGAAATCTACAGGCAACACGACTAACATACGGTTATGTGTTTTGGGAAATGAAGTATAACTCTTTGGATGAGGGGACAGCTCTGAATTTCTCCAAATCTTGTGTGAATGGGAATTGCAGGTGTATTCAACATAAAACATTCAGATCTCCTGCTAGGCAATTGCCTAAATTTGTTCTGGGTTTTAGTTTGTTTTGCCTTCTTCCTTTCTGAATTTTGCATTCTGACACCATACAAAACGAGTTTAAGCAGAGTATTCATAATAAAATACAAAACACAGTAAACTTGCACTTCGTGCTTAGAAATGTACAGGCAACAGGACTAACATGATTTTCTGTATTTTGGAAAATGAAATGTAACACTTTTGCCGAGGGGACAGCTCTGAATTCCCTCCAAATCGACTGTGAATGGGATTTTCAGGTGTATTCAATTGGCAGCATTCAGGTCTCGATTGGAAATTGCCTCAATTAGTTCTGTGTTTGTGTTTGTTTTGCCTTCTTCCTTTCTGAATGTTGTATTCTGACATCACACAAAAGGAGTTTAGGCAAAGTATTCATAATAAAATACAAAACACTGTAAATTGGCATTTCATGCTTAGAAATCTACAGGCAACACGACCAAGATAAGGTAATGTGTTTGGAAAATGAAATGTAACACTTGTCAAGAGGGGACAGCTCTGAATCCCCTCCAAATCGAGTGTAAATGAGATTTTCAGGTGTATTCAATTGGTAGCATTCAGGTCTCCTGCTAGGCAATCGCCCAATTTTGTTCTGTGTTTGTGTTTGTTTTACCATCTTCCTTTCTGCATTTTGCATTCTGAGACTATACAAAAATGAGGTTAGTCAGAGTCCACAAAGCAATAAATAACACAGGAAATAGCGTTTCATGCTTGGAAATCTACAGGCAACAAGACCAAGATAAGGTTATGTGTTTTGGAAAATGAAATGTAACACTTTTGCCGAGGGGAATGCTCTGAATTCACTCCAAATCATGTGTGAATGGGAATTTCAGGTGTACACAATCGGCAGCATTCAGGTCTCCTGCTAGGCAATTGCCTCAATTTGTTCTGAGTTTGTGTTTGTTTTGCCTTCTTCCTTTCTGAATTTTGTATTCTGACACCATACAAAAACGAGTTTAGGCAGAGTATTCATAATGAAATAAAAAACAAAGTAAATTGGCGTTTCATGCTTAGAATTCTACAGGCAACACGACCAACGTAAGGTTATGTGTTTTGAAAAATGAAATATAACTCGTTTGCTGAGGGGACAGCTCTGAATTCCCTCCAAATCGTGTGGGAATGGGAATTGCAGGTGTATTCAATCTAAAACATTCAGGTCTCCTGCTATGCAATTGCCAAAAATTGTTCTGGTTTTGTGTTTGTTTTGCCTTCTTCCTTTCTGAATTTTGTATTCTGACACCATACAAAACGAGTTTAGGCAGAGTATTCATAATGAAATAAAAAACAAAGGAAATTGGCGTTTCATGCTTAGAAATCTACAGGCAACACGACCAAGATAAGTTTATGTGTTTTGGAAAATGAAATATAACACTTTTGCCAAGCGGACAGCTCTGAATTCCCTCCAAATCGACTGTGAATGGGATTTTCAGGTGTATTCAATCGGCAGCATTCAGGTCTCTTGATTGGCATATGCCTCAATTTGCTCTGGGTTTGTGTTTGTTTTGCCTTCTTCCTTTCTGAATGTTGTATTCTGACATCACACAAAATGAGTTTAAGCAAAGTATTCATAATAAAATACAAAACACAGTAAATTGGCATTTCATGCTTAGAAATCTACAGGCAACACGACCAAGAATAGGTAATGTGTTTGGAAAATGAAATGTAACACTTGTCAAGAGGGGACAGCTCTGAATCCCCTCCAAATCGAGTGTGAATGAGATTTTCTTGTGTAGTCAATCGGTAGCGTTCAGGTCTCCTGCTAGGCAATTGGCTAAATTTGTTCTGGGTTTGTGTTTGTTTTGCCTTCTTCCTTTCTGAATTTTTATTCTGACACCATACAAAAACGAGTTTAGCCATCGTATTCATAATGAAATAAAAAACAAAGGAAATTGGTGTTTCATGCTTAGAAATCTACAGGCAACACGACCAAGATAAGGTTATGTGTTTTGGAAAAGTGAAACATAACACTTTTGCCTAGGGGAATGCTCTGAATTCCCTCAAAATCATGTGTGAATCGGAATTTAAGGTGTATTCAATCAGAAGATTTCAGGTCTCCTGCTAGGCAATTGAGTCAATTTGTTCTGGGTTTGTGTTTGTTTTGCCTTCTTCCTTTCTGAATTTTTTATTCTGACCCCACACAAAACGAGTTTAAGCAAAGTATTCATAATAAAATACAAAACACAGTAAACTTGCATTTAATGCTTAGAAATGTACAGGCAAGAGGACTAACATGATTTTTTGTATTTTGGATAATGAAATGTAACCCTTTTGCCGAGGGGACAGCTCTGAATTCCCTCCAAATCGACTGTGAATGGGATTTTCAGGTGTATTCGATCGGCAGCATTCAGGTCTCCTGATTGGAAATTGTCTCACTAGTTCTGGGTTAGTGTTTGTTTTGCCTTCTTCCTTTCTGAATGTTGTATTCTGACATCACACAAAAGGAGTTTAGGCAAAGTATTCATAATAAAATACAAAACACTGTAAATTGGCATTTCATGCTTAGAAATCTACAGGCAACACGACCAAGATAAGGTAATGTGTTTGGAAAATGAAATGTAACACTTGTCAAGAGGGGACAGCTCTGAATCCCCTCCAAATCGAGTGTGAATGAGATTTTCAGGTGTATTCAATCGGTAGCATTCAGATCTCCTGCTAGGCAATCGCCTAAATTAGTTCTGGGTTAGTGTTTGTTTTGCCTTATTCCTTTCTGAATTTTGTATTCTGACACCATACAAAAAGGAGTTTAGGCAGAGTATTCATAATGAAATAAAAAACAAAGCAAATTGGCGTTTCATGCTGAGAATTCTACAGGCAACACGACCAACATAAGGTTATGTGTTTTAGAAAAATGAAATATAAATCTTTTGCCGAGGGGACAGCTCTGAATTCCCTCCAAATCGTGTGGGAATCGGAATTGCAGGTGTATTCAATCTAAAACATTCAGGTCTCCTGCTATGCAATTGACAAAATTTGTTCTGAGTTTGTGTTTGTTTTGCCTTCTTCCTTTCTGAATTTTGCATTCTGACACCATACAAAAAAGAGTTTAGGCAGAGTATTCATAATGAAATAAAAAACAAAGCAAATTGGCGTTTCATGCTTAGAAATCTACAAGCAACACGACCAAGATAAGGTTATGTGTTTTGGAAAATGAAATATAACACTTTTGCTGAGGGGAATGCTCTGAATTCCCTCCAAATCATGTGTGAATCGGAATTTCAGGTGTATACAATCGGCAGCATTCAGGTCTCCTGCAAGGCAATTGCCTAAATTTGTTCTGGGTTTGTGTTTCTTTTGCCTTCTTCCTTTCTGAATTTTTTATTCTGACACCACACAAAATGAGCTAGGCAAATTATTCATAATAAAATACAAAACACAGTAAACTTGCATTTCATGCTTAGAAATGTACAGGCAACAGGACTAATATGATTTTTTGTATTTTGGATAATGAAATGTAACCCTTTTACTGAGGGGACAGTTCTGAATTCCCTCCAAATTGACTGTGAATTGGATTTTCAGGTGTATTCAATCGGCAGCATTCAGGTCTCCTGCTAGGCAATCGCCTAAATTTGTTCTGGGTTTGTGTTTGTTTTACCTTCTTCCTTTCTGAATTTTGCATTCTGACACCATACAAAAATGAGTTTAGGCAGAGTATTCATAATACTATACAAAACAAAGGAAATTGGTGTTTCATGTTTAGAAATCTACAGGCAACACAACCAAGATAAAGTTATGTGTTTTGGAAAATGAAATATAACCCTTTTGCCGAGGGGACAGCTCTGAATTCCCTCCAAATCGACTGTGAATGGGATTTTCAGGTGTATTCGATCGGCAGCATTCAGGTCTCCTGATTGGAAATTGTCTCACTAGTTCTGGGTTAGTGTTTGTTTTGCCTTCTTCCTTTCTGAATGTTGTATTCTGACATCACACAAAAGGAGTTTAGGCAAAGTATTCATAATAAAATACAAAACACTGTAAATTGGCATTTCATGCTTAGAAATCTACAGGCAACACGACCAAGATAAGGTAATGTGTTTGGAAAATGAAATGTAACACTTGTCAAGAGGGGACAGCTCTGAATCCCCTCCAAATCGAGTGTGAATGAGATTTTCAGGTGTATTCAATCGGTAGCATTCAGGTCTCCTGCTAGACAATCGCCTAAATTTGTTCTGGGTTTGTGTTGGTTTTACCTTCTTCCTTTCTGAATTTTGTATTCTGACACCATACAAAAATGAGTTTAGGCAGAGTATTTATAATAACATAGGAAACAAAAGAAATTGGCCTTTCATCCTTAGAAATCTACAGGCAACACAACCAAGATAAAGTTATGTGTTTTGGAAAATGAAATATAACACTTTTGCTGAGGGAAATGCTCTGAATTCCATTCAAATCGAGCGTGAATGGGATTTTCTGGTGTACTCCATCGGCAGCATTCAGGTCTCCTGGTAGTGAATTGCCTCAATTTGTTCTGGGTTTGTGTTTGTTTTACCTTCTTCCTTTCTGAATTTTGCATTCTGACACCATACAAAAATGAGTTTAGGCAGAGTGTGCATAATAATATACAAAACAAAGGAAATTGGTGTTTCATGTTTAGAAATCTACAGGCAACACAACCAAGATAAGTCTATGTGTTTTGGAAAATGAAATATAACTCTTTTGCCAAGGGGACAGCTCTGAAATCCCTAAAATAGCCTTTGAATGGGATTTTCAGGTGTATTCAATCGGCAGCATTCAGGTCTCCTGCTAGGCAATTGCCTCAATTTGTTCTGGGTTTGTGTTTGTTTTGCCTTCTTCCTTTCTGAATTTTGCATTCTGACACCATACAAAAACGAGTTTAGGCAGAGTATTCATAATGAAATAAAAAACAAAGCAAACTGGCGTTTCATGCTTAGAAATCTACAGGCAAAACGACCAACATAATTTATGTGTTTTGGAAAATGAAATATAACTCTTTTGCCGAGGGGACAGCTCTGAATTCCCTCCAAATCGTGTGTGAATGGGAATTTCGGATGTATACAATCGGCAGCATTCAGGTCTCCTGCTAGGCAATTGCCTCAATTTGTTCTGGGTTTGTGTTTGTTTTGCCTTCTTCCTTTCTGAATTTTGCATTCTGACACCATACAAAAACGAGTTTATGCAGAGTATTCATAATGAAATAAAAAACAAAGCAAACTGGCGTTTCATGCTTAGAAATCTACAGGCAACACGACCAACATAATTTATGTGTTTTGGAAAATGAAATATAACTCTTTTGCTGAGGGGACAGCTCTGAATTCCCTCCAAATCGTGTGTGAATGGGAATTTCGGATGTATACAATCGGCAGCATTCAGGTCTCCTGCTAGGCAATTGCCTCAATTTGTTCTGGGTTTGTGTTTGTTTTACTTTCTTCCTTTCTGAATTTTGTATTCTGACACCATACAAAAATGAGTTTAGGCAGAGTATTCATAATAATATACAAACAAAGGAAATTGGCATTTCATGCTTAGAAATCTACAGGCAACACAACCAAGATAAGGTTATGTGTTTTGGAAAATGAAATATAACACTTTTGCCGAGGGAACAGCTCGAATTCCCTCCAAATCCTGTGAGAATGGGAATTGCAGGTGCACTCAATCTAAAACATTCAGGTCTCCTGGTAGGCAATTGCCTCAATTTGTTCTGGGTTTGTGTTTGTTTTGCCTTCTTCCTTTTTGAATTTTGCATTCTGACAGTATACAAAAACGAGTTTAGGCAGAGTATTCATAATAAAATACAAAACACAGTAAACTTGCATTTCATGCTTAGAAATGTACAGGCAACACGACCAATACAATTTTTTGTATTTGGAAAACAAAATGTAACACTTTTGCCTAGGGGACAGCTCTGAATTCCCTCCAAATCATGTGTGAATGGGAATTTCATGTGTATTCCATCGACAACATTCAGGTCTCCTGGTAGGCAATTGCCTCAATTTGTTCTGGGTTTGTGTTTGTTTTGCCTTCTTCCTTTCTGAATTTTGCATTCTGACACCATACAAAAATGAGTTAAAGCAGAGTATTCATAATGAAATAAAAAGCAAAGCAAATTGGCGTTTCATGCTTAGAAATCTACAGGCAACACGACCAAGATAAGGTTATGTGTTTTGGAAAATGAAATATAACTCTTTTGCTGAGGGGACAGCTCTGAATTCCCTCCATATCATGTGTGAATGGGAATTTCAAGTGTATTCAATCGGCAGCATTCAGGTCTCCTGCTAGGCAATTGCCTCAATTTGTTCTGGGTTTGTGTTTGTTTTGCCTTTTTCCTTTCTGAATTTTGCATTCTGACACCATACAAAAACGAGTTTAGGCAGAGTATTCATAATGAAATAAAAAACGAAATTGGCGTTTCATGCTTAGAAATCTACAAGCAAAACGACCAAGATAAGTCTATGTGTTTTGGAAAATGAAATATAACACTTTTGCTGAGGGGAATTCTCTGAATTCCCTCCAAATCATGTGTGAATCGGAATTTCAGGTGTATACAATCGGCAGCATTCAGGTCTCCTGCTAGGCAATTGCCTCAATTTGTTCTGGGTTTGTGTTTGTTTTGCCTTCTTCCTTTCTGAATTTTGCATTCTGACACCATACAAAAACGAGTTTAGGCAGAGTATTCATAATGAAATAAAAAACAAAGCAAACTGGCGTTTCATGCTTAGAAATCTACAGGCAAAACGACCAACATAATTTATGTGTTTTGGAAAATGAAATATAACTCTTTTGCCGAGGGGACAGCTCTGAATTCCCTCCAAATCGTGGGTGAATGGGAATTTCGGATGTATACAATCGGCAGCATTCAGGTCTCCTCCTAGGCAATTGCCTCAATTTGTTCTGGGTTTGTGTTTGTTTTGCCTTCTTCCTTTCTGAATTTTGCATTCTGACACCATACAAAAACGAGTTTAGGCAGAGTATTCATAATGAAATAAAAAACAAAGCAAACTGGCGTTTCATGCTTAGAAATCTACAGGCAACACGACCAACATAATTTATGTGTTTTGGAAAATGAAATATAACTCTTTTGCTGAGGGGACAGCTCTGAATTCCCTCCAAATCGTGTGTGAATGGGAATTTCGGATGTATACAATCGGCAGCATTCAGGTCTCCTGCTAGGCAATTGCCTCAATTTGTTCTGGGTTTGTGTTTGTTTTACTTTCTTCCTTTCTGAATTTTGTATTCTGACACCATACAAAAATGAGTTTAGGCAGAGTATTCATAATAATATACAAACAAAGGAAATTGGCATTTCATGCTTAGAAATCTACAGGCAACACAACCAAGATAAGGTTATGTGTTTTGGAAAATGAAATATAACACTTTTGCCAAGGGAACAGCTCGAATTCCCTCCAAATCCTGTGAGAATGGGAATTGCAGGTGCACTCAATCTAAAACATTCAGGTCTCCTGGTAGGGAATTGCCTCAATTTGTTCTGGGTTTGTGTTTGTTTTGCCTTCTTCCTTTCTGAATTTTGCATTCTGACAGTATACAAAAACGAGTTTAGGCAGAGTATTCATAATAAAATACAAAACACAGTAAACTTGCATTTCATGCTTAGAAATGTACAGGCAACATGACCAATACAATTTTTTGTATTTGGAAAACGAAATGTAACACTTTTGCCGAGGGGACAGCTCTGAATTCCCTCCAAATCATGTGTGAATGGGAATTTCATGTGTATTCCATCGACAACATTCAGGTCTCCTGGTAGGCAATTGCCTCAATTTGTTCTGGGTTTGTGTTTGTTTTGCCTTCTTCCTTTCTGAATTTTGCATTCTGACACCATACAAAAATGAGTTAAAGCAGAGTATTCATAATGAAATAAAAAGCAAAGCAAATTGGCGTTTCATGCTTAGAAATCTACAGGCAACACGACCAAGATAAGGTTATGTGTTTTGGAAAATGAAATATAACTCTTTTGCTGAGGGGACAGCTCTGAATTCCCTCCATATCATGTGTGAATGGGAATTTCAAGTGTATTCAATCGGCAGCATTCAGGTCTCCTGCTAGGCAATTACCTCAATTTGTTCTGAGTTTGTGTTTGTTTTGCCTTCTTCCTTTCTGAATTTTGCATTCTGACACCATACAAAAACGAGTTTAGGCAGAGTATTCATAATGAAATAAAAAACGAAATTGGCGTTTCATGCTTAGAAATCTACAAGCAACACGACCAAGATAAGGTTATGTGTTTTGGAAAATGAAATGTAACACTTGTCAAGAGGGGACAGCTCTGAATCCCCTCCAAATCGATTGTGAATGAGATTTTCAGGTGTATTCAATCGGTAGCATTCAGATCTCCTGCTAGGCAATCGCCTAAATTAGTTCTGGGTTAGTGTTTGTTTTGCCTTATTCCTTTCTGAATTTTGTATTCTGACACCATACAAAAAGGAGTTTAGGCAGAGTATTCATAATGAAATAAAAAACAAAGCAAATTGGCGTTTCATGCTTAGAATTCTACAGGCAACACGACCAATATAAGGTTATGTGTTTTGAAAAATGAAATATAAATCTTTTGCTGAGGGGACAGCTCTGAATTCCCTCCAAATCGTGTGGGAATCGGAATTGCAGGTGTATTCAATCTAAAATATTCAGGTCTCCTGCTATGCAATTGCCTAAATTTGTTCTGGGTTTGGGTTTGTTTTGCCTTCTTCCTTTCTGAATTTTTTATTCTGACACCATACAAAAACGAGTTTAGCCAGCGTATTCATAATGAAATAAAAAACAAAGGAAATTGGTGTTTCATGCTTAGAAATCTACAAGCAACACGACCAAGATAAGGTTATGTGTTTTGGAAAATGAAATATAACACTTTTGCTGAGGGGAATGCTCTGAATTCCCTCCAAATCATGTGTGAATCGGAATTTCAGGTGTATACAATCGGCAGCATTCAGGTCTCCTGCTATGCAATTGTCTCAATTTGTTCTGGGTTTGTGTTTCTTTTGCCTTCTTCCTTTCTGAATTTTTTATTCTGACACCACACAAAATGAGTTTAGGCAAAGTATTCATAATAAAATACAAAACACAGTAAACTTTCATTTCATGCTTAGAAATGTACAGGCAACAGGACTAATATGATTTTTTGTATTTTGGATAATGAAATATAACCCTTTTACTGAGGGGACAGTTCTGAATTCCCTCCAAATTGACTGTGAATTGGATTTTCAGGTGTATTCAATCGGAAGATTTCAGGTCTCCTGCTAGGCAATCGCCTAAATTTGTTCTGGGTTTGTGTTTGTTTTACCTTCTTCCTTTCTGAATTTTTCATTCTGACACCATACAAAAATGAGTTTAGGCAGAGTATTCATAATAATATACAAAACAAAGGAAATTGGTGTTTCATGTTTAGAAATCTACAGGCAACACAACCAAGATAAGATTATGTGTTTTGGAAAATGAAATATAACCCTTTTGCCGAGGGGACAGCTCTGAATTCCCTCCAAATCGACTGTGAATGGGATTTTCAGGTGTATTCGATCGACAGCATTCAGGTCTCCTGATTGGCAATTGTCTCACTAGTTCTGGGTTAGTGTTTGTTTTGCCTTCTTCCTTTCGGAATGTTGTATTCTGACATCACACAAAAGGAGTTTAGGCAAAGTATTCATAATAAAATACAAAACACTGTAAATTGGCATTTCATGCTTAGAAATCTACAGGCAACACGACCAAGATAAGGTAATGTGTTTGGAAAATGAAATGTAACACTTGTCAAGAGGGGACAGCTCTGAATCCCCTCCAAATCGAGTGTGAATGAGATTTTCAGGTGCATTCAATCGGTAGCATTCAGGTCTCCTGCTAGGCAATCGCCTAAATTTGTTCTGGGTTTGTGTTGGTTTTACCTTCTTCCTTTCTGAATTTTGTATTCTGACACAATACAAAAATGAGTTTAGGCAGAGTATTTATAATAACATAGGAAACAAAAGAAATTGGCCTTTCATGCTTAGAAATCTACAGGCAACACAACCAAGATAAAGTTATGTGTTTTGGAAAATGAAATATAACACTTTTGCTGAGGGAAATGCTCTGAATTCCCTTCAAATCGAGAGTGAATGGGATTTTCTGGTGTACTCCATCGGCAGCATTCAGGTCTCCTGGTAGGCAATTGCCTCAATTTGTTCTGTGTTTGTGTTTGTTTTGCCGTATTCCTTTCTGAATTTTGCATTCTGACTAGTGCTAGGAATAGTGCTAGGGTTAGGGTTAGGGTTAGGGCTAGGGCTAGGGTTAGGGTTAGGATTAGGGTTAGGGCTAGGGCTAGGGCTAGGGCCTGGGCTAGGATTAGGGATAGGCTTAGGGTTAGGGCTAGTGCTAGGTTTAGGGTTAGGGTTAGGGTTAGGTTTAGGGCTACGGTTAGGGTTAGGGCTAGGGTTAGGGTTAGGGTTTGGGTTAGGGTTAGGGTTAGGGCTAGGGCTAGGGCTAGGGCTAGGGCTAGGGTTAGGGTTAGGGCTAGGGCTATGGCTAGGGTTAGGGTTAGGGCTAGGGCTAGGGTTAGGGTTAGGGCAAGGGCTAGTGCTAGAGGTAGGGTTAGGGTTAGGGTTAGTGTTAGGGTTAGGGCTAGGGCTAGTGCCAGGGCTAGGGATAGGGTTAGGGTTAGGGTTAGTGCTAGTGTTAGGGTTAGGGCTAGGGTTAGGGCTAGGGTTAGGGTTAGGGTTAGGGTTAGGGATAGGGTTAGGGTTATGGTTAGGGTTAGGGCTAGGGCTAGGGCTAGGGTTAGGGTTAGGGTTAGGGTTAGGGATAGGTTTAGGGTTATGGTTAGGGTTAGGGCTAGGGCTAGGGCTAGGGTTAGGGTTAGGTTAGGGATAGGGCTAGGGTTAGGGTTAGGGCTAGGGCTAGGGCTAGGGTACGGTTTAGGGTTAGGGTTAGGGGTAGGGCTAGGGTTAGGTTTAGCGTTAGGGCTAGGCCTAGGGCTACGGCTAGGGCTTGTGCTTGGGCTAGATCTAGGGTTAGGGTTAGGGTCAGGGCGAGGGCTAGTGCTAGGGTTAGGGTTAGGGTTACTGTTAGGGCTAGGTTTAGGGTTAGGGCTAGGGTTTGGGTTAGGGTTAGAGTTAGGGCTAGGTCTAGGGTTAGGGTTAGGGCTAGGGTTAGGCTTAGGGTTAGGGTTAGGGCTAGGTCTAGGGCTAGGGCTAGGGCTAGGGTTAGGGTTATTGTTAGGGTTAGGGCTAGGATTAGGGTTAGGGCTAGGGCTAGGGTTAGGGTTAGGGTTAGGGCTAGGGCTAGGGCTAGGGCTAGGCCTAGGGTTAGGGTTAGGGTTAGGGTTAGTGCTAGTGTTAGGGTAAGGGCTAGGGTTAGGGTTAGGGTTAGGGCTAGGGCTACAGCTAGGTCTAGGGCTATGGTTAGGGTTAGGGTTAGGGCTAGGGTTAGGGTTAGGGTTAGGGCTAGGTCTAGGGCTAGGGCTAGGGTTAGGGTTAGGGTTAGGGCTAGGGCTAGGGCTAGGGCTAGGGCTAGGGTTAGGGTTAGATTTAGGGTTAGGGCTAGGGCTAGGGCTAGGGCTAGGTTTAGGGTTAGGGTTAGGGTTTGTGTTAGGGCTAGGGCTAGGGCTAGGGCCTGGGCTAGGGTTAGGGTTAGGGTTAGGGTTAGGGCTAGGGTTAGGGTTAGGGCTAGGACTAGGGTTTGGGTTAGGACTAGGGTTAGGGTTAGGGTTTGGGTTAGGGTTAGGATAAGGGCTAGGGCTAGGGCTAGGGCTAGGCCTAGGGTTAGGGTTAGGGTTAGAGTTAGGGCTAGTGTTAGGGTAAGGCCTAGGGTTAGGATTAGGGTTAGGGCTATGGCTAGGGCTAGGGCTAGGGCTAGGGTTAGGGTTAGGGTTAGGGCTAGGGTTAGGGTTAGGGTTAGGGTTAGGGCTAGGGCTAGGGCTAGGGCTAGGGCTAGGGCTAGTGTTAGGGTTAGGGCTAGGGCTAGGGCTAGGGCTAGGGCTAGGGTTAGGGTTAAGGTTAGGGTTTGGGTTAGGGTTAGGGCTAGGGCTA
>OX463233.1:136780503-136788003 GCA_949820135.1 Sylvilagus floridanus | reverse complement strand
ATGGTTAGGGTTAGGGCTAGGGTTAGGGTTAGGGTTAGGGCTAGGGCTAGGGCTAGGGCTAGGGTTAGGGTTAGGGTTAGGGTTAGGGCTAGGTCTAGGGCTAGGGCTAGTGCTAGCGTTAGGGTTAGGGTTAGGGCTAGGTCTAGGGCTAGGGCTAGTGCTAGGGTTTGGGTTAGGGTTAGGGTTAGGGCTAGGGTTAGGGTTAGGTTTAGGGCTAGGGTTAGGACTTGGGTTAGGGTTAGGGCTAGGGATAGGGTTAGGGTTAGGGCTAGGGCTAGGGCTACGTCTAGGGTTAGGGTTAGGGCGAGGGCTAGTGCTAGGGATAGGGTTAGGGTTAGGTTTATGGCTAGAGTAAGGGTTAGGGCTAGGGTTAGGGTTAGGGTTAGAGTTTGGGCTAGGTCTAGGCTTAGGGTTAGGGTTAGGGTTAGGGTTAGGGCTAGGGCTAGGGCTAGGGCTAGGGCTAGGGTTAGGGTTAGGGTTAGGGCTAGGGTTAGGCTTAGGGTTAGGGTTAGGGCTACGGCTAGGGCTAGGGCTAGGACTAGGGCTAGTGTTAGGGTTAGTGTTAGGGTTAGGGCTAGGGCTAGGTTTAGTGTCAGGGTTAGGGCTAGGGCTAGGGCTAGGGCTAGGGCTAGGTTTAGGGTTAGGGTTAGGGTTAGTGCTAGTGTTAGGGTTAGGGCTAGGGTTAGGTTTAGGGTTAGGGCTAGCGCTAGGGTTTAGGGCTAGGGCTAGGGTTAGGGTTAGGGTTACGGTTTGGGTTAGGTTTAGGGTTAGGGTTAGGGTTAGGGTTAGGGCTAGGGCTACGGCTAGGGCCAGGGCTACGGCTAGGTCTAAGTTTATGTTTAGGGTTAGGGCTAGGGTTAGGTTAGGGTTAGGGTTAGGGCTAGGGCTACGGCAGGGCTAGGGCTACAGCTAGGGCCAGGGTTAGGTTTACGGTTAGGGCTAGGGCTAGTGCTAGCTCTAGGTCTAGGGTTAGGGTTAGGGTTAAGTTTAGGGCTAGGGCTAGGGCTAGGGCTAGGGCTATGTCTAGGGTTAGGGTTAGGGTTAGGATTAGGGTTAGGGCTAGATGTAGGGTTAGGGCTAGGGTTAGGGTTAGGTTTAGAGTTAGGGCTAGGGCTAGGGTTAGGGTTAGGATTAGGGTTAGGGTAAGGGCTAGGGTTAATGTTAGGGTTAGGTTTAGGGCTAGGGCTAGGGCTAGGGCTAGGGTTAGGGTTAGGGTTAGGGTTAGGGCTAGCGCTAGGGCTCGGGCTAGGGTTAGGGTTAGGGTTAGGGCTAGGGTTAGGGTTAGGGTTAGGGTTAGGGTTAGGGCTAGGCTTAGGGTTAGGTTTTGTTCTAGGGCTAGGGCTTGTGTTAGGGTTAGGGTTAGGGCTAGCGCTAGGGCTCGGGCTAGGGCTAGGGCTAGGGCTAGGGCTAGGGCTAGGGCTAGGTTTAGGGTTAGGGTTAGGGCGAGGGCTAGGGCTAGGCCTAGGGTTAGGTTTAGAGTTATGGTTAGGGCTAGGGCCAGGGCTAGGGCTTGGGCTAGGGCTAGGGCTAGGGTTAAGTTTAGGATTAGTGCTAGGGCTAGTGCTAGCGCTAGGGCTAGGGTTAGGGTTAGGGTTACGTTTAGGGCTAGGGCTAGGGCTAGGGCTAGGGCTAGGGTTAGGGTTAGGGTTAGGGCTAGGGTTAGGGTTAGGGCTATGTTTAGGGTTAGGATTAGAGTTTAGGCTCTGGCTAGGGTTCGGGTTATGGTTAGGGTTAGGTTCAGGGTTAGGGTTAGGTTTAGGGTTAGGGCTAGGGCTATGGATAGGGCTAGGTCTAGGGCTAGGGCTAGGGTTAGCGTTAGAGCTAGGGCTAGGGCTAGAGCTAGGGTTAGGGATAGGTTTGGAGGTAGATTTAGGGTTAGGGCTAGGGCTAGGGCTAGGGCTAGGGCTCGGGCTAGGGTTAGGGTTAGGGTTAGGATTAGGGTTAGGGCTAGGGCTAGGGTTAGGGTTAGGATTAGGGTTAGGGTAAGGGCTAGGGTTAGGGTTAGGGTTAGGGCTAGGGCTAGGGCTAGGTCTAGGGCTAGGTTTAGGTTTAGGGTTAGGGCTAGGGTTAGGGTTAGGTTTAGGGTTAGGGCTAGGGTTAGGGTTAGGTTTAGGGCTGGGGCTAGGGCTAGGGCTAGGTTTAGGGTTAGGGCTAGGGCTAGGGCTGTAGCTAGGGTTAGGGTTAGGTTTAGGGTTAGGTTTAGGGTTAGGTCTAGGGCTAGGGCTAGGGTTGGGGCTCGAGCTAGGGTTAGGGTTAGGGTAAGGATTAGGGTTAGGGCTAGGGCTACGGTTAGGGTTAGGGCTAAGGTTAGGGTTAGGGTTAGGGCTAGGGCTAGGGCTAGGGCTAGAGCTAGGGTTAGGGTTAGGGTTAGGGTTAGGGTTAGGGCTAGGGTTAGGAATAGGGCTAGGGCTAGGGCTAGGGTTTGGGTTAGGGCGAGGGCTAGTGCTAGGGTTAGGGTTAGGGTTAGGTTTATGGCTAGAGTAAGGGTTAGGGCTAGGGTTAGGGTTAGGGTTAGAGTTAGGGCTATGTCTAGGCTTAGGGTTAGGGTTAGGGTCAGGGCTAGGGTTAGGCTTAGGGTTAGGTTTAGGGCTAGGGCTAGGGCTAGGGCTAGGGCTAGGTTTAGGGTTAGTGTTAGGGTTAGGACTAGGACTAGGGTTAGGGCTCGGGCTAGGGTTAGTGTTAGGGTTATGGTTAGGGCTAGGGCTAGGGCTAGGGCTAGGGCTAGGGTTATGGTTAGGGTTAGGGATAGTGCTAGTGTTAGGGTTAGGGCTAGGGTTAGGCTTAGGGTTATGGTTAGGGTTAGGGCTAGGGGTAGGACTAGGGCTAGGGCTAGGGTTAGGGTTAGGGTTAGAGCTAGGGTTAGGGTTAGGGTTATGGCTAGGGCTAGGGCTAGGGCTAAGGCTAGTGCTAGTGTTAGGGTTAGGGTTAGGGCTAGGGTTAGGGTTATGGTTAGGGCTAGGGCCAGGGCTAGGGCTTGGGCTAGGGCTAGGGCTAGCTTTAAGTTTAGGGTTAGTGCTAGGGCTAGTGCTAGCGCTAGGGCTAGGGTTAGGTTAGGGTTAGGGTTAGGGCTAGGGCTATGGCAGGGCTAGGGCTACAGCTAGGGCTAGGGTTAGGTTTACGGTTAGGGCTAGGGCTACTGCTAGCTCTAGGTCTAGGGTTAGGGTTAGGGTTAAGTTTAGGGCTAGGGCTAGGGCTAGGGCTAGGGCTAGGGCTATGGCTAGGGTTAGGGTTAGGGTTAGGATTAGGGTTAGGGCTAGATGTAGGGTTAGGGCTAGGGTTAGGTTTAGGGTTAGAGTTAGGGCTAGGGCTAGGGTTAGGGTTAGGATTAGGGTTAGGGTAAGGGCTAGGGTTAGTGTTAGGGTTAGGGTTAGGTTTAGGGCTAGGGCTAGGGCTAGGGCTAGGGTTAGGGTTAGGGTTAGGGTTAGGGCTAGCGCTAGGGCTCGGGCTAGGGTTAGGGTTAGGGTTAGGGCTAGGGTTAGGGTTAGGGTTAGGGTTAGGGTTAGGGCTAGGCTTAGGGTTAGGTTTTGTGCTAGGGCTAGGGCTTGGGTTAGGGTTAGGGTTAGGGCTAGCGCTAGGGCTCGGGCTAGGGCTAGGCCTAGGTTTAGGGTTAGGGTTAGGGCGAGGGCTAGGGCTAGGCCTAGGGTTAGGTTTAGAGTTATGGTTAGGGCTAGGGCCAGGGCTAGGGCTTGGGCTAGGGCTAGGGCTAGGGTTAAGTTTAGGATTAGTGCTAGGGCTAGTGCTAGCGCTAGGGCTAGGGTTAGTTTTAGGGTTACGTTTAGGGCTAGGGCTAGGGCTAGGGCTAGGGCTAGGGTTAGGGTTAGGGTTAGGGCTAGGGTTAGGGTTAGGGCTATGTTTAGGGTTAGGATTAGAGTTTAGGCTCTGGCTAGGGTTCGGGTTATGGTTAGGGTTAGGTTCAGGGTTAGGGTTAGGTTTAGGGTTAGGGCTAGGGCTATGGATAGGGCTAGGGCTAGGGCTAGGGTTAGGGTTAGGGTTAGTGCTAGGGCTAGGGCTAGGGCTAGGGCTAGGGTTAGCGTTAGAGCTAGGGCTAGGGCTAGAGCTAGGGTTAGGGATAGGTTTGGAGGTAGATTTAGGGTTAGGGCTAGGGCTAGGGCTAGGGCTAGGGCTCGGGCTAGGTTTAGGTTTAGGGTTAGGGCTAGGGTTATGGTTAGGGTTACGGTTAGGGCTAGGGTTAGGGTTAGGGTTAGGGTTAGGGTTAGTGCTAGTGTTAGGGTTAGGGCTAGGGTTAGGATTAGGGTTAGGGTAAGGGTTAGGGTTAGGGTTAGGTTTAGGGCTAGGGCTAGGGCTAGGTCTAGGGCTAGGTTTAGGTTTAGGGTTAGGGCTAGGGTTAGGGTTAGGGTTAGGGTTAGGGTTAGGGCTAGGGTTAGGGTTAGGTTTAGGGCTGGGGCTAGGGCTAGGGCTAGGTTTAGGGTTAGGGCTAGGGCTAGGGCTAGAGCTAGGGTTAGGGTTACGTTTAGGGTTAGGTTTAGGGTTAGGTCTAGGGCTAGGGCTAGGGTTGGGGCTCGAGCTAGGGTTAGGGTTAGGGTAAGGATTAGGGTTAGGGCTAGGGCTACGGTTAGGGTTAGGGCTAAGGTTAGGGTTAGGGTTAGGGCTAGGGCTAGGGCTAGGGCTAGAGCTAGGGTTAGGGTTAGGGTTAGGGTTAGGGCTAGGGTTAGGAATAGGGCTAGGGCTAGGGCTAGGGTTAGGGTTAGGGCGAGGGCTAGTGCTAGGGTTAGGGTTAGGGTTAGGTTTATGGCTAGAGTAAGGGTTAGGGCTAGGGTTAGGGTTAGGGTTAGAGTTAGGGCTATGTCTAGGCTTAGGTTTAGGGTTAGGGTTAGGGCTAGGGTTAGGCTTAGGGTTAGGTTTAGGACTAGGGCTAGGGCTAGGGCTAGGGCTAGGGTTAGGGTTAGTGTTAGGGTTAGGACTAGGACTAGGGTTAGGGCTAGGGCTAGGGTTAGGGTTAGGGTTAGTGCTAGGGCTAGGGCTAGGGCTAGGGTTAGCGTTAGAGCTAGGGCTAGGGCTAGAGCTAGGGTTAGGGATAGGTTTGGAGGTAGATTTAGGGTTAGGGCTAGGGCTAGGGCTAGGGCTAGGGCTCGGGCTAGGGTTAGGGTTAGGGTTAGGATTAGGGTTAGGGATAGGGCTAGGGTCAGGGTTAGGATTAGGGTTAGGGTAAGGGCTAGGGTTAGGGTTAGGGTTAGGGCTAGGGCTAGGGCTAGGTCTAGGGCTAGGTTTAGGTTTAGGGTTAGGGCTAGGGTTAGGGTTAGGGTTAGGGTTAGGGCTAGGGTTAGGGTTAGGTTTAGGGCTGGGGCTAGGGCTAGGGCTAGGTTTAGGGTTAGGGCTAGGGCTAGGGCTAGAGCTAGGGTTAGGGTTAGGTTTAGGGTTAGGTTTAGGGTTAGGTCTAGGGCTAGGGCTAGGGTTTGGGCTCGAGCTAGGGTTAGGGTTAGGGTAAGGATTAGGGTTAGGGCTAGGGCTACGGTTAGGGTTTGGGCTAAGGTTAGGGTTAGGGTTATGGCTAGGGCTAGGGCTAGGGCTAGAGCTAGGGTTAGGGTTAGGGTTAGGGTTAGGGTTAGGGCTAGGGTTAGGAATAGGGCTAGGGCTAGGGCTAGGGTTAGGGTTAGGGCGAGGGCTAGTTCTAGGGTTATGGTTAGGGTTAGGTTTATGGCTAGAGTAAGGGTTAGGGCTAGGGTTAGGGTTAGGGTTAGAGTTAGGGCTATTTCTAGGCTTAGGGTTAGGGTTAGGGTTAGGGCTAGGGGTAGGCTTAGGGTTAGGTTTAGGGCTAGGGCTAGGGCTAGGGCTAGGGCTAGGGTTAGGGTTAGTGTTAGGGTTAGGACTAGGACTAGGGTTAGGGCTAGGGCTAGGGTTAGGGTTAGGGTTAGTGCTAGGGCTAGGGCTAGGGCTAGGGTTAGCGTTAGAGCTAGGGCTAGGGCTAGAGCTAGGGTTAGGGATAGGTTTGGAGGTAGATTTAGGGTTAGGGCTAGGGCTAGTGCTAGGGCTAGGGCTATGGTTAGGGTTAGGTTTAGGTTTAGGGCTAGGGCTAGGGCTAGGGCTAGGGTTATGGTTAGGGTTAGGGCTAGGGTTAGGGTTAGGGTTAGGGCTAGGGCTAGGGCTAGGGCTAGGGTTAGGGTTAGGGTTAGGGTTAGGGCTAGGTCTAGGGCTAGGGCTAGGGCTAGGGTTAGGGTTAGGGTTAGGGTTAGGGCTAGGCCTAGGGCTAGGGCTAGTGCTAGGGTTTGGGTTAGGGTTAGGGTTAGGGTTAGGGCTAGGGTTAGGGTTAGGTTTAGGGCTAGGGTTAGGACTTGGGTTAGGGTTAGGGCTAGGGTTAGGGTTAGGGTTAGGGTTAGGGCTAGGGATAGGGTTAGGGTTAGGGCTAGGGCTAGGTCTACGTCTAGGGTTAGGGTTAGGGCGAGGGCTAGTGCTAGGGTTAGGGTTAGGGTTAGGTTTATGGCTAGAGTAAGGGAGAGGGCTAGGGTTTGGGTTAGGGTTAGAGTTAGGGCTAGGTCTAGGCTTAGGGTTAGGGTTAGGGTTAGTGTTAGGGCTAGGGCTAGGGCTAGGGCTAGGGCTAGGGTTAGGGTTAGGGTTAGGGCTAGGGTTAGGCTTAGGGTTAGGGTTAGGGCTATGGCTAGGGCTAGGGCTAGGACTAGGGCTAGGGTTAGGGTTAGTGTTAGGGTTAGGGCTAGGGCTAGGTTTAGTGTCAGGGTTAGGGCTAGGGCTAGGGCTAGGGCTAGGGCTAGGGTTAGGGTTAGGGTTAGGGTTAGTGCTAGTGTTAGGGTTAGGGCTAGGGTTAGGTTTAGGGTTAGGGCTAGCGCTAGGGATTAGGGCTAGGGCTAGGGTTAGGGTTAGGGTTACGGTTAGGGTTAGGTTTAGGGTTAGGGTTAGGGTTAGGGCTAGGGCTACGGCTAGGGCCTGGGCTACGGCTAGGTCTAAGTTTAGGTTTAGGGTTAGGGCTAGGGTTAGGTTAGGGTTAGGGTTAGGGCTAGGGCTACGGCAGGGCTAGGGCTACAGCTAGGATAGGGTTAGGTTTACGGTTAGCGCTAGGGCTAGTGCTAGCTCTAGGTCTAGGGTTAGGGTTAGGGTTAAGTTTAGGGCTAGGGCTAGGGCTAGGGCTAGGGCTATGGCTTGGGTTAGGGTTAGGGTTAGGATTAGGGTTAGGGCTAGATGTAGGGTTAGGGCTAGGTTTAGGGTTAGGGTTAGAGTTAGGGCTAGGGCTAGGGTTAGGGTTAGGATTAGGGTTAGGGTAAGGGCTAGGGTTAGTGTTAGGGTTAGGGTTAGGGCTAGGGCTAGGGCTAGGGCTAGGGTTAGGGTTAGGGTTAGGGTTAGGGCTAGCGCTAGGGCTCGGGCTAGGGTTAGGGTTAGGGTTAGGGCTTGGGTTAGGGTTAGGGTTAGGGTTAGGGTTAGGGCTAGGCTTAGGGTTAGGTTTTGTGCTAGGGCTAGGGATTGGGTTAGGGTTAGGGTTAGGGCTAGCGCTAGGGCTCGGGCTAGGGTTAGGGCTAGGGCTAGGGCTAGGGC
>OX463233.1:136768003-136770503 GCA_949820135.1 Sylvilagus floridanus | reverse complement strand
GGGCTAGGGCTAGGACTAGGGCTAGGGTTAGGGTTAGTGTTAGGGTTAGGGCTAGGACTAGGGTTAGGGCTAGGGCTAGGTTTAGGGTCAGGTTTAGGGCTAGGGCTAGGGCTAGGGCTAGGGCTAGGTTTAGGGTTAGGGTTAGGGTTAGTGCTAGTGTTAGGGTTAGGGTTAGGGTTAGGGCTAGCGCTAGGGATTAGGGCTAGGGCTAGGGTTAGGGTTAGGGTTACGGTTAGGGTTAGGTTTAGGGTTAGGGTTAGGGTTAGGGTTAGGGCTAGGGCTACGGCTAGGGCCAGGGCTACGGCTAGGTCTAAGTTTAGGTTTAGGGTTAGGGCTAGGGTTAGGTTAGGGTTAGGGTTAGGGCTAGGGCTACGGCAGGGCTAGGGCTACAGCTAGGGCTAGGGTTAGGTTTACGGTTAGGGCTAGGGCTAGTGCTAGCTCTAGGGCTAGGGTTAGGGTTAGGGTTAAGTTTAGGGCTAGGGCTAGGGCTAGGGCTAGGGCTAGGGCTATGGCTAGGGTTAGGGTTAGGGTTAGGATTAGGGTTAGGGCTAGATGTAGGGTTAGGGCTAGGGTTAGGGTTAGGGTTAGAGTTAGGGCTAGGGCTAGGGTTAGGGTTAGGATTAGGGTTAGGGTAAGGCCTAGGGTTAGTGTTAGGGTTAGGTTTAGGGCTAGGGCTAGGGCTAGGGCTAGGGTTAGGGTTAGGGTTAGGGTTAGGGTTAGGGCTAGGGTTAGGCTTAGGGTTAGGGTTAGGGCTACGGCTAGGGCTAGGGCTAGGACTAGGGCTAGGGTTAGGGTTAGTGTTAGGGTTACGGCTAGGGCTAGGTTTAGGGTCAGGTTTAGGGCTAGGGCTAGGGCTAGGTTTAGGGTTAGGGTTAGGGTTAGTGCTAGTGTTAGGGTTAGGGTTAGGGTTAGGGCTAGCGCTAGGGATTAGGGCTAGGGCTAGGGTTAGGGTTAGGGTTACGGTTAGGGTTAGGTTTAGGGTTAGGGTTAGGGTTAGGGTTAGGGCTAGGGCTACGGCTAGGGCCAGGGCTACGGCTAGGTCTAAGTTTAGGTTTAGGGTTAGGGCTAGGGTTAGGTTAGGGTTAGGGTTAGGGCTAGGGCTACGGCAGGGCTAGGGCTACAGCTAGGGCTAGGGTTAGGTTTACGGTTAGGGCTAGGGCTA
This sequence comes from Sylvilagus floridanus, assembly GCA_949820135.1. NCBI lineage: Eukaryota > Metazoa > Chordata > Mammalia > Lagomorpha > Leporidae > Sylvilagus > Sylvilagus floridanus. The sequence continues at coordinate 136,769,341 of OX463233.1, read as the reverse complement.
GTGCTAGCTCTAGTGCTAGGGTTAGGGTTAGGGTTATGTTTAGGGCTAGGGCTAGGGCTAGGGCTAGGGCTAGGGCTATGGCTAGGGTTAGGGTTAGAGTTAGGATTAGGGTTAGGGCTAGATGTAGGGTTAGGGCTAGGGTTAGGGTTAGGGTTAGAGTTAGGGCTAGGGCTAGGGTTAGGGTTAGGATTAGGGTTAGGGTAAGGGCTAGGGTTAGTGTTAGGGTTAGGTTTAGGGCTAGGGCTAGGGCTAGGGCTAGGGTTAGGTTTAGGGTTAGGGTTAGGGTTAGGGCTAGGGCTAGGGCTCGGGCTAGGGTTAGGGTTAGGGTTAGGGCTAGGGCTAGGGCTTGGGTTAGGGTTAGGGTTAGGGCTAGGCTTAGGGTTAGGTTTTGTGCTAGGGCTAGGGCTTGGGTTAGGGTTAGGGTTAGGGCTAGCGCTAGGGCTCGGGCTAGGGCTAGGGCTAGGGCTAGGGCTAGGGCTAGTGCTAGGGTTAGGGTTAGGGTTAGGGCGAGGGCTAGGGCTAGGCCTAGGGTTAGGTTTAGAGTTATGGTTAGGGCTAGGGCCAGGGCTAGGGCTTGGGCTAGGGCTAGGGCTAGGGTTAAGTTTAGGATTAGTGCTAGGGCTAGTGCTAGCGCTAGGGCTAGGGTTACGGTTAGGGCTATGTTTAGGGTTAGGATTAGAGTTTAGGCTCTGGCTAGGGTTTGGGTTATGGTTAGGGTTAGGTTCAGGGTTAGGGTTAGGGTTAGGGTTAGGGCTAGGGCTATGGATAGGGCTAGGGCTAGGGCTAGGGTTAGGGTTAGGGTTAGTGCTAGGGCTAGGGCTAGGGCTAGGGTTAGCGTTAGAGCTAGGGCTAGGGCTAGAGCTAGGGTTAGGGATAGGTTTGGAGGTAGATTTAGGGTTAGGGCTAGGGCTAGGGCTAGGGCTAGGGCTCGGGCTAGGGTTAGGGTTAGGGTTAGGATTAGGGTTAGGGCTAGGGCTAGGGTTAGGGTTAGGATTAGGGTTAGGGTAAGGGCTAGGGTTAGGGTTAGGGTTAGGGCTAGGGCTAGGGCTAGGTCTAGGGCTAGGTTTAGGTTTAGGGTTAGGGCTAGGCTTAGGGTTAGGGTTAGGGTTAGGCCTAGGGTTATGGTTAGGTTTAGGGCTGGGGCTAGGGCTAGGGCTAGGTTTAGATTTAGGGCTAGGGCTAGGGCTAGAGCTAGGGTTAGGGTTAGGTTTAGGGTTAGGTTTAGGGTTAGGTCTAGGGCTAGGGCTAGGGTTGGGGCTCGAGCTAGGGTTAGGGTTAGGGTAAGGATTAGGGTTAGGGCTAGGGCTACGGTTAGGGTTAGGGCTAAGGTTAGGGTTA
>OX463233.1:136758003-136760503 GCA_949820135.1 Sylvilagus floridanus | reverse complement strand
TTAGGGTTAGGGCTAGGGTTAGGTTTAGGGTTAGGGTTAGTGCTAGGGCTAGGGCCAGGGCTAGGGTTAGGGTTAGGGTTAGGGCTAGGGTTAGGGTTAGGGTTAGGGTTAGGGCTAGGGCTAGGGCCAGGGCTAGGGTTAGTGTTAGGGTTAGGGTTAGTGCTTGTGTTTGGGTTAGGGCTAGGTTTAAGGTTAGGTTTAGGTTTAGGGCTAGGGCTTGGGCTAGGGCTAGGGTTAGTGTTAGGGTTAGGGTTAGGGATAGGTCTAGGGTTAGGGCTAGGGCTAGGATTAGGGTTAGGGTAAGGTTAGGTCTAGGGCTAGGGCTAGGGCTAGGGCTAGGGTTAGGGTTAGGGTTAGGGTTAGTTTTAGGGCTAGGGCTAGGGTAGTGTTTAGGGCTAGGGTTAGGGTTAGGTTTAGGGCTAGGTTTAGGGCTAGGGCTAGGGCTACGGCTAGCGTTAGGGTTAGGGCTTGGGTTAGGGTTAGGGTTAGGGCTAGGTTTAGGGCTAGGTCTAGTGCTATGGGTAGCATTAGGATTAGGGCTAGGTTTAGGGTTAGGGTTAGTGTTAGGATCAGGGCTAGGTCTAGAGCTTGGGTTAGGGTTATGGCTAGGGTTTTGTTAGTGTTAGGGCTAGTTCTAGGGCTAGGGCTAGAGCTAGGGATAGGGTTAGGGCTAGGGCTAGGGTTAGGGTAAGGGGTAGTGCTAGGGCTAGGGCTAGGGCTAGGTTTAGGTTAGTGTTAGGGCTAGGGTTAGGGTTAGGGCAAGGACTAGGGCTAGGGCTAGGGTTAGAGTTAGGGTTAGGGCTAGGGCTAGGGTTAGGGTTAGTGTTAGGGCTAGGGCTAGGGCTAGGGAAGGGCTAGGGCTAGGTTTAGGGCTAGGGTTAGGTTTAGGGCTAGGGCTAGGACTAGGGCTAGGGCTTGGGCTAGTGCTAGGGATAGGGCTAGGGTTAGGGTTAGGTTTAGGGCTAGGTCTAGGGCTGGGGTTAGGGTCAGGGTTAGGGTTAGGGTTAGGGCTAGGGTTAGGTTTAGGGCTAGGTTTAGGGTTAGGGTTAGAGTTAGGGCTAGGGCTAGGGTTAGGGTTAGGGTTAGGGCTAGGGTTAGGGTTAGGGTTTGCTCTAGGGCTAGGGATAGGGCTAGGGCTAGGGTTAGGGTTAGTGTTAGGGTTAGGGCTAGGACTTGTGCTATGACTAGGTCTAGGGTTAGGGTTAGGGTTAGGGCCAGGGCTAGGGCTAGGGATAGGGCTAGTGCTAGGGTTAGGGTTTGGGTTAGGGTTAGGGTTAGGGCTAGGGCTAGGGCTAGGGCTAGGGCTAGGGTTAGGGTTAGGGCTAGGGCCTGTGCTAGGGTTAGGGTTAGGGTTAGGGTTAGGTTAAGGGTTAGGGTTAGGGTTAGGGTTAGGGTTAGGGCTAGGGCTAGGGTTCGGGTTAGGGTTAGGTTTAGGGCTAGGGTTAGGGCTAGGGTTAGGGCTAGGGTTAGGTCTAGGGCTAGGGCTAGGGCTATGGCTAGGGTTAGGGTTAGGGTTAGGGCTAGGGCTAGGGTTAGGGTTAGCGTTAGGGTTAGGGCTAGGCCTAGGGCTAGGGCTAGGGCTAGGGTTAGGGTTAGGTTTAGGGTTAGGGTTAGGTTTAGGGCTAGGGTTAGGGCTAGGGCTAGGGCTATGGCTATGGTTAGGGTTAGTGTTAGGGTTAGGGCTAGGTTTAGGGTTAGGGTTAGGGCTAGGGTTAGGGTTAGGGTTAGAGTTAGGGCTAGGGGTAGGGTTAGTGTTAGGGTTAGGGTTAGGGTTAGGGTTAGGGTTAGCATTAGGGCTAGGGCTAGGGCTAGGGCTAGGGCCAGTGCTAGGGCTAGGGCTAGGGTTAGGGTTTGGTTTTGGTTTAGGGCTAGGGCTAGGGCTAGGGTTAGGGTTAGGGTTAGGGTTAGGGTTAGGGTTAGGGCTAGGGTTAGGATTAGCGTTAGGGCTAGGGCTATGGCTAGGGCTAGGGCTAGGGTTAGGGTTAGGGCTAGGGCTAGGGCTAGGGCTAGAGCTAGGGTTATGGTTAGGGTTAGGGTTAGGGCTAGGGCCAGGGCTAGGGCTAGGGCTAGGGTTAGGGTTAGGGCTAGGGCTTGGGCTAGGGCTAGGGCTAGGGCTAGGGCTAGGGTTATGGTTAGGGTTAGGGCTAGGGTTAGGGTTAGGGTTAGGGCTAGGGCTAGGGCTAGGGCTAGGGCTAGGAGTAGGGGTAGGGCTAGGGTTAGGGTTAGTGTTAGGTTTAGGGCTAGGGCTAGGGCTAGGGCTAGGGCTAGGATTAGGGTTAGGGTTAGGGTTAGGGCTAGGGCTAGGGCTAGGGCTAGGGCTAGTGCTAGGGTTTGGGTTAGGGTTAGGGTTAGGGTTAGGGCTAGGGTTAGGGTTAGGTTTAGGGCTAGGGTTAGGGCTAGGTTTAGGGTTAGGGCTAGGGTTAGGGTTAGGGTTTGGGTTAGGGCTAGGGCTAGGGCTAGGTCTAGGGCTAGGGTTAGGGTTAGGGTTAGGGTTAGGGCT
>OX463233.1:136740503-136745503 GCA_949820135.1 Sylvilagus floridanus | reverse complement strand
GCCTGGGCTAGGGTTAGGGTTAGGGTTAGGGTTAGGGCCAGGGTTAGGGTTAGGGCTAGGAATAGGGCTAGGGCTGGGGTTAGAGTTAGGTTAGGGTTAGGGCTGGGGTTAGAGTTAGGTTAGGGTTAGGGTTAGGGTTAGGGTTAGGGTTAGGGTTAGGGTTAGGGTTAGGGTTAGTGTTAGGGTTAGGGCTAGGTCTAGGGCTAGGGCTAGGGCTTGGGTTAGGGTTAGGGTTAGGGCTTGGGCTAGGGCTAGGGCTAGGGCTAGTGCTAGGGTTTGGGTTAGGGTTAGCGTTAGGGTTAGGGCTAGGGTTAGGGTTAGGTTTAGGGCTAGGGTTAGGGCTAGGGTTAGGGTTAGGGTTAGGGTTAGGGCTAGGGCTAGGGCTAGGGCTAGGGTTAGGGTTAGGGCAAGGGCTAGTGCTAGGGTTAGGGTTAGGGTTAGGGTTAGGGTTAGGGCTAGGACTAGGGCTAGGGCCTGGGCTAGGGTTAGGGTTAGGTTTAGGGTTAGGGTTAGGGTTAGGGTTAGGGCCAGGGTTAGGGTTAGGGCTAGGACTAGGGCTAGGGCTGGGGTCAGAGTTAGGTTAGAGCTAGGGCTAGGGCTAGGGCTAGGGTTAGGTTTAGGGCTAGGGCTAGGGCTAGGGCTAGGTTTAGGGTTAGGGTTAGGGGTAGGGCTAGGCTTAGGGTTAGTGTAAGGGCTAGGGCTAGGGCTAGGGCTAGGGCTAGGGCCAGTGCTAGGGCAAGGGCTAGGGTTAGGGTTAGTGTTAGGGTTAGGGCTAGGGCTTGGGCTATGACTAGGTCTAGGGTTAGGGTTAGGGTTAGGGCCAGGGCTAGGGCTAGGCCTAGGGCTAGTGCTAGGGTTAGGGTTAGGGTTAGGGTTAGGGCTAGGGCTAGGGTTAGGGTGAGGGCTAGGGTTATGTTTAGGGTATGGGTTAGGGTTAGGGTTAGGGCTAGGTCTAGGGTTAGGGTTAGGGTAGGGCCTGTGCTAGGGTTAGGGTTAGGGTTAGGGTTAGGTTTAGGGCTAGGGTTAGGGTTAGGGCTAGGGTTAGGGTTAGGGTTAGAGTTAGGGCTAGGGCGAGGGTTAGGGTTAGGGTTAGGTTTAGGGCTAGGGTTAGGGTTAGGGTTAGGGCTAGGGTTAGGTCTAGGGCTAGGGCTAGGGCTATGGCTAGGGTTAGGTTTAGGGTTAGGGCTAGGGCTAGGGTTAGGGTTAGGGTTAGGGTTAGGGCTAGGGCTAGGGCTAGGGCTAGGGTTAGGGTTAGGGTTAGGCTTAGGGTTAGGTTTAGGGCTAGGGTTAGGGCTAGGGCTAGGGCTAGGGCTAGGGCTATGGCTAGGGTTAGGGTTAGTGTTGGGGTTAGGGGTAGGGTTAGGGTTAGGGCTAGGGTTAGGGTTAGGGTTAGAGTTAGGGCTAGGGCTAGGGTTAGGGTTAGGGTTAGGGTTAGGGTTAGGGTAAGGGCTAGGGTTAGGGTTAGGGTTAGGGCTAGGGCTAGGTCTAGGGCTAGGGTTAGGGTTAGGGTTAGGGCTAGCGCTAGGGTTTGGGCTAGGGTTAGGGTTAGGGTTAGGGCTAGGTTTAGGGTTAGGGTTAGATTTAGGGCTAGGGTTAGGGTTAGGGTTAGGGCTAGGGCTAGGGCTAGGGTTAGGGTTAGGGCTAGGGCTAAGGCTAGGGTTAGGGTTTGTGCTAAGAGTAGGGCTAGGGTTAGGGTTAGGGTTAGGGCTAGGGCTAGGGCTAGGGTTAGGGTTAGGGTTAGGGCTAGGGCTAGGGCTAGGGCCTTGGCTAGGGTTAGGGTTAGGGTTAGGGTTAGGGCCAGGGTTAGGGTTAGGGCTAGGAATAGGGCTAGGGCTGGGGTTAGAGTTAGGTTAGGGCTAGGGCTGGGGATAGGGCTAGGGTTAGGTTTATGTTTAGGACTAGGGCTAGGGCTAGGGCTAGGTTTAGGGTTAGCATTAGGGCTAGGGCTAGGGCTAGGGCTAGGGCTAGGGCCAGTGCTAGGAGTAGGGCTAGGGCTAGTGTTAGGGTTTGGTTTAGGTTTAGGGCTAGGGCTAGGGCTAGGGTTAGGGTTAGGGTTAGGGTTAGGGCTAGGGTTAGGATTAGCGTTAGGGCTAGGGCTAGCGCTAGGGCTAGTGCTAGGGTTAGGGTTAGTGTTAGGGTTAGGGCTAGGGCTAGGGCTAGGGCTAGGGCTAGGGTTAGGGTTAGGGCTAGGGCTAGGGCTAGGGATAGTGCTAGGGTTAGGGTTAGGGTTAGGGTTAGGTTTAGGGCTAGGGCTAGGGCTAGGGCTAGGGCTAGGGTTAGGGTTAGGGCTAGGGCTAGGGCTAGGGCTAGGGCTAGGGTTATGGTTAGGGTTAGGGCTAGGGCTAGGGCTAGGGCTAGGGTTAGTGTTAGGGTTAGGCCTAGGGCTAGGGCTAGGGCTAGGGCTAGGATTAGGGTTAGGGTTAGTGCTAGGGCTAGGGCTAGGGCTAGTGCTAGGGTTTGGGTTAGGGTTCGTGTTAGGGTTAGGGCTAGGGTTAGGGTTAGGTTTAGGGCTAGGGTTAGGGCTAGGGTTAGGGTTAGGGCTAGTGTTAGGGTTAGGGTTTGGGTTAGGGCTAGGGCTAGGGCTAGGACTAGGGCTAGGGTTAGGGTTAAGGGTATGGGTAGGGCTAGGCTTAGCGTTAGCATTAGGGCTAGGGCTAGGGCTAGGGCTAGGGCCAGTGCTAGGGCTAGGGCTAGGGTTAGGGTTTGGTTTAGGTTTAGGGCTAGGGCTAGGGCTAGGGTTAGGGTTAGGGTTATTGTTAGGTCTAGGGTTAGGATTAGGGTTAGGGCTAGGGCTAGGGCTAGGGTTAGGGTTAGGGTTAGGGCTAGGGCTAGGGCTAGGGCCTGGGCTAGGGTTAGGGTTAGGGTTAGGGTTAGGGCCAGGGTTAGGGTTAGGGCTAGGAATAGGGCTAGGGCTGGGGTTAGAGTTAGGTTAGGGTTAGGGCTGGGGTTAGAGTTAGGTTAGGGTTAGGGTTAGGGTTAGGGTTAGGGTTAGGGTTAGGGTTAGGGTTAGGGTTAGTGTTAGGGTTAGGGCTAGGTCTAGGGCTAGGGCTAGGGCTTGGGTTAGGGTTAGGGTTAGGGCTTGGGCTAGGGCTAGGGCTAGGGCTAGTGCTAGGGTTTGGGTTAGGGTTAGCGTTAGGGTTAGGGCTAGGGTTAGGGTTAGGTTTAGGGCTAGGGTTAGGGCTAGGGTTAGGGTTAGGGTTAGGGTTAGGGCTAGGGCTAGGGCTAGGGCTAGGGTTAGGGTTAGGGCAAGGGCTAGTGCTAGGGTTAGGGTTAGGGTTAGGGTTAGGGTTAGGGCTAGGACTAGGGCTAGGGCCTGGGCTAGGGTTAGGGTTAGGTTTAGGGTTAGGGTTAGGGTTAGGGTTAGGGCCAGGGTTAGGGTTAGGGCTAGGACTAGGGCTAGGGCTGGGGTCAGAGTTAGGTTAGAGCTAGGGCTAGGGCTAGGGCTAGGGTTAGGTTTAGGGCTAGGGCTAGGGCTAGGGCTAGGTTTAGGGTTAGGGTTAGGGGTAGGGCTAGGCTTAGGGTTAGTGTAAGGGCTAGGGCTAGGGCTAGGGCTAGGGCTAGGGCCAGTGCTAGGGCAAGGGCTAGGGTTAGGGTTTGGTTTAGGTTTAGAGCTAGGGCTAGGGCTAGGGCTAGTGTTAGGGTTAGGGTTAGGGCTAGGGTTAGGATTAGGGTTATGGCTAGGGCTAGGGCTAGTGCTAGGGCTAGGGTTAAGGTTAGTGTTAGGGTTAGGGCTAGGGCTAGGGCTAGGGCTAGGGCTAGGGTTAGGGTTAGGGTTAGGGCTAGGTCTAAGGCTAGGGCTAGTGCTAGGGTTAGGGTTAGTGTTAGGGTTAGGGCTAGGGCTAGGGCTAGGGCTAGGGTTAGGGTTAGGATTAGGGCTAGGGCTAGGGCTAGGGCTAGGGCTAGGGCTAGGGTTTGGGTTAGGGTTAGGTTTAGGGTTAGGGCTAGGGTTAGGTTTAGGTTTAGGGCTAGGGTTAGGGCTAGGGTTAGGGTTAGGGCTAGGGTTAGGTTTACGGTTAGGGTTAGGGCTAGGGCTAGGGCTAGGGCTAGGGCTAGGGTTAGGGTGAGGGCAAGGGCTAGTGCTAGGGTTTGGGTTAGGGTTAGGGTTAGGGTTAGGGCTAGGGTTAGGGTTAGGGTTAGGGTTAGGGCTAGGGCCAGGGCTAGGGTTAGTGTTAGGGTTTGGGTTAGTGCTAGTGTTTGGGTTAGGGCTAGGTTTAAGGTTAGGTTTAGGTTTAGGGCTAGGGCTTGGGCTAGGGCTAGGGTTAGTGTTAGTGTTAGGGTTAGGGATAGGTCTAGGGTTAGGGCTAGGGCTAGGATTAGGGTTAGGGTAAGGTTAGGTCTAGGGCTAGGGCTCGGGCTAGGGCTAGGGTTAGGGTTAGGGTTAGGGTTAATTTTAGGGCTAGGGCTAGGGTAGTGTTTAGGGCTAGGGTTAGGGTTAGGGTTAGGGCTAGGTTTAGGGCTAGGGCTACGGCTAGCTTTAGGGTTAGGGCTTCGGTTAGGGTTAGGGTTAGGGCTAGGTTTAGGGCTATGTCTAGGGCTATGGGTAGCATTAGGATTAGGGCAAGGTTTAGGGTTAGGGTTAGTGTTAGGATCAGGGCTAGGTCTAGAGCTTGGGTTAGGGTTATGGCTAGGGTTTTGTTAGGGTTAGGGTTAGGGCTAGGGCTAGGGCTAGGGCTAGAGCTAGGGTTAGGTTTAGGGCTAGGGCTAGGGTTAGTGTTAGGGTTAGGGTAAGGGGTAGTGCTAGGGCTTGGGCTAGGGCTAGGTTTAGGTTTAGGGTTAGGGCTAGGGTTAGGGTTAGGGCAAGGACTAGGGCTAGGGCTAGGGTTAGAGTTAGAGTTAGGGCTAGGGCTAGGGCTAGGGTTAGTGTTAGGGCTAGGACTAGGGCTAGGGAAGGGCTAGGGCTAGGGTTAGGGCTAGGGTTAGGTTTAGGGCTAGGGCTAGGACTAGGGCTAGGGCTTGGGGTAGTGCTAGGGATAGGGCTAGGGTTAGGGTTAGGGTTAGGT
>OX463233.1:136735503-136738003 GCA_949820135.1 Sylvilagus floridanus | reverse complement strand
AGGGTTAGGGTTAGGGCTTGGGCTAGGGCTAGGGCTAGGGCTAGTGCTAGGGTTTGGGTTAGGGTTAGCGTTAGGGTTAGGGCTAGGGTTAGGGTTAGGTTTAGGGCTAGGGTTAGGGCTAGGGTTAGGGTTAGGGTTAGGGTTAGGGTTAGGGCTAGGGCTAGGGCTAGGGCTAGGGTTAGGGTTAGGGCAAGGGCTAGTGCTAGGGTTAGGGTTAGGGTTAGGGTTAGGGTTAGGGCTAGGACTAGGGCTAGGGCCTGGGCTAGGGTTAGGGTTAGGTTTAGGGTTAGGGTTAGGGTTAGGGCCAGGGTTAGGGTTAGGGCTAGGACTAGGGCTAGGGCTGGGGTCAGAGTTAGGTTAGAGCTAGGGCTAGGGCTAGGGCTAGGGTTAGGTTTAGGGCTAGGGCTAGGGCTAGGGCTAGGTTTAGGGTTAGGGTTAGGGGTAGGGCTAGGCTTAGGGTTAGTGTAAGGGCTAGGGCTAGGGCTAGGGCTAGGGCTAGGGCCAGTGCTAGGGCAAGGGCTAGGGTTAGGGTTTGGTTTAGGTTTAGAGCTAGGGCTAGGGCTAGGGCTAGTGTTAGGGTTAGGGTTAGGGCTAGGGTTAGGATTAGGGTTATGGCTAGGGCTAGGGCTAGTGCTAGGGCTAGGGTTAAGGTTAGTGTTAGGGTTAGGGCTAGGGCTAGGGCTAGGGCTAGGGCTAGGGTTAGGGTTAGGGTTAGGGCTAGGTCTAAGGCTAGGGCTAGTGCTAGGGTTAGGGTTAGTGTTAGGGTTAGGGCTAGGGCTAGGGCTAGGGCTAGGGTTAGGGTTAGGATTAGGGCTAGGGCTAGGGCTAGGGCTAGGGCTAGTGCTAGGGTTTGGGTTAGGGTTAGGTTTAGGGTTAGGGCTAGGGTTAGGTTTAGGTTTAGGGCTAGGGTTAGGGCTAGGGTTAGGGTTAGGGCTAGGGTTAGGTTTACGGTTAGGGTTAGGGCTAGGGCTAGGGCTAGGGCTAGGGCTAGGGTTAGGGTGAGGGCAAGGGCTAGTGCTAGGGTTTGGGTTAGGGTTAGGGTTAGGGTTAGGGCTAGGGTTAGGGTTAGGGTTAGGGTTAGGGCTAGGGCCAGGGCTAGGGTTAGTGTTAGGGTTTGGGTTAGTGCTAGTGTTTGGGTTAGGGCTAGGTTTAAGGTTAGGTTTAGGTTTAGGGCTAGTGCTTGGGCTAGGGCTAGGGTTAGTGTTAGGGTTAGGGTTAGGGATAGGTCTAGGGTTAGGGCTAGGGCTAGGATTAGGGTTAGGGTAAGGTTAGGTCTAGGGCTAGGGCTAGGGCTAGGGCTAGGGTTAGGGTTAGGGTTAGGGTTAGTTTTAGGGCTAGGGCTAGGGTAGTGTTTAGGGCTAGGGTTAGGGTTAGGGTTAGGGCTAGGTTTAGGGCTAGGGCTACGGCTAGCTTTAGGGTTAGGGCTTCGGTTAGGGTTAGGGTTAGGGCTAGGTTTAGGGCTATGTCTAGGGCTATGGGTAGCATTAGGATTAGGGCAAGGTTTAGGGTTAGGGTTAGTGTTAGGATCAGGGCTAGGTCTAGAGCTTGGGTTAGGGTTATGGCTAGGGTTTTGTTAGGGTTAGGGTTAGGGCTAGGGCTAGGGCTAGGGCTAGAGCTAGGGTTAGGTTTAGGGCTAGGGCTAGGGTTAGTGTTAGGGTTAGGGTAAGGGGTAGTGCTAGGGCTTGGGCTAGGGCTAGGTTTAGGTTTAGGGTTAGGGCTAGGGTTAGGGTTAGGGCAAGGACTAGGGCTAGGGCTAGGGTTAGAGTTAGAGTTAGGGCTAGGGCTAGGGCTAGGGTTAGTGTTAGGGCTAGGACTAGGGCTAGGGAAGGGCTAGGGCTAGGGTTAGGGCTAGGGTTAGGGCCAGGGCTAGGGCTAGGGCTAGGGCTAGTGCTAGGGTTAGGGTTAGGGTTAGGGATAGGGCTAGGGCTAGGGCTAGTGCTAGGGTTAGGGTTAGGGTTAGGGATAGGGTTAGGGCTAGGGTTAGGGTGAGGGCTAGGGTTATGTTTAGGGTATGGGTTAGGGTTAGGGTTAGGGCTAGGTCTAGGGTTAGGGTTAGGGTAGGGCCTGTGCTAGGGTTAGGGTTAGGGTTAGGTTTAGGGCTAGGGTTAGGGTTAGGGCTAGGGTTAGGGTTAGGGTTAGAGTTAGGGCTAGGGCGAGGGTTAGGGTTAGGGTTAGGTTTAGGGCTAGGGTTAGGGTTAGGGTTAGGGCTAGGGTTAGGTCTAGGGCTAGGGCTAGGGCTATGGCTAGGGTTAGGGTTAGGGTTAGGGCTAGGGCTAGGGTTAGGGTTAGGGTTAGGGTTAGGGCTAGGGCTAGGGCTAGGGCTAGGGTTAGGGTTAGGGTTAGGCTTAGGGTTAGGTTTAGGGCTAGGGTTAGGGCTAGGGCTAGGGCTAGGGCTAGGGCTATGGCTAGGGTTAGGGTTAGTGTTGGGGTTAGGGGTAGGGTTAGGGTTAGGGCTAGGGTTAGGGTTAGGGTTAGAGTTAGGGCTAGGGCTAGGGTTAGG
>OX463233.1:136720503-136723003 GCA_949820135.1 Sylvilagus floridanus | reverse complement strand
TGGGGCTAGGGTTAGGGTTAGGGTCAAGGCTAGTGCTAGGGCTAGGGCTAGAGCTAGGGTTAGGGTTAGGGCTAGGGCTAGGGTTAGTGTTAGGGTTAGGGTTAGGGCTAGGGCTAGGGCTAGGGCTAGGGCTAGGGTTCGGGTTAGGGTTAGGGTTACGTTTAGGGCAAGGGCAAGGGCTAGGGCTAGGGCTAGGGCTAGGGCTAGGTTTAGGTTTAAGGTTAGGGTTAGGGTTAGGGTTAGGGCAAGGGCTAGGGCTAGGGCTAGGGCTAGGGCTAGGGTTAGGGTTAGGGCTAGGGCTAGGGCTAGGTTTAGGTTTAAGGTTAGGGTTAGGGTTAGGGTTAGGGCTAGGTCTAGGGTTAGGGTTAGGATTAGGGTTAGGGTTAGGGCTAGGGTTAGGGTTAGGGCTAGGGTTAGGGTTAGGGTTAGAGTTAGGGCTAGGGCTAGGGTTAGGGTTATGGTTAGGGTTAGGGCAAGGGCTAGGGCTAGGGCTAGGGCCAGGGTTAGGGTTAGGGTTAGGGCTAGGGCTAGGGCTAGGGTTAGGGTTAGGGCTAGGGCTAGGGCTAGAGCTAGGGTTAGGGTTAGGTTTAGGGTTAGGTTGAGGGATAGGGCTAGGGTTAGGGCTAGGGCTAGGGTTAGGGTTAGGGCCAGGGTTAGGGTTAGGGTTAGGGTTAGTGTTAGGGCTAGGGCTAGGGTTAGGGCTAGAGCTAGGGTTAGGGTTAGGTCTAGGGTTAGGGTTAGGGTTAGGGCTAGGGCTAGCGCTAGGGCTAGGGTTAGGGTTAGGGCGAGGGCTCTTGCTACGTTTAGGGTTAGGGTTAGGTTTAGGGCTAGAGTAAGGGTTAGGGCTAGGGTTAGAGTTAGGGCTAGGTCTAGGCTTAGGGTTAGGTTTAGGGTTAGGGCTAGGGTTAGTGTTAGTGTTAGGGTTAGGGCTAGGGCTGGGGCTAGGGCTAGGGTTATGTTTAGGGTTAGGGATAGTGCTAGTGTTAGGGTTAGGGCTAGGGTTAGGCTTAGGGTTATGTTTAGGGTTAGGGCTAGGGGTAGGGCTAGGGCTAGGGCTAGGGTTAGGGTTAGGGTTAGGGCTAGGGTTAGGGTTAGGGTTAGGTTTAGGGCTAGGGCTAAGGCTAGTGCTAAGGCTAGTGCTAGGGTGACGGTTAGGGTTAGGGCTAGGGTTAGGGTTATGGTTAGGGCTAGGGCCAGGGCTAGGGCTTGGGCTAGGGCCAGGGCTAGGGTTAAGTTTAGGGTTAGTGCTAGGGCTAGTGCTAGCGCAAGGGCTAGGGTTAGGGTTAGGGTTAGGTTTAGGGCTAGGGCTGGGCTAGGTCTAGGGTAGGGTTAGGGTTAAGTTTAGGGCTAGGGTAAGGTTTAGGGCTAGGGCTAGAGCTAGGGTTAGGGTTAGGTTTAGGGTTAGGTTTTGGGATAGGGCTAGGGTTAGGGCTAGGGCTAGGGCTCAGACTAGGGTTAGGGTTAGGGTTAGGATTAGGGTTAGGGCTAGGGCTAAGGTTAGGGTTAGGGCCAGGGTTAGGGTTAGGGTTATGGTTAGGGTTAGACTAGGGCTAGTGTTAGGGCTAGAGCTAGGGTTAGGGTTAGGGCTAGGCCTAGGTTTAGTGTTAGGGTTAGGGTTAGGGCTAGTGCTAGTGCTAGGGCTAGGGCTAGGGCTAGGGTTAGGGTTAGGGTTAGGGTTAGGGCTAGGGTTAGGGTTAGGGCTAGGGCTAGGGCTAGGGTTAGGGTGAGTGTTAGGGCTAGGGCTAGGGCTAGGGCTAGGGCTAGGGTTAGGCTTAGGGTTAGGGCTAGGGTTAGGGTTAGGTTTAGGGCTAGGGCTAGGGCTAGGGCTAGGGTTAGGGTTAGGTCTAGGGCTAGGGTTAGTGTTAGGGTTAGGGTTAGGGCTAGGGCTAGGGCTAGGGTTAGGGCTAGGGCTAGGGCTCAGACTAGGGTTAGGGATAGGGCTAGGTTTAGGTTTAAGGTTAGGGTTAGGGCTAGGTCTAGGGTTAGGGTTAGGATTAGGGTTAGGGTTAGGACTAGGGTTAGGGTTAGGGCTAGGGTTAGGGTTAGGGTTAGGGCTAGCGTTAGGGTTAGGGCTAGATTAGGGTTAGGGTTAGAGTTAGGGCTAGGGTTAGGGTTAGGGCTATGTTTAGGGTTAGGATTAGAGTTTAGGCTCTGGCTAGGGTTCGGGTTATGGTTAGGGTTAGGTTCAGGGTTAGGGTTAGGGTTAGGGTTAGGGCTAGGGCTATGGATAGGGCTAGGGCTAGGGCTAGTGTAAGGGTTAGGGTTAGTGCTAGGGCTAGGGCTAGGGCTAGGGTTAGCGTTCGAGCTAGGGCTAGGGCTAGAGCTAGGGTTAGGGATAGGTTTGGAGGTAGATTTAGGGTTAGGGCTAGGGCTAGGGCTAGGGCTAGGGCTCGGGCTAGGGTTAGGGTTAGGGTTAGGATTAGGGTTAGGGCTAGGGCTTGGGTTAGGGTTAGGATTAGGGTTAGGGTAAGGGCTAGGGTTAGGGTTAGGTTTAGGGCTA
>OX463233.1:136713003-136715503 GCA_949820135.1 Sylvilagus floridanus | reverse complement strand
GGTTAGGGCTAGGGCTAGGGCTAGGGCTAGGGCTATGGGTAGCATTAGGTTTAGGGCTAGGTTTAGGGTTAGGGTTAGTGTTAGGATCAGGGCTAGGTCTAGAGCTTGGTTTAGGGTTATGTCTAGGGTTTTGTTAGGGTTAGGGTTAGGGTTAGGGCTACGGTTAGGGTTAGGGTTAGGGCTAGGGCTAGGGTTAGGTTTAGGGCTAGGGCTAGGGCTAGGGCTAGGGCTAGGGTTAGGGTCAGGGTTAGGGTTAGGGCTAGGGCTAGGGCTAGGGATAGGGTTAGTGTTAGGGTTAGGGTTAGGGATAGGTCTAGGGTTAGGGCTAGGGCTAGGATTAGGGTTAGGGTAAGGTTAGGGCTAGGGCTAGCGCTAGGGCTAGGGTTAGGGTTAGGGTTAGGGTTAGGGATAGGTCTAGGTTTAGGGCTAGGGCTAGGATTAGGGTTAGGGTAAGGTTAGGTCTAGGGCTAGGGCTAGGGCTAGGACTAGGGTTAGGGTTAGGGTTAGGGTTAGGGCTAGGTTTAGAGCTAGGGCTAGGGCTAGGGCTAGGGCTAGGGCTAGGGCTAGGGCTATGGGTAGCATTAGGTTTAGGGCTAGGGTTAGGGTTAGGGTTAGGGCTAGGGCTAGGTCTAGAGCTTGGGTTAGGGTTATGGCTAGGGTTTTGTTAGGGTTAGGTTTAGGGCTAGGGCTAGGGCTAGGGTTAGGGTTAGGGTTAGGGCTAGGGCTAGGGTTAGGGTTAGGTTTAGGGCTAGGGCTAGGGCTAGGGTTAGGGTTTGTGCTAGGAGTAGGGCTAGGGTTAGGGTTAGGGTTAGGGCTAGGGCTAGGGCTAGGGTAAGGTTTTGTGCTAGGACTAGGGCTAGGGTTAGGGTTAGGGTTAGCGCTAGGGCTAGGGCTAGGGCTAGGGCTAGGGCTTGGGCTAGGGCCAGGGCTAGGGTTAAGTTTAGGGTTAGTGCTAGGGCTAGTGCTAGCGCAAGGGCTAGGGTTAGGGTTAGGGTTAGGTTTAGGGCTAGGGCTGGGCTAGGTCTAGGGTTAGGGTTAGGGTTAAGGTTAGGGCTAGGGTAAGGTTTAGGGCTAGGGCTAGAGCTAGGGTTAGGGTTAGGTTTAGGGTTAGGTTTTGGGATAGGGCTAGGGTTAGGGCTAGGGCTAGGGCTCAGACTAGGGTTAGGGTTAGGGTTAGGATTGGGGTTAGGGCTAGGGCTAGGGTTAGGGTTAGGGCCAGGGTTAGGGTTAGGGTTAGGGTTAGGGTTAGACTAGGGCTAGTGTTAGGGCTAGAGCTAGGGTTAGGGTTAGGGCTAGGCCTAGGTTTAGTGTTAGGGTTAGGGTTAGGGCTAGTGCTAGTGCTAGAGCTAGGGCTAGGCCAAGTTTAGGGTTAGGGTTAGGGTTTGGGCTAGGGTTAGGGTTAGGTTTAGGGCTAGGGCTAGGGCTAGGGCTAGGGCTAGGGCTAGGGTTAGGGTTAGGGCTAGGGCTAGGGTTAGTGTTAGGGTTAGGGTTAGGGCTAGGGCTAGGGCTAGGGTTAGGGCTAGGGCTAGGGCTCAGACTAGGGTTAGGGTTAGGGCTAGGTTTAGGTTTAAGGTTAGGGTTAGGGCTAGGTCTAGGGTTAGGGTTAGGATTAGGGTTAGGGTTAGGACTAGGGTTAGGGTTAGGGCTAGGGTTAGGTTTAGGGTTAGGGCTAGGGTTAGGGTTAGGGCTAGGGTTAGGGTTAGGGTTAGAGTTAGGGCTAGGGTTAGGGTTAGGGCTATGTTTAGGGTTAGGATTAGAGTTTAGGCTCTGGCTAGGGTTCGGGTTATGGTTAGGGTTAGGTTCAGGGTTAGGGTTAGGGTTAGGGTTAGGGCTAGGGCTATGGATAGGGCTAGGTCTAGGGCTAGTGTAAGGGTTAGGGTTAGTGCTAGGGCTAGGGCTAGGGCTAGGGTTAGCGTTAGAGCTAGGGCTAGGGCTAGACCTAGGGTTAGGGATAGGTTTGGAGGTAGATTTAGGGTTAGGGCTAGGGCTAGGGCTAGGGCTAGGGCTCGGGCTAGGGTTAGGGTTAGGGTTAGGATTAGGGTTAGGGCTAGGGCTAGGGTTAGGGTTAGGATTAGGGTTAGGGTAAGGGCTAGGGTTAGGGTTAGGTTTAGGGCTAGGGCTAGGTCTAGGGCTAGGTTTAGGTTTAGGGTTAGGGCTAGGGTTAGTGTTAGGGTTAGGTTTAGGGCTAGGTTTAGGGTTAGGTTTAGGGCTAGGGCTAGGGCTAGGGCTAGGTTTAGGGTTAGGGCTAGGGCTAGGGCTAGAGCTAGGGTTAGGGTTAGGTTTAGGGTTAGGTTTAGGGTTAGGTCTAGGGCTAGGGCTAGGGTTGGGGCTCGAGCTAGGGTTAGGGTTAGGGTAAGGATTAGGGTTAGGGCTAGGGCTACGGTTAGGGTTAGGGCTAAGGTTAGGGTTAGGGTTAGGGCTAGGGCTAGGGCTAGGGCTAGAGCTAGGGTTAGGGTTAGGGTTAGGGTTAGGGTTAGGGCTAGGGTTAGGGCTAGGGCTA
>OX463233.1:136705503-136708003 GCA_949820135.1 Sylvilagus floridanus | reverse complement strand
TTAGGGTTAGGGCTAGGGCTAGGGCTAGGGTTAGGGTTAGTGTTAGGGCTAGGGCTAGGGCTAGGGCTAGGGCTAGGGTTAGGCTTATGGTTAGGGCTAGAGTTAGGGTTAGGTTTAGGGCTTGGGCTAGGGCTAGGGCTAGGGCTAGGGTTTGGGTCAGGTTTGGGGTTAGGGATAGGGCTAGGACTAGCGCTAGGGTTAGGGTTAGGGCTAGGGCTAGGGCTAGGGCTAGGGTTAGTGTTAGGGTTATGGTTAGGGATAGGTCTAGGGTTAGGGCTAGGGCTAGGATTAGGGTTAGGGTAAGGTTAGGTCTAGGGCTAGGGCTAGGGCTAGGGCTAGGGTTAGGGTTAGGTTTAGGGTTAGGGTTAGGGCTAGGTTTAGGGCTAGGGCTAGGGCTAGGGCTAGCATTAGGGTTAGGGCTTGGGTTAGGGTTAGGGTTAGGGCTAGGGCTAGGGCTAGGGCTAGGGCTATGGGTAGCATTAGGTTTAGGGCTAGGTTTAGGGTTAGGGTTAGTGTTAGGATCAGGGCTAGGTCTAGAGCTTGGTTTAGGGTTATGTCTAGGGTTTTGTTAGGGTTAGGGTTAGGGTTAGGGCTACGGTTAGGGTTAGGGTTAGGGCTAGGGCTAGGGTTAGGTTTAGGGCTAGGGCTAGGGCTAGGGCTAGGGCTAGGGTTAGGGTCAGGGGTTAGGGCTAGGGCTAGGGCTAGGGATAGGGTTAGTGTTAGGGTTAGGGTTAGGGATAGGTCTAGGGTTAGGGCTAGGGCTAGGATTAGGGTTAGGGTAAGGTTAGGGCTAGGGCTAGCGCTAGGGCTAGGGTTAGGGTTAGGGTTAGGGTTAGGGATAGGTCTAGGTTTAGGGCTAGGGCTAGGATTAGGGTTAGGGTAAGGTTAGGTCTAGGGCTAGGGCTAGGGCTAGGACTAGGGTTAGGGTTAGGGTTAGGGTTAGGGCTAGGTTTAGAGCTAGGGCTAGGGCTAGGGCTAGGGCTAGCGCTAGGGCTAGGGCTATGGGTAGCATTAGGTTTAGGGCTAGGGTTAGGGTTAGGGTTAGGGCTAGGGCTCGGTCTAGAGCTTGGGTTAGGGTTATGGCTAGGGTTTTGTTAGGGTTAGGTTTAGGGCTAGGGCTAGGGCTAGGGTTAGGGTTAGGGTTAGGGCTAGGGCTAGGGTTAGGGTTAGGTTTAGGGCTAGGGCTATGGGCTAGGGTTAGGGTTTGTGCTAGGAGTAGGGCTAGGGTTAGGGTTAGGGTTAGGCTAGGGCTAGGGCTAGGGTAAGGTTTTGTGCTAGGACTAGGGCTAGGGTTAGGGTTAGGGTTAGCGCTAGGGCTAGGGCTAGGGCTAGGGCTAGGGCTTGGGCTAGGCCAGGGCTAGGGTTAAGTTTAGGGTTAGTGCTAGGGCTAGTGCTAGCGCAAGGGCTAGGGTTAGGGTTAGGGTTAGGTTTAGGGCTAGGGCTGGGCTAGGTCTAGGGTTAGGGTTAGGGTTAAGGTTAGGGCTAGGGTAAGGTTTAGGGCTAGGGCTAGAGCTAGGGTTAGGGTTAGGTTTAGGGTTAGGTTTTGGGATAGGGCTAGGGTTAGGGCTAGGGCTAGGGCTCAGACTAGGGTTAGGGTTAGGGTTAGGATTGGGGTTAGGGCTAGGGCTAGGGTTAGGGTTAGGGCCAGGGTTAGGGTTAGGGTTAGGGTTAGGGTTAGACTAGGGCTAGTGTTAGGGCTAGAGCTAGGGTTAGGGTTAGGGCTAGGCCTAGGTTTAGTGTTAGGGTTAGGGTTAGGGCTAGTGCTAGTGCTAGAGCTAGGGCTAGGCCAAGTTTAGGGTTAGGGTTAGGGTTGGGCTAGGGTTAGGGTTAGGTTTAGGGCTAGGGCTAGGGCTAGGGCTAGGGCTAGGGCTAGGGTTAGGGTTAGGGCTAGGGCTAGGGTTAGTGTTAGGGTTAGGGTTAGGGCTAGGGCTAGGGCTAGGGTTAGGGCTAGGGCTAGGGCTCAGACTAGGGTTAGGGTTAGGGCTAGGTTTAGGTTTAAGGTTAGGGTTAGGGCTAGGTCTAGGGTTAGGGTTAGGATTAGGGTTAGGGGTAGGACTAGGGTTAGGGTTAGGGCTAGGGTTAGGTTTAGGGTTAGGGCTAGGGTTAGGGTTAGGGCTAGGGTTAGGGTTAGGGTTAGAGTTAGGGCTAGGGTTAGGGTTAGGGCTATGTTTAGGGTTAGGATTAGAGTTTTAGGCTCTGCTAGGGTTCGGGTTATGGTTAGGGTTAGGTTCAGGGTTAGGGTTAGGGTTAGGGTTAGGGCTAGGGCTATGGATAGGGCTAGGTCTAGGGCTAGTGTAAGGGTTAGGGTTAGTGCTAGGGCTAGGGCTAGGGCTAGGGTTAGCGTTAGAGCTAGGGCTAGGGCTAGACCTAGGGTTAGGGATAGGTTTGGAGGTAGATTTAGGGTTAGGGCTAGGGCTAGGGCTAGGGCTAGGGCTCGGGCTAGGGTTAGGGTTAGGGTTAGGATTAGGGTTAGGGCTAGGGCTAGGGTTAGGGTTAGGAT
>OX463233.1:136695503-136700503 GCA_949820135.1 Sylvilagus floridanus | reverse complement strand
GGCTAGGGCTAGGGCTAGGGCCTGGGCAAGGGTTAGGGTTAGGTTTAGGGTTAGGGTTAGGGCCAGGGTTAGGGTTAGGGCTAGAACTAGGGCTAGGGCTGGGGTCAGAGTTAGGTTAGAGCTAGGGCTAGGGCTAGGGCTAGGGTTAGGTTTAGGGTTAGGGTTAGGGCTAGGGCTAGGGCTAGGGCTAGGGCTAGGGCTAGGGTTAGGGTTAGCGTTAGGCTTAGGGTTAGTGTAAGGGCTAGGGCTAGGGCTAGGGCTAGGGCTAGGGCCAGTGCTAGGGCTAGGGCTAGGGTTAGGGTTTGGTTTAGGTTTAGGGCTAGGGCTAGGGCTAGGGCTAGTGTTAGGGTTAGGGTTAGGGGTAGGGTTAGGATTAGGGTTATGGCTAGGGCTAGGGCTAGTGCTAGGGTTAGGGTTAGTGTTAGGGTTAGCGCTAGGGCTAGGGCTAGGGTTAGGGTTAGGGTTAGGGTTAGGGTTAGGCTTAGGGTTAGGTTTAGGGCTAGGGTTAGGGCTAGGGCTAGGGCTAGGGCTAGGGCTAGGGTTAGGGTTAGGGTTAGGGCTAGGTCTAGGGCTAGGGCTAGTGCTAGGGTTAGGGTTAGTGTTAGGGTTAGCGCTAGGGCTAGGGCTAGGGTTAGGTTTAGGATTAGGGCTAGGGCTAGGGCTAGGGCTAGGGCTAGTGCTAGGGTTTGGGTTAGGGTTGGGGTTAGTGTTAGGGCTAGGGTTAGGGTTAGGTTTAGGGCTAGGGTTAGGGCTATGGTTAGGGTTAGGGCTAGGGTTAGGTTTACGGTTAGGGTTAGGGCTAGGGCTAGGGCTAGGGCTAGGGCTAGGGCTAGGGTTAGGGTTAGGGCCAGGGCTAGTGCTAGGGTTAGGGTTAGGGTTAGGGTTAGGGTTAGGGCTAGGGTTAGGGTTAGGGTTAGGGTTAGGGCTAGGGCTAGGGCCAGGGCTAGGGTTAGTGTTAGGGTTAGGGTTAGTGCTAGTGTTTGGGTTAGGGCTAGGTTTAAGGTTAGGGTTAGGTTTAGGGCTAGGGCTAGGGCTAGGGCTAGGGTTAGTGTTAGGGTTAGGGTTAGGGATAGGTCTAGGGTTAGGGCTAGGGCTAGGATTAGGGTTAGGGTAATGTTAGGTCTAGGGCTAGGGCTAGGGCTAGGGCTAGGGTTAGGGTTAGGGTTAGGGTTAGTTTTAGGGCTAGGGCTAGGGTAGTGTTTAGGGCTAGGGTTAGGGTTAGGGTTAGGGCTAGGTTTAGGGCTAGGGCTACGGCTAGCGTTAGGGTTAGGGCTTCGGTTAGGGTTAGGGTTAGGGCTAGGTTTAGGGCTAGGTCTAGGGCTATGGGTAGCATTAGGATTAGGGCTAGGTTTAGGGTTAGGGTTAGTGTTAGGATCAGGGCTAGGTCTAGAGCTTGGGTTAGGGTTATGGCTAGGGTTTTTTTAGGGTTAGGGTTAGGGCTAGGTCTAGGGCTAGGGCTAGAGCTAGGGTTAGTTTTAGGGCTAGGGCTAGGGTTAGTGTTAGGGTTAGGGTAAGGGGTAGTGCTAGGGCTAGGGCTAGGGCTAGGTTTAGGTTTAGGGTTAGGGCTAGGGTTAGGGTTAGGGCAAGGACTAGGGCTAGGGCTAGGGTTAGAGTTAGAGTTAGGGCTAGGGCTAGGGCTAGGGTTAGTGTTAGGGCTAGGGCTAGGGCTAGGGCTAGGGAAGGGCTAGGGCTAGGGTTAGGGCTAGGGTTAGGGCTAGGGTTAGGTTTAGGGCTAGGGCTAGGACTAGGGCTAGGGCTTGGGGTAGTGCTAGGGATAGGGCTAGGGTTAGGGTTAGGGTTAGGTTTAGGGCTAGGGCTAGGGCTGGGGTTAGGGTCAGGGTTAGGGTTAGGGTTAGGGCTAGGGTTAGGTTTATGGCTAGGTTTAGGGTTAGGGTTAGAGTTAGGGCTAGGGCTAGGGTAGGGGGTTAGGGTTAGGGCTAGGGTTAGGGTTAGGGTTTGCTCTAGGGCTAGGGCTAGGGCTAGGGCTAGGGTTAGGGTTAGTGTTAGGGTTAGGGCTAGGGCTTGAGCTATGACTAGGTCTAGGGTTAGGGTTAGGGTTAGGGCCAGGGCTAGTGCTAGGGCTAGGGCTAGTGCTAGGGTTAGGGTTAGGGTTAGGGATAGGGTTAGGGCTAGAGTTAGGGTGAGGGCTAGGGTTATGTTTAGGGTATGGGTTAGGGTTAGGGTTAGGGCTAGGGCTAGGGCTAGGGCTAGGGCTAGGGTTAGGGTTAGGGCTAGGGCCTGTGCTATGGTTAGGGTTAGGGTTAGGGTTAGGTTTAGGGCTAGGGTTAGGGTTAGGGCTAGGGTTAGGGTTAGGGTTAGAGTTAGGGCTAGGGCTAGGGTTAGGGTTAGGGTTAGGTTTAGGGCTAGGGTTAGGTTTAGGGTTAGGGCTAGGGTTAGGTCTAGGGCTAGGGCTAGGGCTATGGCTAGGGTTAGGGTTAGGGTTAGGGTTAGGGCTAGGGCTAGGGTTAGGGTTAGGGTTAGGGCTAGGGCTAGGGCTAGGGCTAGGGTTAGGGTTAGGGTTAGGGTTAGGCTTAGGGTTAGGTTTAGGGCTAGGGTTAGGGCTAGGGCTAGGGCTAGGGCTATGGCTAGGGTTAGGGTTAGTGTTGGGGTTAGGGCTAGGGTTAGGGTTAGGGCTAGGGTTAGGGTTAGGGTTAGGGTTAGGGTAAGGGCTAGGGTTAGGGTTAGGGTTAGGGCTAGGGCTAGGTCTAGGGCTAGGGTTAGGGTTAGGGTTAGGGCTAGCGCTAGGGCTCTGGCTAGGGTTAGGGTTAGGGTTAGGGCTAGGGTTAGGGTTAGGGTTAGATTTAAGGCTAGGGTTAGGGTTAGGGTTAGGGCTAGGGCTAGGGCTAGGGTTAGGGTTAGGGTTAGGGCTAGGGCTAAGGCTAGGTTTAGGGTTTGTGCTAAGAGTAGGGCTAGGGTTAGGGTTAGGGTTAGGGCTAGGGCTAGGGCTAGGGTTAGGGTTAGGGTTAGGGCTAGGGCTAGGGCTAGGGACTGGGCTAGGGTTAGGGTTAGGGTTAGGGTTAGGGCCAGGGTTAGGGTTAGGGCTAGGAATAGGGCTAGGGCTGGGGTTAGAGTTAGGTTAGGGCTAGGGCTGGGGCTAGGGCTAGGGTTAGGTTTATGTTTAGGACTAGGGCTAGGGCTAGGGCTAGGTTTAGGGTCAGGGTTAGGTGTAGGGCTAGGCTTAGGGTTAGCATTAGGGCTAGGGCTAGGGCTAGGGCTAGGGCTAGGGCTAGGGCCAGTGCTAGGGCTAGGGCTAGGGTTAGGGTTTGGTTTAGGTTTAGGGCTAGGGCTAGGGCTTGGGTTAGGGTTATGGTTAGGGTTAGGGCTAGGGTTAGGATTAGCGTTAGGGCTAGGGCTAGGGTTAGGGCTAGTGCCAGGGTTAGGGTTAGTGTTAGGGTTAGGGCTAGGGCTAGGGATAGGACTAGGGCTAGGGTTAGGGTTAGGGCTAGGGCTAGGGCTAGGGCTAGTGCTAGGGTTAGGGTTAGGGTTAGGGTTAGGTTTAGGGCTAGGGCTAGGGCTAGGGCTAGGGCTAGGGTTAGGGTTAGGGCTAGGGCTAGGGCTAGGGCTAGGGCTAGGGTTATGGATAGGGTTAGGGCTAGGGCTAGGGCTAGGGCTAGGGTTAGTGTTAGGGTTAGGGCTAGGGCTAGGGCTAGGGCTAGGGCTAGGATTAGGGTTAGGGTTAGTGCTAGGACTAGGGTTAGGGCTAGTGCTAGGGTTTGGGTTAGGGTTAGGGTTAGGGTTAGGGTTAGGGCTAGGGTTAGGGTTAGGTTTAGGGCTAGGGTTAGGGCTAGGGTTAGGGTTAGGGCTAGGGTTAGGGTTAGGGTTTGGGTTAGGGCAAGGGCTAGGGCTAGGACTAGGGCTAGGGTTTGGGTTAGGGGTAGGGGTAGGGCTAGGCTTAGCGTTAGCATTAGGGCTAGGGCTAGGGCTAGGGCTAGGGCCAGTGCTAGGGCTAGGGCTAGGGTTAGGGTTTGGTTTAGGTTTAGGGCTAGGGCTAGGGCTAGGGTTAGGTTTATGTTTATGACTAGGGCTAGGGCTAGGGCTAGGTTTAGGGTCAGGGTTAGGTGTAGGGCTAGGCTTAGGGTTAGCATTAGGGCTAGGGCTAGGGCTAGGGCTAGGGCTAGGGCTAGGGTTAGGGTTAGGGCTAGGGCCTGTGCTAGGGTTAGGGTTAGTGTTAGGGTTAGGGCTAGGGTTAGGGTTAGGGTTAGAGTTAGGGCTAGGGCTAGGGTTAGGGTTAGGGTTAGGTTTAGGGCTAGGGTTAGGTTTAGGGTTAGGGCTAGGGTTAGGTCTAGGGCTAGGGCTAGGGCTATGGCTAGGGTTATGGTTAGGGTTAGGGTTAGGGCTAGGGCTAGGGTTAGGGTTTGGGTTAGGGCTAGGGCTAGGGCTAGGGCTAGGGTTAGGGTTAGGGTTAGGGTTAGGCTTAGGGTTAGGTTTAGGGCTAGGGTTAGGGCTAGGGCTAGGGCTAGGGCTATGGCTAGGGTTAGGGTTAGTGTTGGGGTTAGGGCTAGGGTTAGGGTTAGGGCTAGGGTTAGGGTTAGGGTTAGGGCTAGGGTTAGGGTTAGGGTTAGGGCTAGGGCTAGGTCTAGGGCTAGGGTTAGGGTTAGGGTTAGGGCTAGCGCTAGGGCTCTGGCTAGGGTTAGGGTTAGGGTTAGGGCTAGGGTTAGGGTTAGGGTTAGATTTAGGGCTAGGGTTAGGGTTAGGGTTAGGGCTAGGGCTAGGGCTAGGGTTAGGGTTAGGGTTAGGGCTAGGGCTAAGGCTAGGTTTAGGGTTTGTGCTAAGAGTAGGGCTAGGGTTAGGGTTAGGGTTAGGGCTAGGGCTAGGGCTAGGGTTAGGGTTAGGGTTAGGGTTAGGGTTAGGGCCAGGGTTAGGGTTAGGGCTAGGAATAGGGCTAGGGCTGGGGTTAGAGTTAGGTTAGGGCTAGGGCTGGGGCTAGGGCTAGGGTTAGGTTTATGTTTAGGACTAGGGCTAGGGCTAGGGCTAGGTTTAGGGTCAGGGTTAGGTGTAGG
>OX463233.1:136660503-136665503 GCA_949820135.1 Sylvilagus floridanus | reverse complement strand
TTAGGTTTAGGGTTAGGGCTAGGGTTAGGGTTAGGGTTAGGGCAAGGACTAGGGCTAGGGCTAGGGTTAGAGTTAGGGTTAGGGTTAGGGCTAGGGTTAGGGTTAGTGTTAGGGCTAGGGCTAGGTCTAGGGAAGGGCTAGGGCTAGGTTTAGGGCTAGGGTTAGGTTTAGGGCTAGGGCTAGGACTAGGGCTAGGGCTTGGGCTAGTGCTAGGGATAGGGCTAAGGTTAGGGTTAGGTTTAGGGCTAGGGCTAGGGCTGGGGTTAGGGTCAGGGTTAGGGTAAGGGCTAGGGCTAGGGCTAGTGCTAGGGTTAGGGTTAGGGTTAGGGTTAGGGTTAGGGCTAGGGTTAGGTTTAGGGCTAGGGTTAGCGTTAGGGTTAGGGTTAGGGCTAGGTTTAGGGCTAGGGCTAGGGCTAGGGCTAGGGCTAGGGCTAGGGCTAGGGTTAGGTTTAGGTCTAGGGCTAGGGCTAGGGTTAGGGTTTGTGCTAGGAGTAGGGCTAGGGTTAGGGTCAGGGCTAGGTCTAGAGCTTGGGTTAGGGTTATGGCTAGGGTTTTGTTAGGGTTAGGGTTAGGGCTAGGGCTAGGGCTAGGGTTAGGGTTAGGGTTAGGGCTAGGGCTAGGGTTAGGGTTAGGTTTAGGTCTAGGGCTAGGGCTAGGGTTAGGGTTTGTGCTAGGAGTAGGGCTAGGGTTAGGGTTATTTTAGGGCTAGGGCTAGGGCTAGGGTTAGGTTTTGTGCTAGGACTAGGGCTAGGGTTAGGGTTAGTGTAAGGGCTAGGGCTAGGGCTAGGGCTAGGGTTAGGGTTAGGGTTAGGGCTAGAGCTAGGGCTAGGGCCTGGGCAAGGGTTAGGGTTAGGTTTAGGGTTAGGGTTAGGGCCAGGGTTAGGGTTAGGGCTAGGACTAGGGCTAGGGCTGGGGTCAGAGTTAGGTTAGAGCTAGGGCTAGGGCTAGGGCTAGGGCTAGGATTAGGTTTAGGGCTAGGGCTAGGGCTAGGGCTAGGTTTAGGGTTAGGGTTAGGGGAAGGGCTAGGCTTAGGGTTAGTGTAAGGGCTAGGGCTAGGGCTAGGGCTAGGGCTAGGGCCAGTGCTAGGGCTAGGGCTAGGGTTAGGGTTAGGATTAGGGCTAGGGCTAGGGCTAGGGCTAGGGCTAGTGCTAGGGTTTGGGTTAGGGTTAGGGTTAGTGTTAGGGCTAGGGTTAGGGTTAGGTTTAGGGCTAGGGTTAGGGCTAGGGTTTGGGTTAGGGCTAGGGTTAGGTTTACGGTTAGGGTTAGGGCTAGGGCTAGGGCTAGGGCTAGGGCTAGGGCTAGGGTTAGGGTTAGGGCAAGGGCTAGTGCTAGGGTTAGGGTTAGGGTTAGGGTTAGGGTTAGGGCTAGGGTTAGGGTTAGGGTTAGGGTTAGGGCTAGGGCTAGGGCCAGGGCTAGGGTTAGTGTTAGGGTTAGGGTTAGTGCTAGTGTTTGGGTTAGGGCTAGGTTTAAGGTTAGGGTTAGGTTTAGGGCTAGGGCTAGGGCTAGGGCTAGGGTTAGTGTTAGGGTTAGGGTTAGGGATAGGTCTAGGGTTAGGGCTAGGGCTAGGATTAGGGTTAGGGTAAGGTTAGGTCTAGGGCTAGGGCTAGGGCTAGGGCTAGGGTTAGGGTTAGGGTTAGGGTTAGTTTTAGGGCTAGGGCTAGGGTAGTGTTTAGGGCTAGGGTTAGGGTTAGGGTTAGGGCTAGGTTTAGGGCTAGGGCTACGGCTAGCGTTAGGGTTAGGGCTTCGGTTAGGGTTAGGGTTAGGGCTAGGTTTAGGGCTAGGTCTAGGGCTATGGGTAGCATTAGGATTAGGGCTAGGTTTAGGGTTAGGGTTAGTGTTAGGATCAGGGCTAGGTCTAGAGCTTGGGTTAGGGTTATGGCTAGGGTTTTTTTAGGGTGAGGGTTAGGGCTAGGTCTAGGGCTAGGGCTAGAGCTAGGGTTAGGTTTAGGGCTAGGGCTAGGTTTAGTGTTAGGGTTAGGGTAAGGGGTAGTGCTAGGGCTAGGGCTAGGGCTAGGTTTAGGTTTAGGGTTAGGGCTAGGGTTAGGGTTAGGGCAAGGACTAGGGCTAGGGCTAGGGTTAGAGTTAGAGTTAGGGCTAGGGCTAGGGCTAGGGTTAGTGTTAGGGCTAGGGCTAGGGCTAGGGAAGGGCTAGGGCTAGGGTTAGGGCTAGGGTTAGGTTTAGGGCTAGGGCTAGGACTAGGGCTAGGGCTTGGGGTAGTGCTAGGGATAGGGCTAGGGTTAGGGTTAGGGTTAGGTTTAGGGCTAGGGCTAGGTCTGGGGTTAGGGTCAGGGTTAGGGTTAGGGTTAGGGCTAGGGTTAGGTTTATGGCTAGGTTTAGGGTTAGGGTTAGAGTTAGGGCTAGGGCTAGGGTTAGGGTTAGGGTTAGGGCTAGGGTTAGGGTTAGGGTTTGCTCTAGGGCTAGGGCTAGGGCTAGGGCTAGGGTTAGGGTTAGTGTTAGGGTTAGGGCTAGGGCTTGGGCTATTACTAGGTCTAGGGTTAGGGTTAGGGTTAGGGCCAGGGCTAGGGCTAGGGCTAGGGCTAGTGCTAGGGTTAGGGTTAGGGTTAGGGATAGGGTTAGGGCTAGGTTTAGGGTGAGGGCTAGGGTTATGTTTAGGGTATGGGTTAGGGTTAGGGTTAGGGCTAGGGCTAGGGCTAGGGCTAGGGCTAGGGTTAGGGTTAGGGCTAGGGCCTGTGCTAGGGTTAGGGTTAGGGTTAGGGTAGGTTTAGGGCTAGGGTTTTTTAGGGCTAGGGTTAGGGTTAGGGTTAGAGTTAGGGCTAGGCCTAGGGTTAGGGTTAGGGTTAGGTTTAGGGCTAGGGTTAGGGTTAGGGTTAGGGCTAGGGTTAGGTCTAGGGCTAGGGCTAGGGCTATGGCTAGGGTTAGGGTTAGGGTTAGGGCTAGGGCTAGGGTTAGGGTTAGGGTTAGGGTTAGGGCTAGGGCTAGGGCTAGGGCTAGGGTTAGGGTTAGGGTTAGGGTTAGGCTTAGGGTTAGGTTTAGGGCTAGGGTTAGGGCTAGGGCTAGGGCTAGGGCTATGGCTAGGGTTAGGGTTAGTGTTGGGGTTAGGGCTAGGGTTAGGGTTAGGGCTAGGGTAAGGGTTAGGGTTCGAGTTAGGGCTAGGGCTAGGGTTAGGGTTAGGGTTAGGGTTAGGGTTAGGGTAAGGGCTAGGGTTAGGGTTAGGGTTAGGGCTAGGGCTAGGTCTAGGGCTAGGGTTAGGGTTAGGGTTAGGGCTAGCGCTAGGGCACGGGCTAGGGTTAGGGTTAGGGTTAGGGCTAGGGTTAGGGTTAGGGTTAGATTTAGGGGTAGGGTTAGGGTTAGGGTTAGGGCTAGGGCTAGGGCTAGGGTTAGGGTTAGGGTTAGGGCTAGGGCTAAGGCTAGGTTTAGGGTTTGTGCTAAGAGTAGGGCTAGGGTTAGGGTTAGGGTTAGGGCTAGGGCTAGGGCTAGGGTTAGGTTTAGGGTTAGGGCTAGGGCTAGGGCTAGGGCTAGGGGCTGGGCTAGGGTTAGGGTTAGGGTTAGGGTTAGGGCCAGGGTTAGGGTTAGGGCTAGGAATAGGGCTAGGGCTGGGGTTAGAGTTACGTTAGGGCTTGGGCTGGGGCTAGGACTAGGGTTAGGTTTATGTTTAGGACTAGGGCTAGGGCTAGGGCTAGGTTTAGGGTTAGGGTTAGGGGTAGGGCTAGGCTTAGGGTTAGCATTAGGGCTAGGGCTAGGGCTAGGGCTAGGGCCAGTGCTAGGGCTAGGGCTAGGGTTAGGGTTTGGTTTAGGTTTAGGGCTAGGGCTAGGGCTAGGGTTAGGGTTAGGGTTAGGGTTAGGGCTAGGGTTAGGATTAGCGTTAGGGCTAGGGCTAGGGCTAGGGCTAGTGCTAGGGTTAGGGTTAGTGTTAGGGTTAGGGCTAGGGCTAGGGCTAGGGCTAGGGATAGGGTTAGGGTTAGGGCTAGGGCTAGGGCTAGGGCTAGTGCTAGGGTTAGGGTTAGGGTTAGGGTTAGGTTTAGGGCTAGGGCTAGGGCTAGGGCTAGGGCTAGGGTTAGGGTTAGGGCTAGGGCTAGGGCTAGGGCTAGGGCTAGGGTTATGGTTAGGGTTAGGGCTAGGGCTAGGGCTAGGACTAGGGTTAGTGTTAGGGTTAGGGCTAGGGCTAGGGCTAGGGCTAGGGCTAGGGCTAGGATTAGGGTTAGGGTTAGTGCTAGGACTAGGGCTAGGGCTAGTGCTAGGGTTTGGGTTAGGGTTAGGGTTAGGGTTAGGGCTAGGGTTAGGGTTAGGTTTAGGGCTAGGGTTAGGGCTAGGGTTAGGGTTAGGGCTAGGGTTAGGGTTAGGGTTTGGGTTAGGGCTAGGGCTAGGGCTAGGACTAGGGCTAGGGTTAGGGTTAGGGGTAGGGGTAGGGCTAGGCTTAGCGTTAACATTAGGGCTAGGGCTAGGGCTAGGGCTAGGGTTAGGGTTTGGTTTAGGTTTAGGGCTAGGGCTAGGGCTAGGGTTAGGGTTAGGGTTAGGGCTAGGGTTAGGGTTAGGGCTAGGGTTAGGTTTAGGGTTAGGTTTAGGGCTAGGGCTAGGGCCAGGGCTAGGGTTAGGGTTAGGGTTAGGGCTAGGGTTAGGGTTAGGGTTAGGGTTAGGGCTAGGGCTAGGGCCAGGGCTAGGGTTAGTGTTAGGTTTAGGGTTAGTGCTAGTGTTTGGGTTAGGGCTAGGTTTAAGGTTAGGGTTAGGTTTAGGGCTAGGGCTAGGGCTAGGGTTAGTGTTAGGGTTAGGGTTAGGGATAGGTCTAGGGTTAGGGCTAGGGCTAGGATATGGGTTAGGGTAAGGTTAGGTCTTGGGCTAGGGCAAGGGTTAGGGTTAGGGTTAGGGTTAGTTTTAGGGCTAGGGCTAGGGTAGTGTTTAGGGCTAGGGTTAGGGTTAGGTTTAGGGCTAGGTTTAGGGCTAGGGCTAGGGCTACGGCTAGCGTTAGGGTTAGGGCTTGGGTTACGGTTAGGGTTAGGGCTAGGTTTAGGGCTAGGGCTAGTGCTATGGGTAGCATTAGGATT
>OX463233.1:136613003-136615503 GCA_949820135.1 Sylvilagus floridanus | reverse complement strand
GGGATAGGGTTAGGGTTAGGGCTAGGGCTAGGGCTAGGGTTAGGGTTAGTGCTATGGTAAGGGTTAGGGTTAGGGTTAGGACTAGGGCTAGGGTTAGGGCTAGGGCTAGGTTTAGGGTTAGGGTTAGGGTTAGGTTTAGGTCTAGGTCTAGGGCTAGGTCTTGGGCTAGGGTTAGGGTTAGGGCTAGGGCTAGGGCTAGGGCTATGGCTAGACTAGGGCTAGGTCAAAGGCTAGGGTTAGGGTTAGGGTTATGGCTAGGGCTAAGGTTAGGTTTAGGTCTAGGGTTAGGGTTAGGTTTAGGGTTAGGGTTAGGGTTAGGGCTAATGCTAGGGCTAGGGCTAGGGCTAGGGCTAGTTCTAGGGCTAGGGCTAGGGCTAAGGCTAGGGCTAGGGCTAGGGTTAGGGTTAGGGCTAGTGCTAGGGCTAGGGCTAGGGCTAGATTTAGGGTTAGGGTTAGGGCTAGGGCTAGGGTTATGGCTAGGGCTAGGGTTAGGGTTAGGGCTAGGGTTAGAGCTAGGGCTAGGTCTAGGGCTACGGATAAGTTTAGGGTTAGGTTTAGGGCTAGGGCTAGGGCTACGGCTAGGGTTAGGGTTAGGGTTAGGGTTAGGGATAGCGCTAGGGCTAGGTCTTGAGCTAGGTCTAGGGTTTGGGTTAGGGTTAGGGCTTGGGCTAGGTCTACGTCAAGGGCTAGGTTTGGGTTTATGGTAAGAGCTAGGGCTAGGGCTAGGGCAAGGGGTAGGGTTAGGCTAAGTGTTAGGGTTAGGGTTAGGGCTAGGGTTAGGGTTAGGGTTAGGTTTATGGCTAGGGTTAGGGTTAGGATTAGGGTTAGGGCTATGGTTAGGGCTAGGGCTAGGTCTAGTGTTAGGGCTAGAGCTAGGGCTAGTTCTAGGGCTAGGGTAGGGTTAGGGTTAGGGCTAGGGCTAGGGCTAGGGCAAGGGTTAGGGTTAGGGTTAGGGTTATGGCTAGGGCTAGGGCTAGGGCTTGGGCTACTGCTAGGGTTAGGGTTAGGGTTAGGGTTAGGGCTAGGGATAGGACTAGGGCTAGGGCTAGGTATAGGGCTAGGGCTAGGGCTAGTTCTAGGGCTAGGGTTAGAGCTAGGGTTATGGTTAGGGTTAGAGTTAGTGCTAGGGCTAGGGCTAGGGCTAGGGCTAGGGCTAGGGTTAGGGTTAGGGTTAGGGTTAGGGTTAGGGCTAGGGTTAGGGCAAGGCCTAGGGCTAGGGCTAGGGCTGGGGCTAGTTCTAGGCCTAGGGTTAGAGCTAGGGTTAGGGTTAGGGTTAGAGTTAGTGCTAGGGCTAGGGCTAGGGCTAGGGTTAGTTCTAGGTCTAGGGCTAGTGTTAGGGTTAGGGTTAGGGCTAAGGCTAGGGCTAGGGCTAGGGCTAGGGCTAGGGTTAGGTTTAGGGCTAGGGCTATGGCTAGGTTTAGGTTTAGGGCTAGGTCTAGGATTAGGATTAGAGCTAGGGCAAGGGCTAGGGTTAGGGTTAGGGTTAGGGCTAGGGCTAGGGCTAGGGCTAGGGCTAGGTTTAGGGTTAGGGTTAGGGTTAAGGCTAGGGCCAGGGTGAGGGTTAGGGCTAGGGATAGGGTTAGGGTAGGGCTAGGGCCAGGGTGAGGGTTAGGGCTAGGGATAGGGTTAGGGTCTTGTTAGGTCTAGGGTTAGGGTTAGGGCTAGGGCTAGGGTTAGGTCTAGGGCTAGGGTTAAGGTTATGGCTAGGGTTAGGTTTAGGGTTAGGGCTAGGGCTAGGGTTAGGGCTAGGGCTAGGTTTAGGGTTAGGGTTAGGGTTAGGGTTAGGTCTAGGTCTAGGGCTAGGTCTTGGGCTAGGGTTAGGGTTAGGGCTAGGGCTAGGGCTAGGGCTAGGGCTAGGGGTAGACTAGGGCTAGGGCAAAGGCTAGGGTTAGGGTTAGGGTTAGGGCTAGGTTTAGGGTTAGGGTTATGGCTAGGGCTAGGACTAGGGCTAGGGCTAGGGTTAGGGTTAGTGCTTGGGTAAGGGTTAGGGTTAGGGTTAGGGTTAGGACTAGGGCTAGGTCTAGGGCTAGGGCTAGGGTTAGGGTTAGGGTTAGGGCTAGGGCTAGGGCTCGGGCAAAGCCTAGGGTTAGGGTTAGGGTTTGGGCTAGGGCCAGGGTTAGGGTTAGATCTAGGGATAGGGTTAGGTTTAGGGTTAGGGTTAGGTTTAGGGCTAGGGCTAGGGCTAGGTCTAGGGCTAGTGTTAGGTTTAGGGCTAGGGTTAGGTTTAGGGTTAGGGCTAGGGCTAGGGTTAGGGCTAGGGCTAGGTTTAGGGTTAGGGTTAGGGTTAGGGTTAGGTCTAGGTCTAGGGCTAGGTCTTGGGCTAGGGTTAGGGTAAGGGCTAGGGCTAGGGCTAGGGCTAGGGCTAGACTAGGGCTCGGGCAAAGCCTAGGGTTACGGTTAGGGTTATGGCTAGGGCTAAGGTTAGGGTTAGGGCTAGGGATAGGGTTAGGGTTAGGGTTACGTTTAGGGTTAGGGCTAAGGCTAGGGCTAGGGCTAGGGC